>ONZH01010519.1:0-205054 GCA_900303285.1 Rhinella marina | reverse complement strand
GAAAATTTGGAATGCGATCCGGCATACTCTGAGGAACTGTTTTCTGGACCCTTCCCAGAGTCACAAACCACTTCTTAGGTTGCTGCTGACCTCTTTCCCGATGCCCAAGTTTTCCAACTGTCGCAGTCTGTGGGTGATGATGATGATGACAATGTTGACTTAGTGGAAGAAGTGTGTAAAGAGGTGTCGGACGATGAGGAGACACGGTTGTCAGACAGTGGTGAAGTTGTTGTCAGGGCAGGAAGTCCGAGGGGGGGAGCAGACTGAGGAATCGGAGGATGACGAGGTGACTGACCCAAGCTGGGTTGATAAGCCGAGTGAAGACAGTGCTTCTGAGGTGGAGGCGAGTGCTGCACCAGAACAGGTTGGAAAAGGCAGTGGTGTGGCCAGAGGGAGAAGCAGGGCCAGAACTGGTGCATCAGCAGCAACTATTTCACGT
Source organism: Rhinella marina (assembly GCA_900303285.1). Classification (NCBI taxonomy): domain Eukaryota; kingdom Metazoa; phylum Chordata; class Amphibia; order Anura; family Bufonidae; genus Rhinella; species Rhinella marina. Next base: position 204,615 of record ONZH01010519.1, on the reverse strand, counting down.
AGTGAAGCTCCCGTGGCAAGGCCTAGATGTTCGCAAGTCTGGAGGTTCTTTAAAGAAAGTGAGGATGACCGACTGACTGTGGTGTGCAACCTGTGCCACACCAGGATCAGCAGGGGTGCCACCACTACCAGCCTAACCACCACCAGCATGCGCAGGCATATGAGTGCTAAACACCCCACTCAATGGAACCAAGGCCGTTCACCACCTCCTGCGGGTCACACCACTGCTCCTTCCCCTGTGTCACTCACTGCCTCTGCTAGTCAACCCCCTGCCCAGGACCCCGGCACGAGCGCCTCCCACCGGAAAACCACACCTTCGCCTCCACGATCTTCCACAGCGTCAACCAATGTGTCCCAGCGCAGCGTTCAGCTGTCTTTACAGAAGACGCTGGAGCGCAAGAGGAAATACAGTTCCACCCACCCACATGCCCAAGCCCTCAACGTCCACATCTCCAAATTGCTGAGCCTGGAGATGCTGCCCTATAGGCTGGTAGAGACCGAGGCCTTTCGCAGTCTCATGGCGGTGGCTGCCCCTCGGTATTTGGTCCCCAGCCGCCACTATTTTTTCCGATGTGCCGTCCCATCCCTACACCAGCACGTGTCACAGAACATCATCCGTGCCCTGACCAATGCTGTTTCTGAGCAGGTCCACCTAATCACGGACACGTGGACAAGTGCTGCCGGGCAGGGACACTATATATCACTGACGGCACATTGGGTTAACTTGGTGGAGGCTGGGACCAAGTCTGACCCTGGGGCCGCTCATGTACTGCCCACACCGAGGATTGCGGGACCTACCTTGGTCACGGTCTCTCAGACGTACTATGCCTCCTCCTCCGACCCCTCCTCCTCCTCCACCTCCTCCTCCGAATTACCATCCGTGGGCACGGCGCCTTCAGTCGGTAGCTCTAGGCGCAGCAGCAGTGCCGTGGGTAAGCAGCAGCAGGCGGTGCTCAAACTGCTGAGCTTAGGTGACAAAAGGCACACCGCCCAAGAGCTGTCACGATCACGGCGCAGACCGATCTGTGGCTGGCACCGCTGAACCTCAAGCCAGGCATGGTTGTCTGTGACAACGGGCGTAACCTGGTGGCGGCTCTGCAACTCGGCAGACTGACACATGTGCCCATGCCTGGCCCACGTGTTCAATCTCATAGTTCAGCAGTTCCTCAAGACATACCCCAATCTGTCTGATTTGCTCACCAAGGTGCGCCGCATCTGTGCGCATTTCCGCAAGTCGACCACAGATGCTGCCACTCTCAGGGCAGCGCAGCGCCGCCTACAACTGCCCGCTCACCGACTGTGCGACGTGCCCACAAGATGGAATTCGACATTAAACATGTTATCCAGAGTTTACCAGCAGCGCAAAGCGATTGTAGACTGCCAGATGTCAACTTCCACCAGAACTGGTAGTCAGGTCACTCAGATTCCTCAAGTCTACAATGAGGAGTGGACGTGGATGTCTGATATCTGCCAGGTGTTGAGCAACTTTGAGGAGTCAACACAGATGGTCAGCGGTGATGCCGCCATTATCAGCCTCACCATCCCGCTGCTTTGCCTGTTGAAAAACTCACTGCTCAGCATGAAGTCGGATGCTTTGCGCTTGTCACAAGAGACGGTGGAGGAAGATACGTTGCTTGATAGCCAGAGCACCCTCCGGTCTGTTTCTCAGCGCGTATCGGAGGAGGGGGATGAGGATGAGGAGGAAGAGGAGGAGAATGTCGGCGAGACAGAAGAGGGTACCAGTGCTCATTCCTTCTTAACTCTTGAGCGTGTATGGGCTGAAGAGGAGGACTTGGAGGAGGAGGAGGAAATGGAGAGTCAGGCCAGTGAGGAGAGGGAATTCTTGCGTGTTGGGACTCTGGCGCACATGGCAGACTTCATGTTAGGCTGCCTATCCCGTGACCCTCGCGTTAGAAGCATTTTTTCAAACACAGATTACTGGGTGTTCACTCTCCTGGACCCATGGTACAAGCAGAACCTTTCCACTCTCATCCCTGTAGAGGAAAGGAGTATGAGAGTGAATCAATATCAACAGGGCCTGGTGCACAAGCTGAAACAATCCTTCCCATCTGACACCACTAGCGGCAGAGGGCATGGTTCTGTGGGCCAAGTAGCGGGGGAAAGGAGGCGAGCAGGCAGCTTGTCCAGCACTGGCAGGGGAACGCTCTCCAAGGCCTTTGCCAGTTTTATGTCACCCCAGCAAGACAGTGTCACCTGTCCCCAGTCTAGGCAGAGTAGGGTGGAGCTGTACAGAAAGATGGTGAGGGAGTACCTAGCTGACCATACCAACGTCTGGACCGATCACTCTGCTCCATACAACTACTGGGTTTCAAAGCTGGACACGTGGCCTGAACTGGCGCTGTACGCCTTGGAGGTACTGGCCTGCCCTGCCGCTAGCGTGCTGTCAGAGCGCGTATTCAGTGCAGCTGGTGGCATCATCACCGATAAGCGTACACGCCTGTCAACTGACAGCGCTGACAGGCTGACGCTTATTAAAATGAACAAAGCCTGGATTTCACCGGAATTCAAATCTCCTCCGGGGGAAAGCAGCTAAAGATTAACATTACTTATGTATTCGATTCCTCTTCTCTACTCCTCCTACTCCTCCTCCTCCTTGTCGTCTTTGCCGAACGCTGATCCAAAAAACGCCAATTTTTAGAGGTCCAACTGGCACTCTTTTACCACAATTTTTCAGGAGGGCCCCCTACAGGCCCTCTCTTCAAACAATTTTTCCGGAGGTCCACCTACAGGCCCTCTCTCTAAATAATTTTTCTGGAGGTCCACCTACAGGCCCTTTCTCTAAACAATTTTTCCGGAGGGCCCCCTACAGGTCCTCTCTCGAAACAATTTTTCCTGAGGTCCACCTACAGGCCCTCTCTCTAAACAATTTTTTCGGAGGGCCCCCTACAGGTCCTCTCTCCAAACAATTTTTCCGGAGGTCCACCTACAGGCCCTCTCTCCAAACAATTTTTCCGGAGGTCCACCTACAGGCCCTCTCTCTAAACAATTTTTACGGAGGGCCACCTACAGGCCCTCTCTCCAAACAATTTTTCCGGAGGTCCACCTACAGGCCCTCTCTCTAAACAATTTTTCCGGAGGGCCACCTACAGGCCCTCTCTCCAAACAATTTTTCCACAGTGTCAACTACAGACAGTGTAAAACAATGTTTCAGGAGAAAAGTTTGTCTCGAATAACGAGCACCCGAGCATTTTAGTGCTCGCTCATCTCTAGTCATGGATCATCAGATGCCATTTGGGTGCCAGTTTTCACAAGTGAAGTCACTATATAGTGATAAATTTCATGCATGTGCCCTGGAGCAAGGTTACTTTGGACTATGGATGTTTGTGGACATTTGTCCCTATTGTTACTATGGAAGCAATCAACTCACTACTTTAGTGCACATGGAAAGGTTCATTTGCCCTATGACTTGTGCTGTTGTTTACACCTATATTGTTTTATATTGTTGAACTGCATTTTATATTTTTATTGTAATATATCCTGTTCATTTGTACTGTTATTGCACTATATTTGCATTTCACTGTGGAAAGGGTTAATACACAGCCAGCCAATAAAAAACTTTGTGACTTTCTATCTATGCACTGAAAAGGTAGTATTATTCCACAGTTAGAATAAGGAACTATTCAACATTTGGGAAAGAAAAAAAAAGACACACTGGCACTTTGGCAGTCTGGTTCTGTTAAGGTCTGGGGACTTGTTTATGACAGACAGAAATTGCAACATTGTTTCTGTTTAGGCTGGACATCTCCACTCCACCCATCCCACTAGAAGGTTCTAGTTCAGTTAGAAACTGTATAGACAGGAACCAGTGCTTAGCAGGAGAGACTGCCAGATTACATGAAGACGCCGAGATGGGGATACTGAGCCACAGACCCTAGGTTTTTCTGGGACGAGTTGCAGTTTTCATTTATACCATTTTGGGCTGTGTGTGACATTTTAGTCACTTTTTATTCAGTTTTTTTTGGGGGGAGATTAAGTGATGTAAAAATGCTGAATCGGCCATTTTGATGTTTTTTTCCATTATTCTGTTCACCATATGGGATGAATATTTTTATATTTTCATTCTTGAGAATGGGGGGATGGTTTTTTTTTTATATATTTTTAATTTGTTTTTATAATATTAAAAAACGTTTTTTTTTACTTTTTTTCTACTTTCTTTTAGGCCACCAATGGCCTAACATCATGCAATCATTAGATTGCCACTTATAGATATCAATGGAAATAAATCCATCACCAAATAGAAGATTTAGTATATTGCAATGTAGTGCTGCCACCTGCGTGCCTACATTGGAATATACCAGTCCAAGGTGTCAGAGCCTCAGCAGAATCCTGCCTTTCACTAGAAATGAATTGCTCCCCGATTGCCACGTGGGGGAGCTGTTCCAAGTCTTGAAGCGCAGTGCTTTGGCATTTTGCACTCTCAAATGCCGCTGCGCCATCTTTAAAGATCCAACTTCCGATATGCTATTATGGTGGAGGTCGGGAAGGGGTTAAGGTATTCATATATTTACTTTTGGATTCACTCCATTTTAATTGGTTCCCTTATGTATGCATATGTATCTGCCTTTATATCAACATCGGCATATTTTTACCCAATTATATTATTGCACAGTTCTCCCCCTAGCTGCTGCCTGTGTTGGTGCTGCCCCATATTTTCTTTTCCTTATACCAGCGTTCTGCTGTCTGGAATAATCATCCCTACAGCATCAACGACCTGTACGTGCGCATATGGAAAAGTTTACTCCTGCCAGTATTCTGGCTGCCGGTAACACTTGGGGCATGGTCTAGTCTCTACTTACTTCTTCATATGAATCTTCCTATGGTGAACTGTGTATCATTTTATTTTTAATTTTCTCATTGTGATTTTTAAATTCTAACTGGCACCAGAGCCCTATCCTGTAATTAACCAACAAGCTGTTTTTGTACTGATGTTTTAACATATAAATTATTTACATTATACTTACATTATAATGTTATGTCTTGAGAAATCAGGTTAAGGGTCAAAGCACTCGCCACCAGCCACAGACAGATCCAGTCACAGTTGCCTAGTGGTTAGTTCTGTAGGCTCTTGAAGTCATAGGTTAAAATCTAGCATATATTATTTTTTATGTGGTGTTCTGATCCTTGAGCTCATTCTATGATGCCAATTGCCACCAGTCACAGTGGCCTGGTGATCATTACTAAAGCGTCTTACTGTTGGAGTCATGAGTTCAAATCTCGCCTAATTTTTGTGGTGTTTTTACCATTGACTTCATTCCATGATGTATTTTCCTTTACCTGTTTAATCAGGTTTTATATTGTATATAAATTCCTAATATTGGTTGTAACTGTATTGTGGTCAGATGATGCCACTGGTTCAGTGCCAAAATGTGTAGTCCCAATAAGGCCTGTATCTTGGATAAACTTTGTTTGACGACCTCTCAATACCAGCAGTCACTACTTACCACTTACAGCTGGGATTCTGTTTTATTTGTCTACACTATGGAATTTATAGTGGCCCTGGAAAAAAAGGAAAAGTGGCCCTATGTTGTAGGTGAGCCCACATTGAACCATACCATACCATAGAAGGGGGAGTATGTTGTGCTGCAATTTTTTATTTGGCTCAGTGCAGCACAATATATAGCCCCAGTACAATGCAAACCTCCCTAGAAGCTGCCTCTATGTGGTTGCCAACTGCTACATTCTATCCTCCTCTTCCTCCACTTGTCTCTAATTTAGATACAAGGTAATACAGTGCCACATAACTCTCACATCAAGTGACATCTCCTCTGATGTAGGTATTCTCATTCCTCATCTTCTCCATTAGGACCAGACAACACATGATGACATCTTCTAGCCGTGTTCCGTCTCTGCTGAGCTTGACACACTGACATCTTAGAGTCCTCAAGTTTCCATCATCCTCACCACCATGGTTCCCCAACATTGTCATACTGCTGCTACAGCAGGGCCAGCAGCGGGCGTCGCCCTGAGTACAATACACATTGTGGCCGCCAGCAGCCATGACAGTGGCACGATAATGAGATCACAGCAGGGCTGACTGCGGCCTGTCATGGGTATTGTAGTGCGGGTGCTGGGCCGGAAGCTGGCCCTGCTGTAATGTTATCATCATGCCTTAATGTAAGAAAGGAAGGTCACTCCAGCCCGGAGCATACTGTAGGCAATTGGACCACCAGGAGGTGTCAGAATCTGATGTATTTTTCTAATTTACCACTAGTGGCCACTGTTTCACTCATTGTGAACTATTGTGTCGCTCTTCCACTCCTCACCACTGGACGCTACTGTGTTTGTCCTAGGATTTGCCCTTAACAAAGATGGCCGATGTGTGCTGATTGGAAGCCATCTTGTTTCCTGTTTGGGCCTACTTATACCCATGAGGCAATTCAATCATTGCTCGTGTACTGTGACTTGTTCTAGTCTCCTGCTCCGCAGAACCGTCTTTCCCAGACTGTTTCTACTCTTCGCTAAATTATCACCTTGCGATCTACACTTCAAGTCGCACTACAGACTACAATTCCACAGTTCATAACTGCGCCGGGCTTATTCCATCTGGCTACCGGATTCCAGTCGTGTCTACCAGTATCGTAATAGGAGGTTTCCCAGTAGGGTACATTTCCAATCCTCCCCTGGATTTTGCTTATTGTTAGTACAACAGCAAAAGATGAGCACCCAATCAACTGCATTTGCACCATCCCACACAATATACAGACGATACTACCCAAGGTGCACTGTGTTTACTTCTTTTTGTCATGCTGCTGGATTGTTAGAGAAACATAAGGGGACAGTTTTATGAAAATCTATTGGTGGGCAAATGTCCATATATCTTTCTTGCAAAGGGTCCTTCTGCTCTCTGTGTCCGCCCCGGTTAAACACCTTACGAAACTCACACAGAAGAACATGTATCGTTCGAGAATGACATTTGGAAACATACATACAGTCTAAACATGAGCAAATCAATTCTAAACTAAACAGATTTGTTAAGAATACTGCTGCCAAATTAATCCGAATTGCTTCAGACGAATCTGACAAAACACAGCCTGCTCCATTTTGCAGTGAAAATGACAGGAAGGATGAAGTTAGAGGTTCACAGGACTCTGGGAGGAGGAGGGCTTGCCCTGATTGGTTCAGAAAGCCTGTGAGTGAATCAGGGGCAGAATTTTGGAACGTCCTTCCGCTTATGATTGCAGCTTAGAAATCTGAGAGCAAGTGTCTTGGCTGTGCTTGCCAAAACAAACAAGCCAGTAATCTAAGTGTGGTAGGTAGAGTATAGGGACAGTATAAGGACTTATTGAATTACAGTAGGTAGATCAGGGTTTTATCAGGGAAAGCATAGGGAGTGACAAACTGTTCAGAGTTTTGTATCATACTGTTTTCATACAGTTGATGGCAATTGAGAAGTTCATGTTCAACTGAAAATTCTGTAATGAGAATCCTGCAACAGCCTCATTTTTTCTGTAAATGATCAACCAGCCTTTTTTTTAAACCTCAGGTTTCTATAGTTCATAGGTGTTTTATAGGCTTATTGCTAGCACCTTTAGCACCAACATTAATAGCGTCCAATCTGCTGCAAACTCATTGTATTAATTCAAGATACCGTGGTTTTAGTGAATGCTTAATACTACAATAATTGCATTTACAGTACATTTCAGTTTCATTCAACACATTGGGGAGAATTTATCATAAGGGAAATATTTGAAGTCACTTTTGCTTGAGTCTGTGTTGGCGTAGTTTATGCCACATTTATCACATGGTGCTTGATGTATTTGCTAGTACCATTTATAATCTGTGTATGAAACCTGTGACTTTTCATATATAGAGCTCATAGTAAAATGTCTGGTAAACGGACAAGTGGAAAATGAAAGACCCACGCCTCGTCACCTGAGACTCAGAATGTAAGTGGTTGTAGTAGTGCAAACAGCAGTAACAGCACCAGTCATCCAGACAGTAGTATTAGTGGCAGCAGTTCTCTTTGGCTTCGATACACACCACATGAGGAGGACAAAGCGGATGACATTGTAGACTGGATGGCTCACTCCTACTCTCAGAACGATGATGTTGAGGGCACCTGTGAGTCTGAAAAAGTGGTGATGATTTATTGGACAGGACCTGGGAGTCAGATCAGGGTGAAATGAGGAGGTGACATAAGAGGAGAACCCTGCTGCGGTGAGAAGAAAGAGCAAAGGCAATGAATGGGTAAAACCTCCCAAAAAACTGTTAAGGCCCAATCCGCATCCATTGTGGTCAACTCAGGAACTGGTGATGCCACTGATACTGTGGGCACAGGCTCAAAACATGCAATACCTATGCCAAGCTTGGCTGCCGCTAACTCTGTTTGAGTATCTCTCATCTGGCAGCTTTTCTCCACAGTGCCGGTAGAAAGAAAGCATTGACGTGTGCAAGATCTACAGGATGAAAATAAGGAATGGGCATGCAAACACAAACATTGGTACCACTGCTCTATTGTAGCACATGAAGCAACATCACCCAATCAAGTGGGAAAATAGAACTGGCCACCACCTATCGGAAAAAGACTGTTAGACTCTTTCTCCCATTCTCCTTTGTAGCAGTTCAGCCACATCCACCTTCAGTACAGTGTCCTTGTCATGATCAGTTATTGCTTCTCCCTTGCAGACTCCTCCTCCTCCACTCTACTGTGCTCCGACAACAGCCATTGATAACAGATTGTGTGGCAAGGAAACAACTCTACATGCTCAGCAATCCAATGGTGTGCAAGCTTAACTCCCATCTGGCCATGTTGCTGGTGGTGCAGTCTCTGCTGTACCACTTAGTGGATTCTGCCTTTAGGGAACTGATGTGCTCAACTTTGCTGGAAGATGCCTAGCAATCCATTATTTTTCCAGATAAACCATCCTTGCTTTGTACTGTCACATGGTGGAGAACATGGGCCACTCCTTGCAATTGTCACTGTCTGCAAGGTGCATACCGCCATGGACACCTGGAGCAGCTGTTATGGGAAAGGATCTTTCAGGCCCACTGGGTCAATGTTTTTCAAGGCACTGCAGCAACAAGGCCAGGTCCTAGTGAGTCAGACAGCATTCCCCCTCCCTCCTACCATATGTGAAATGTGAAAAGTTGCCATGCTGTGTTAGAGTTGATCAGCCTAGAGAAGAGTAGCCACAAAGCTGATCCATTGCAACTACATCAAGTAAAACATCCCCGTGCAATGCAGTGGGCGGTGGAGCCAGAAAGAAATGCGTTCTTGGGCACGTTGGCGAGCATAGCAAGCTGTATGCTTGCTTGCTTATATACAGTCAGGCATATCATTAGCATGAAGCAATCTGATGATTACTGGATAGCCATGCTTTTAGACCCTCACTATCAAGGTAAAATAGGAAAATGTTTTCCTGTTGCCAAAAGGGAGGCTATACTGCTGTATTACCAGGATACACTGCAGCTGGCTGCAGCTGGAATCCCAGACCTAAATCCCATTGAGAATCTGTCGCAAGACTTGAAAACTGCTGTTCACGGACACTCATTTCAATCTGAATGAGCTTATGCTATTTTGCAAAATGGAATTGGCAAAAATTTTGGCCTCTAGATGTACCCCAAAAGACTTGCTGTAATTGCAGCGAAATGTGATCCTACAAAGTATTGACTCAGGGTTGCTGAATACAAATGCACCACAGAATTGTATAATTTTCTTTTCACTTCACACATACCCGCTACTTTGTGTTGGTCTATCAAAATAATCTCAATAAAATACATCTAAGTTTGTGGATGTAATGTGAAAAATGTTGAAAAGTTCAAGGGGTATGAATACTTTTTCAAAGCACTGTAGATTGGGCCAACACAAGTAGGTGGGGTCAGCAATACCGTGTACTGTGCAGCACAAAATAACATCCCAACAAAACCAAATATCACAGTGCAGCACAAAATACTGCCTCAGCAGAAGTAAATAGCACAGAGCAGCACAAAATCCCTCCCTAGAAGCTGAACCTCTGTTGTGGCCATCAATAGCTGTCATGTTCTGTCCGTCCCCCCTCCACTTGTCTCTAATTAAGATATGGAGCAGGAAGCTTAGGAGGTGAGATGTGGTTCCACAGCCTGGAGCAGTGTCAGACTGGGGTGCCTAGGACCCACCAGTAAAATTTATTTTAGGGGACAAATATTACCTGCTGAAACTGTAGCAAGATGCTACCAGATGATTGAATATGGGGGTCTCTGCAGCAACTTTGAGAAGGTAGGTCCTGGGGAGAAGAGGATACTGGCTAGCTTTCCTTTATACCTAGAAGACATCTCAGCTCTGATCATGTCTATAATAATAAACTGGGGAGTTTCTTTAATAATCAAGTTTTTTTATATGAACATAGGCTGGTTGAGGTGCTGCACACTGAATATATGTGTGTAGTATAGTAAGTCTACTGTGTTATGTGCCACTTGTGCAGGTGGTGAGAGACTAAGGAAACCATCTAGCTCAGGGGCCCACCAGGGCATTCACCTGTACCCTTGTGGGCTAGTCTGAGCCTGGCCCTGAGCCAGTCGCATGCTGCCTGGACGTCCCCTAGTAATGGTACCTATAGAGTCCTGTTCCAAATCACCACTTCTGGTGCAGGCCACATGTCTTTTCCAGTCTGTGGCCTGAGGCTCCATTTGTACACTGCCTAATAGAGTGGCTTGTGGTCTATGAGGGATAACAGCAGGACAGGGAGCCATGGGCTCCCATACACTGCCGCAGTAAACAACTGTACCACTATCCTGAGGACAGCAATACAATTGAATTCATGAAGTCACCTGATGCCGCTGGCCAGGTAAGTGCCCTATACTACCAGCATTAATTAATGCTGTAATGCTGAGAGCATCAGATCATTATGTACCTGCCAGAGTCAAACTTGAGTTCCTTGGGCTCACCAGAGAAAATTTTTCTCAGAGCCCAACCCCTATATCATTAATAAAGTCTAATAGGTTTTGATTCAAAGAAATAAACCCTAGTAGCAATTTACTGTCTCCAAAGGTGGCTCCAAATGTTTTTTTTTCTCTCTTTGGAAAAATGCCAGATAGATCAATTCAGTAGATTAGATAGATAGATACATAGATAGATAGATAGATAGATAGATAGATAGATAGATAGATAGATAGATAGATTAGGTAGATGTACAAGTCTGACAGAATGGTCTGGCCTAGGTCTGGCGAAAGCTTAACTTTTACTTTTTGCCTGGAATTGAACTTTAGAATTATACTTTAGACTTTCATAGTAATTCATACTGCACAAACACAAAATGATACCATAATGAGCTTTTTCCATTGTTTACTCTGATAAAGGAAATTGATCCAGGATGTTAATCTGATTGCAATATCTGAAGGACACAAGAATCTTTCTGATCACTTCACATGAATTTTGTTGTTTCTATTTGTAGTTCAATGCAGTATGAAAACAATGGAGATTTTGACTGTGCAACGTAACCTAATGAGAAGACCAAAATTTGGAGGTGAACAACATTGTCAGATCAGATGCACTGTACGACCCCTTTATTAAAGACGTCTATCTGGTAACTAATAGCTGATTTTGGGCTTTTGGCCTGAGCTTACAGCTCAAGAAACAGGCCAAAAGAGGCACCATGCTGTTAGGCCACTATGAGCAGGAAGGTGGGGAGGCAGAGAAGAGCACAATAAGGGCATTGTTTTTTATTTGCGTCACTAAATAGGAGCATTTTGTATTGTCACACATAAGGGGGCATATTTTTGTACTGGCACAAATTATGTAGAGCACTATGGGGACATTGGCTCTACTGGGGGCACACAGAAGGGGGCTTTTTTGTACAGGCACACAGGAGGGGCTTTTTTTGTACTGGCGCATATTATAATTGGGTATTTTTTGCACACATTATAAGTATAATTTTCGCAAATCCAAATTGACGAGGTGGAATTCAATGTGAATTTCAGGAAAAATGTAATTCGTCACAAAGCTGAATTTATTCGCACTTCATGGTAACGAATTGGATTTTTTCTAAAATTGCTGCTGCACCTGTTACAAAGTAAGAAGCCTGGGAATGAGGGATGACCATTATGCCAAGCAGTCAGCCAATCAGCAGATAGCACGCCCCTGTGATGTCACAGCCCTATAAAAAGCCTCATCCTGCCCGGTCTCTGACATTTTACTGTGAACTTAGTGCAGGGAGAGACATTACAGGCACTAGGGACAGTGATTAGGAAAAACTTTATTTACAAAATATTACTTTTGAGCAGTTCAAGAAGGACAGCTTACAGATAGTTTAGGAATATGATAGGGAGACTTTAGTCACACTATAGGGAAGAGAGCTGGGGCCAATAGAACAGTGTAAATCATGGCTAATAGAGAAGTTATTCTATTACACCTTGCTGCACTAATTGGGGTTAAAAAGTTTTCTAATACTAATTTTAGGTTGTTCACATTCTTTTATACATATGTAATTACATTAATCCTTGATTCTGTTCTTAGGGTAAAATTGTGGCCTGATACTACAGATTTTGGGGTGTTCACGTTCTTTTATATATAAGGAAATCAATTGATTCTTGGTTCTGGATGAACCTGTGGCCTGATACTATAGATTTGGGGGGGTTCATGTTCTTTTATACATAAGTAAATTTGTTAATCCTTGTTTCTTTAATTGAGGTGAAATTGCGGCCTGATACTAAAGATTTTGGGGGTTCATGTTCTTTTATACATAAGTAAATCCATTAATCCTTGATTCTGTAATTGGGGTGAAATTGCAGACTGATACTACTGTTTTGGGGGTGTTCATGATTTTTTTTATATAAGTAAATCCATTCATCCTTGATTCTGGGGTCAAAATGTAGCCTGATACTACTGATTTTGGAGATTCACATTCTTTTATACATAAATAAATCCATTAATCCAGGGGCGGACAGCAGAGGGCCCTTTTGCAAAGAATGTGCCTGGGCCCTCCCCTTTCCCTCAAACCCCACATACAGACATAAAAATATAAATGCAAATACCCCCCATATCAGATGTTCATTCAGGGCCCCCATATGTCAGTTGCTCAGGATCACCCCCCCATATCAGTTGCTTATTCAGGCCCCCCATATGTTAGTTGCCCAGGAACCCCCTACCCATATCAGTTGCTCAGGACCCCCCATATTAGTTGCTCAGGAGGACCCCCCATATGTCAGTTGCTCAGGACCCGCACCTATATCAGTTGCTCAGGGGGACTCCCCCCTACTATCACTTGCTTATTTATTCAGACCCTCCCACCCATTTGTCAGTTGCTCAGGCCCCCCACTCACATATTGATGCTCAGACAGAACTCCATCTGACCTCAGATCAGACAAAAAATAATTTAATAAAACTTACCTCTCCTGCTCCGCTGCTCTCCATGTCCGCTGGGGTGTCTTGAAGTGAGTCCCTACCCTGCTGGTCTCCAATAGCCCCCGCTACACAGTCATGTGACCTGACTGCGTACAGCGTCAGGTCATAGTGCGCACTGTACGCAGTCAGGTTGGAGCAGACCAGGGAGGAGGCGTAGGGGTAAGTAGGCGCTTCTCTCCTCCGCCTCTTGCATACTAGGGAGCGCTTCCAGAAGTGCTGAAAAAACACAAAAAGAGAATGAAAAAAAAGTCAAATCATTGATCATTTTACACAAAACTCCAAAAATGGTCCGGACAAAAGTATTGGCACCCTCAGCCTAATACTTGGTAGCACAACCTTTAGGCAAAATAACTGCGAACAACCGCTTCCAGTAACCATCAATGAGTTTCTTACAATGCTCTGCTGGCATTTTAGACCATTCTTCTTTGGCAAATTGCTCCAGGTCCCTGAGATTTGAAGAGTGCCTTCTCCAAACTGCCATTTTGAGATCTCTCCACAGGTGTTCTATGGGATTCAGGTCTGGACTCATTGCTGGCCACTTTAGAAGTCTCCAGTGCTTTCTCTCAAACCATTTTCTAGTGCTTTTTGAAGTGTGTTTTGGGTCATTGTCCTGCTGGAAGACCCATGACCTCTGAGGGAGACCCAGCTTTCTCACACTGGGCCCTACATTATGCTGCAAAATTTGTTGGTAGTCTTCAGACTTCATAATGCCATGCACACGGTCAAGTAGTCCAGTGCCAGAGGCAGCAAAGCAACCCCAAAACACTTTAGGGTACCTCCGCCATGTTTGACTGTAGGGACCGTGTTCTTTTCTTTGAAAGCCTCTTTTTTTTTCCTGTATACTCTATGTTGATGCCTTTTCCCAAAAAGCTCTACTTTTGTCTCATCTGACCAGAGAACATTCTTCCAAAAAGTTTTTGGCTTTCTCAGGTAAGTTTTGACAAACTCCAGCCTGGCTTTTTTATGTCTCTGGGTCAGAAGTGGGGTCTTCCTGGGTATCCTACCATAGAGTCCCTTTTCATTCAGATGCCGACGGATAGTACGGGTTGACACTGTTGTACCCTCGGACTGCAGGGCAGCTAGAACTTGTTTGGATGTTAGTCGAGGTTCTTTAGCCACCATCCGCACAATCTTTCGTTGAAATCTCTCGTCAATTTTTCTTTGCCGTCCACATCTAGGGAGGTTAGCCACAGTGCCATGGGCTTTAAACTTCTTGATGACACTGCGCACGGTAGACACAGGAACATTCAGGTCTTTGGAGATGGACTTGTAGCCTTGAGATTGCTCATGCTTCCTCACAATTTTGCTTCTCAAGTCCTCAGACAGTTCTTTGGTCTTCTTTCTTTTCTCCATGCTCAATGTGGTACACACAAGGACACAGGACAGAGGTTGAGTCAACTTTAATCCATTTCAACTGGCTGCAAGTGTGATTTAGTTATTGCCACCACCTGTTATGTGCCACAGGTAAGTAACAGGTGCTGTTAATTACACAAATTAGAGAAGCATCACATGATTTTTCAAAGGGTGCCAATACTTTTGTCCACCCCCCCTTTTTTATGTTTGGTGTGGAATTACATCCAATTTGGCTTTTTGACAATTCTTTTTGTGGTTTTCCATTGAAGACAAATTAAATGAAGATATTATTACCAAAGCATTTGTGATTGCCATCATTTTCTGGAAGAAATTGAGTATTATCTGACAGAATTGCAGGGGTGCCAATACTTTTGGCCAGCACTGTATATACAGGTTCTGTAGAGTGTTTTCTGCCTCCTATATACTGTAAAGGATGTAGCGGTATATGTGCACTACTGTGGACTGCTTTATCTCTCACCTCATATATATGTGTGCACTGTTTGGTGGATGTCACCTATATGTATATGAGCAGTATGTATACGTGCACTACTTCTGTCACCTATACGTGGTACTTTAGGTGCACTCATTGACCTAATGCACCGAAGAGATGTTGGAATGTAATGGAGCTTGTGTGACTGTAATGATGAAATATGGAATATTAGAGGGAAAGGAAAAGTTTATTGGGGAAACTGTACAATAGAAAGGAGGCTCCTGGACCCTGCTGGGCGCCTTTAGCCTGGATACAAGATGAAACGGCCTCTATCTTGGATATGTGATGTGATACGGCCTCTAGCGTGCAGGGCCGTATTAGTAACTAGCCTAGGCCCCAGGGGCACGGTGCCTAGGGCGGTGGGTTGCGGGGGGGCGGCACCCCGCCGGAAGAATCTTGTGGCCCAAAAAAAAAAAAAAAAAGTTCCTTCCTTGCTCATGCTCCGACTGGCTCTGGTGGCTGGCGCACTGATGTGACGTGGGCGTTTCTCAGGAGCAGACCCGCCAGAAGAGGCTGGGTCTGTATCGTGGGACCGCGCCAGGACAAGTGAGTATAAACTGCCCTCCCACATGCTGCCCTAAACCTTATACTAGCCCCTGCCTCCCTATTTCAGACCCTCAATACTGGCCCTGGCCCCTGCCTTACCACTAATCCTGGCCTCTAACCCTCAATACTGACCCTGCATTGACCACAACTGTAATACAGGCCCCTGACCCCCTAATACTGGCCCTGCCTGACCCCTAACCCTAGTACTGGCCCCTGACCCCTACCCTACAAGCAGCATAGGGTTAAAAAGGTTACTCACCAAGGCCTTTTGCTGCCTCAATATGGTAAAAACACAGCATAAGACCTTGCTGGGTAACCTATTTAACCCTATGCTGCATCAATAACTAATATAGCCTGAAGGCTATCTTTACATACAAGCAGGATAGGGTTAAAGTGGTTACCCAGCAAGGCCTTATGCTGTGTTTTAACCATATTGAGGCAGCAAAAGGCCTTGGTGAGTAACCTTTTTAACCCTATGCTGCTTGTATCTAAAGATAGCCCTTAGGCTATATTAGTTATTGATGCAGCATAGCATTAAATAGGTTACCCAGCAAGGCCTTATGCTGCCTCAATATGGTAAAAACACAGCATAAGGCCTTGGTGAGTAATCTTTTTAAAGATAGCCCTTAGGGTTCATTACCTATAGATGCAGCATATTATATAAGTTCTCCAGCAAGGCCTTATGCTGTGTGAAGCGTATTATGGCAGCATTAGGCCAGGCTTGCTAGGTAACGTATTTAACCCTATTCTGCTTGTATTTACAGATAGCCCTCAGGCTATAATACATATAGAAGTTCTATGGCTATACATGTTTTTACAAATAAAATTTGGTCTGTTTAGTTGCGTTTATTTTTTTTTAAGGAGGCAAAATGCGTGTGGGGGTGGAGCAGGGGTGGAGCGTGGGGGGCGGGGCAGGGGTGGGGGGTGTAGGGGCAGGGCAGGGGTGGAGCGTGGGGGGGGGGCGGGGCAGGGGCCCATGCATTATAAACTGCCCAGGGCCCATGGGATCCTTAATCCACCCCTGCGTGGGAGCAGGTATTGCGAGTGGTCAGGAACATGGCCCTGAGACTGGTCAGGGTGACATCGGTCATGTGCAGACAGTAGTCGATGATGATGTAGCTGATCACAAGTGGGAACCGGCTGAAGAGAGGGCTTCATCATCATCATCATCATCATCTGGGAATGAGGGTGGCAACCTGCGTGTGAAACAGCGGCTGAACCAGCACGGCCTTGAGTCAGCAAGGTGGCAGCAGTGTGAGGCGTGGAGCCAAACGTGCCTGGGATAGACAGTCTGCTATTCAGGAGCCTATCTGTCCGGAAACAACTAGCTGTGTACTGGTTCATTGAGGCAGTGGCAGGAGGCAATCAGCATGCAGTGGAAGGGAAAAAATGCCATATTCGCTGGTGTGGGAATTCTGAGGCATCTACTAGTGGACCACAACCATTTTTCAGCAGTCAAGGCTCCACCACCTCAGCAGACGGAGGCTGTGTTTCTTTCCTAGCATCTACTGTTCCTGATGCTCCTCCTCCTCCTCTTACTCTCCTACTTCTCATCACTCATTTCACCAGCAATTGATCACCGTTGCAAAAAAAAAAAAAAAAAAAAAACAACAGTATGTGTGCACTCATCCAAGGCACAGAAGCTGAAAGCTCTCCTGGCCAAGTTGCTGGTACTACAGTAGCTCCCTTTCCATGTGGTTGACATCAGAGAGTTGATGGCTTGTGCTGAGCCAAGGTGGAGACTCCCAAGCCATCATTACTTCTCCAAAAAGTTTCTACCAGCCCTGCACATGCACGTTGAGCAGAAGGTAGGTCAGTCCTTGAGCCTGTTAGTGTCTGCTAAGGTTCATGGCAGCGTGGAGCTGTAACTATGGTCAAGGACAATATATGTCCTTTACGGCCCACTGGGTAAATGTGGTTCCTGCCCAGCCACACCAGACAACTTGGCCAGGTGACAGCAATGTCACCTCCGTGTTCTCAAGCTGCGAATCCTGTTCCAATGTCCTCCTCTGTGTTCTCATTCTTAACCTTGTCATCAGCCTCCACTGCAGGCACAATTCAGTGTGCTCCTTCAGCATACCACCTATGCAGGTGGTGTCACACTGTTCTTCACCTGGTTTGCCTGGGCGAACGGAGTCACACCAGGGAGGAAATGCTCCACGCCTTCAAGAGGAAATCGAAGCCTGGCTATCCCCTCGCCAACTGAAGATCGGAACCATGGTCCCCAATTATGAAAATAACATTGTGTCGGCGCTGCGTCAACGAGGGCTGACCCATGCGTCCTGCGTGGCGCACGTGTTTAATCTGGTTTGTAAAGCGGTTCCTGAAGTCTTCCACCCAACTGCAAAACATGCGGTTTCCTCCCTCCCCACTCTGTCCTTTGGCCACAATGTTGACTCCTCATGCAGCTGCCACCCTCTCCACTCTGTGACTGGGCCATTATAATGACTCCTCATGCAATTGGCACCCTTCCCACTCTGTGACAGGGCCACTATGTTGACTCCTTATGTGCTCATGATTTGGAAGCCAAAAGCAGGAGTGGGTACAAAACACAGAAGACATGCAAATATTCCAATCACGTGTCATCTCTGTTTTGGAATCACAGCTGTTTTTTTGGCCTTAGCAATACTGATCGATTACTGACCAAATGCTGACCATTTGAAGGCGGATGCTCAAAAGACAGGATCCGTTTTTTGGGAGTTGCTCTTGTGACGGATAAGAAGGAGGGAAAAATAAATAGTGACGACAACACAAACTAACTGCTGACACCCTCACCACTGTTTCATGGGGCCACTACTTGTATCAGAGTATAACAGAACTGGTTCTGTAGAAATCTATTTGGAATCAGCAGACTGTGTAAAAGGAGAACGCTCTTTCACTCTGAAGTAGAATCTTGGGCCACTGCACGGTTAAGTCCTTTATACAGATGCTAACTTTGACCTGTAAGGCTTAGTTCACACTTCAGTTATTTGGTTAGTTTTGGACCCGTAACTGACCAAATAACTGAAGTGTGAACTGATTCTAAGAGTGACGTCTGTCACCTGCCTGTAATACTGATGCACAGTAACTGTTTCACTACCACAGCAGACTAGCTATGCATGTCTCTGCAATGCACAGTGTTCTCTACCAATATACAGGCTCTCTGCAGCTGGGAAATAGCTGATTTTTTGAATGTGCTTCGTCACAAATTAATTCAGATCGAATCGAAGTTTTAGGGAAAATTTGGCGAAGCATTCGAAATAAATTTTTGAAAACTTCGCTCCTCTCAAATTATAAGCACTCAGGAGGCATTTTTTATAAGGGGGCATTTTTTGCACTGGCACACATTATAAGGGGGTATTTTTGTATTGGCATACATTATAAGAGGATTTTTTGTGCTGTACACATTATCAGGGGGTATTTTTTGCACTGGCGCACATTATAAGGGTATATTTTTTGAATTGGCCCACATTATAAGGGCATTTTTTGTGCTGCCCACATTATCAGGGGTTATTTTTTGCACTGGCACGCTTTATAAGGGGGTATTTTTGTACTGGCACACTTTAGGGGGCATTTTTCTACAAGCACACATTGTTATTACTAGGGGACTGTGAGGAACATGATTACTGGTATACAGTGCCTACAAGTAGTATTCAACCCCCTGCAGATTTAGCTGGTTTGATAAGATGCAAATAAGTTAGAGCCTTCAAACTTCAAACAAGAGCAGGATTTATTAACAGATGCATAAATCTTACAAACCAAAAAGTTATGTTGCTCAGTTAAATTTTAATAAATTTTAAACATAAAAGTGTGGGTCAATTATTATTCAACTCCTAGGTTTAATATTTTGTGGAATAACCCTTGTTTGCAATTACAGCTAATAATCGTCTTTTATAAGACCTGATCAGGCCGGCACAGGTCTCTGGAGTTATCTTGGCCCACTCCTCCATGCAGATCTTCTCCAAGTTATCTAGGTTCTTTGGGTGTCTCATGTGGACTTTAATCTTGAGCTCCTTCCACAAGTTTTCAATTGGGTTAAGGTCAGGAGACTGACTAGGCCACTGCAACACCTTGATTTTTTCCCTCTTGAACCAGGCTTTGGTTTTCTTGGCTGTGTGCTTTGGGTCGTTGTCTTGTTGGAAGATGAAATGACGACCCATCTTAAGATCCTTGATGGAGGAGCGGAGGTTCTTGGCCAAAATCTCCAGGTAGGCCGTGCTATCCATCTTCCCATGGATGCGGACCAGATGGCCAGGCCCCTTGGCTGAGAAGCAGCCCCACAGCATGATGCTGCCACCACCATGCTTGACTGTAGGGATGGTATTCTTGGGGTCGTATGCAGTGCCATCCAGTCTTCAAACGTCACGTGTGTGGTTGGCACCAAAGATCTCGATCTTGGTCTCATCAGACCAGAGAACCTTGAACCAGTCTGTCTCAGAGTCCTCCAAGTGATCATGAGCAAACTGTAAACGAGCCTTGGCATGACGCTTTGAAAGTAAAGGTACCTTACGGGCTCGCCTGGAACGGAGACCATTGCGGTGGAGTACGTTACTTATGGTATTGACTGAAACCAATGTCCCCACTGCCATGAGATCTTCCCGGAGCTCCTTCCTTGTTGTCCTCGGGTTAGCCTTGACTCTTCGGACAAGCCTGGCCTCGGCACGGGAGGAAACTTTCAAAGGCTGTCCAGGCCATGGAAGGCTAACAGTAGTTCCATAAGCCTTCCACTTCCGGATGATGCTCCCAACAGTGGAGACAGGTAGACCCAACTCCTTGGAAAGGGTTTTGTACCCCTTGCCAGCCTTGTGACCCTCCACGATCTTGTCTCTGATGGCCTTGGAATGCTCCTTTGTCTTTCCCATGTTGACCATGTATGAGTGCTGTTCACAAGTTTGGGGAGGGTCTTAAATAGTCAGAAAAGGCTGGAAAAACAGATAATTAATCCAAACATGTGAAGCTCATTGTTCTTTGTGCCTGAACTACTTCTTAATACTTTAGGGGAACCAAACAGAATTTTGGTGGTTTGAGGGGTTGAATAATAATTGACCCACACTTTTATGTTTAAAATTTATTAAAATTTTAAACATAAAACTGAGCAACATAACTTTTTGGTTTGTAAGATTTATGCATCTGTTAATAAATCCTGCTCTTGTTTGAAGTTTGAAGGCTCTAACTTATTTGCATCTTATCAAACCAGCTAAATCTGCAGGGGGTTGAATACTACTTGTAGGCACTGTAGGTACAATGGGGGCATAACACTAATTGCACTCTGGCAAAGAATTATAATTATTGGTGAGACTTTAGGGAGCACTCTTACTGTGGGGCACCCTAGACTATGTTTACAGCACTGTTTGTGTCAGGGGCAACCTTTGCTGACCACAGTTATTTTTTAGGGCACTGTGTGCCAATAATTATTGAAGGGGGCACTATCTGTGTAGTACTTGTATTTTTAGGGGGACTATTTCTTCGGTATAGTATTGGAGAGCACAGCAGGCACAGGATGGGGTGTTCAGAAGGGAGGAGGAAGATGAAAAAGTAGGAAACTAAAATCTCCAATGAGCCTTTAGCTACACCCCTGAATAGGGACATTTGCACAGTTTAAAAGGCAGCAGCTTGACAGCTGTATATGCAAATCAGCACATGACATCACAGCATTCCATGACATCACAATGATGGTTCTTGTATAAAACACTAGAAACTATTGAGGCTGCTCATTCCTTTTCAGGAGGGAAATGTGTGTGGTCAGGGGATACATGAGCAGGGGCGTAGCTAGAATTGACTGGGCACCACAGCAAAATTTTGTACGGGCCCCCCCCCTTCCTCCATGACTATCCTGGCATTGCATGTGTGCATATGTAAGGGTGGTTTCACATTACGTTTTTGCCATCCATTTTACATATTCGTTAGGAAAAAAAGGATACCAAAGCGTAGCACACGACCACACTTTTGTATCCTGCAAAGTCAGTTAAAAAAAACTTATACATTAACGTCCAATTTTTAAAAAATAATTTTTATAACGGGAATATATGGTCCTGGTGATCAGTAGTAAGGACTGTGTTCTAAGGCTCATTTACTCTACTGGGAACTCCACAGTATCATGTACTGGAATCTACAGTATATACTGTAAAGATATTAGTTTTATCCATGAATAATAATACATTTAGTGACTATATATTACCAACATACAGAGACTAAATAACACCATATTGAATAAAAGCTCATACCATGACTGGATAACAAACAATGTTATAGCCCCATATCATGACTGGATAACACCACCATACAGTGACTGAACAACTGCCATACAGTGACTGGATAACAGCCATAAAATGACTGAACAACACCGCCATACAGTGACTGGATAACACCGCCATACAATGGCGGATAACACCGCCATACCGTGACTGGATAACACCGCCATACAATGGCCAGATAACACCACCATACAGTGACTGGATAACACCACCATACAGTGATTGGATAACACCACCATACAGTGAATGAACAACTGCCACACAGTGACTGGATAACCACCATAAAATGACTGAACAACACCGCCATACAGTGACTGGATAACAGCGTCATACAGTGACTGGATAACACCGCCATACAGTGACTGGATAACGCCACCATACAGTGACTGGATAACGCCGCCGTACAGTGACTGGATAACGCCGCCATACAGTGACTGGATAACACCGTCATACAGTAACTGGATAACATGGCCATAAAGTGCCTGGCTAAAGCCGCCATACAATGACTGGATAACACCGCCATACAATGACTGGATAACACCGCCATACAGTGACAGGATAACACTTCCATACAGCGACTGGATAACACCGCTATACAGCGACTGGATAACACCGCCATACAGTGACTGGATAACACCGTCATACAGTGACTGGATAACACCGCCATACAGTGACTGGATAACACCGCCATACAGTGACTGGATAACACCGCCATACAATGACTGGATAACACCGCCATACAGTGACTGGATAACAGAGTATAAGGGGGAACAGTACAATATATGACCAGGGGCACAGTGTAGAGTATAAGAGGGCACAGTACAGTCATGGCCAAAAGTTTTGAGAATGACACAAATACACTCACCGGCCACTTTATTAGGTACACCATGCTAGTAACGGGTTGGACCCCCTTTTGCCTTCAGAACTGCCTCAATTCTTCGTGGCATAGATTCAACAAGGTGCTGGAAGCATTCCTCAGAGATTTTGGTCCATATTGACATGATGACATCACACAGTTGCCGCAGATTTGTCGGCTGCACATCCATGATGCGAATCTCCCGTTCCACCACATCCCAAAGATGCTCTATTGGATTGAGATCTGGTGACTGTGGAGGCCATTTGAGTACAGTGAACTCATTGTCATGTTCAAGAAACCAGTC
This sequence comes from Rhinella marina, assembly GCA_900303285.1. Classification (NCBI taxonomy): domain Eukaryota; kingdom Metazoa; phylum Chordata; class Amphibia; order Anura; family Bufonidae; genus Rhinella; species Rhinella marina. Next base: position 181,495 of record ONZH01010519.1, on the reverse strand, counting down.
TGAGATGATTCCAGCTTTATGACATGGCGCATTATCCTGCTGAAAGTAGCCATCAGATGTTGGGTACATTGTGGTCATAAAGGGATGGACATGGTCAGCAACAATACTCAGGTAGGCTGTGGCGTTGCAACGATGCTCAATTGGTACCAAGAGGCCCAAAGAGTGCCAAGAAAATATTCCCCACACCATGGACACCACCACCACCAGCTTGAACCGTTGATACAAGGCAGGATGGATCCATGCTTTCATGTTGTTGACACCAAATTCTGACCCTACCATCCGAATGTCGCAGCAGAAATCGAGACTCATCAGACCAGGCAACGTTTTTCCAATCTTCTACTGTCAATTTCGATGAGCTTGTGCAATCTGTAGCCTCAGTTTCCTGTTCTTAGCTGAAAGGAGTGGCACCCGGTGTGGTCTTCTGCTGCTGTAGCCCATCTGCCTCAAAGTTCGACGTACTGTGCGTTCAGAGATGCTCTTCTGCCTACCTTGGTTGTAACGGGTGGCAATTTGAGTCACTGTTGCCTTTCTATCAGCTCGAACCAGTCTGCCCATTCTCCTCTGACCTCTGGCATCAACAAGGCATTTCCGCCCACAGAACTGCCGCTCACTGGATGTTTTTTCTTTTTCGGACCATTCTCTGTAAACCCTAGAGATGGTTGTGCGTGAAAATCCCAGTAGATCAGCAGTTTCTGAAATACTCAGACCAGCCCTTCTGGCACCAACAACCATGCCACGTTCAAAGGCACTCAAATCACCTTTCTTCCCCATACTGATGCTCGGTTTGAACTGCAGGAGATTGTCTTGACCATGTCTACATGCCTAAATGCACTGAGTTGCCGCCATGTGATTGGCTGATTAGAAATTAAGTGTTAACGAGCAGTTGGACAGGTGTACCTAATAAAGTGGCCGGTGAGTGTATATTTTCACATGATCTGCTGCCCTCTGGTTTTTATGTGTGTTTGTCAGATGTTTTTATCACATACAGAAATATAATTGCAATCATATTATGAGTAACAAAAGCTTATATTGACAGTTAGAATGAGTTAATGCAGCAAGTCAATATTTGCAGTGTTGACCCTTCTTCTTCAGGACCTCTGCAATTCTCCCTGGCATGCTCTCAATCAACTTCTGGACCAAATCCTGACTGATAGCAGTCCATTCTTGCACAATCAATGCCTGCATTTTGTCAGAATTTGTAGGTTTTTGTTTGTCCACCCGTCTCTTGATGATTGACCACAAGTTCTCAATGGGATTAAGATCTGGGGAGTTTCCAGGCCATGGACCCAAAATCTCTATGTTTTGTTCCCTGAGCCATTTAGTTATCACCTTTGCTTTATGGCAAGGTGCTCCATCATGTTGGAAAAGGCATTGTTGATCGCCAAAACTGCTCTTGGACGGTTGGGAGAAGTTGCTCTCGGAGGACATTCTGGTACCATTCTTTATTCATGGCTGTGTTTTTAGGCAAAACTGTGAGAGAGCCGATTCCCTTGGCTGAGAAGCAACCCCACACATGAATGGTTTCAGGATGCTTTACAGTTGGCATGAGACAAGACTAGTGGTAGCGCTCACCTCGTCTTCTCCGAATAAGCTGTTTTCCAGATGTCCCAAACAATCGAAAAGGGGATTCATCAGAGAAACTGACTTTACCCCAGTCCTCAGCAGTCCACTCCCTGTACCTTTTGCAGAATATCAGTCTGTCCCTGATGTTTTTTCTGGAGAGAAGTGGCTTCTTTGCTGCCCTCCTTGAGACCAGGCCTTGCTTCAAGAGTCCCCGCCTCACAGTGCGCGCAGATGCACTCACACCTGCCTGCTGCCATTCCTGAGCAAGCTCTGCACTGCTGCTAGCCCGATCCCGCAGCTGAAACACTTTTAAGAGATGGTCCTGGCGCTTGCTGGTCTTTCTTGGGCGCCCTGGAGCTTTTTTGGCAACAATGGAACCTCTCTCCTTGAAGTTCTTGATGATGCGATAGATTGTTGACTGAGGTGCAATCTTTCTAGCTGCGATACTCTTCCCTGTTAGGCCATTTTTGTGCAGTGCAATGATGACTGCACGTGTTTCTTTAGAGATAACCATGGTTAACAGAAGAGAAACAATGATGCCAAGCACCAGTCTCCTTTTAAAGTGTCCAGTGGTGTCATTCTTACTTAATCATGACAGATTGATCTCCAGCCCTGTCCTCATCAACACCCACACCTGTGTTAATGGAGCAATCACTGAAACGATGTTAGCTGGTCCTTTTAAGGCAGGGCTGCAATGATGTTGAAATGTGTTTTGGGGGATAAAGTTCATTTTCTAGGCAAATATTGACTTTGCAAGTAATTGCTGTTAAGCTGATCACTCTATATAACATTCTGGAGTATATGCAAATTGCCATTATAAAAACAGAAGCAGTAGACTTTGTAAAAATTAATATTTGTATCATTGTCAAAACTTTTGGCCATGACTGTACAGGGTATGACTAGGAGCACTGTGCAGGTTATGGTAAGGGGGCACAATACAGGGTATAAGAGGGAATAGTACAGGTTAGTAGGCACAGTATAGGGGTATCTCCTTATGCTCCTGTAATATGCCTCCTACATGGTATTATAATGGGGCATAGTGCAGGGAATAGGACACATGGCAGGGCAGGGGGCACAGTACAGGGAGGTGGACAAATACACGGTAGTGGGCCTAGTACAGGGCAGGGGGGCACCAGGTGGGGGGGCACAGTACAGCATAGTGCGCACAGTACAGGTCAGGGGGGCACAGTACAGGTCAAGGGGGCACAGTAAAGGGCAGGGAGGGGTACAATACAGGGCAGGGGGGCACAGTACAGCATACTGTGCACAGTACAGGGCAGGGGGGCACTGTACAGCATAGTGTGCACAGTACAGGGCAGGGGGGCACAGTACAGGGCAGGGGGCACAATACAGGGCAGGGGGCACAATACAGCATAATGTGCACAGTAGAGGGCAGGGGGCACACTACAGCATAGTGTGCACAGTACAGGGCAAGGGTGGCACAGTACAGGGCAGCACAATACAGGATAGGGGGCACAGTACAGGGAGGGGCACAGTACAGAGCAGGGGGGAAACAGTACAGTATAGTGTGCATAGTACAGGGCAGGGGGAGACAATACAGGGCAGGGGGCACAGTATAGCACAGTGTGCACAGTACAGGGCAGGGGGGCACAGTACAGGGCAGGAGGGGGCACAGTACAGGATAGGGGAGCACAGTACTGGGCAGGGGGGCACAGTAAAGCATAGTGTGCACAGTACAGGGCGGGGGGGCACAGTACAGGCAAGGGGGGCACAGTACAGCATAGTGTCCACAGTACAGGGCCGGGGGGGCACAGTACAAGGCAGGGGGGCACAATACAGGGCAGGGGGGCACAGTACAGCACAGTGTGCACAGGGCAGGGGGGCACAGTACAGGGCAAGGGGGCACAGTACAGGTCAAGGGGCACAGTACAGGTCAAGAGGGCACAGTAAAGGGCAGGGGGCACAATGCAGGGCAGGGGGGCACAATACAGGGCAGGGGGCACAATACAGCATAATGTGCATAGTACAGGGCAGGGGGCACACTACAGCATAGTGTGCACATTACAGGGCAGGGGGGCACAGTACAGGGCAGGGAGGGGCACAATACAGAACAGGGAGGCTCAATACAGGGAAGGGGGGCACAGTACAGGGCAGGGGGGAACAGTACAACATAGTGTGCATAGTACAGGGCAGGGGGGAACAATACAGGGCAGGGGGCACAGTACAGCACAGTATGCACAGTACAGGACTGGTGGGGTGGGGCTGGTGGGGGGTAGAGTACAGGGCAGGGGGGGCACAGTACAGCATAGTGTGCACAGGGCAGGGGGGCACAGTACAGGGCAGGAGGGGGCACAGTACAGGATAGGGGGGCACAGTACAGGGCAGGGGGACACAATACAGCATAGTGTGCACAGTACAGGGCAGGGGGGCACAGTACAGCATAGTGTGCACAGTACGGGGCTGGTGGGGGGTAGAGTACAGGGCAGGGGGGGCACAGTACAGCATAGTGTGCACAGTACAGGGCAGGGGGGCACAGTACAGGGCAGGAGGGGGAACAGTACAGGATAGGGGAGCACAGTACTGGGCAGGGGGGCACAATGCAGGGCAGGGGGCACAGTACAGGGAAGGGGGGCACAGAACAGCATAGTGTCCACAGTACAGGGCCGGGGGGGCACAGTACAAGGCAGGGGGCACAATACAGGGCAGGGGGGCACAGTACAGCACAGTGTGCACAGGGCAGGGGGGCACAGTACAGTGCAGGGGGGGCACAGTACAGGGCAGGGAGGCACAGTACAGGGCAGGGAGGCACAGTACAGGGCAGGGGGGCACAGTACAGGTCAAGGGCACAGTACAGGTCAAGGGGCACAGTAAAGGGCAGGGAGGGGCACAGTGCAGGGCAGGGAGGGGCACAATACAGGGCAGGGGGCACAATACAGCATAATGTGCACAGTACAGGGCAGGGGGCACACTACAGCATAGTGTGCACATTACAGGGCAGGGGGGCACAGTACAGGGCAGGGAGGGGCACAATACAGGACAGGGAGGCTCAATACAGGGAAGGGGGGAACAGTACAGCATAGTGTGCATAGTACAGGGCAGGGGGGAACAATACAGGGCAGGGGGGGCACAGTACAGCACAGTGTACACAGTACAGGGCAGGGGGCACAGTACTGGGCAGGGGGGCACAATGCAGGGCAGGGGGCACAATACAGCATAGTGTGCACAGTACAGGGCAGGGGCACAGTACAGCACAGTGTACACAGTACAGGGCAGGGGGCACAGTACTGGCAGGGGGCACAATGCAGGGCGGGGGGGCACAGTACAGCATAGTGTGCACAGTACAGGCAGGGGGCACAGTACAGGGCAGGGGCACAATAGGGCATAATGTGCACAGTACAGGGCAGGGGGGCACAGTACAGGGCAGGGGGGAACAGTACAGTATAGTGCGCATAGTACAGGGCAGGGGGGAACAATACAGGGCAGGGGGCACAGTATAGCACAGTTACAGGGCAGGAGGGGGCACAGTACAGGATAGGGGAGCACAGTACTGGGCAGGGGGCACAATGCAGGGCAGGGGGGCAAAAATACAGCATAGTGTGCACAGTAAAGGGCAGGGGGGCACAGTAAAGCATAGTGTGCACAGTACAGGGCGGGGGGCACAGTACAGGGAAGGGGGGCACAGTACAGCATAGTGTCCACAGTAAAGGGCCGGAGGGGCACAGTACAAGGCAGGGGGCACAGTACAGCACAGTGTGCACAGGACAAGGGGGGCACAGTACAGGGCAGGGGGTCACAGTACAGCATAGTGTGCACATTACAGGGCCGGGGGGCACAGTACAAGGCCGGGGGGCACAATACAGGGCAGGGGGCACAGTACAGCACAGTGTGCACAGGGCAGGGGGGGCACAGTACAGGTCAAGGGGGCACAGTAAAGGGCAGGGAGGGCCACAGTACAGGGCAGGGGGGCACAATACAGGGCAGGAGGCATAATACAGCATAATGTGCATAGTACAGGGCAGGGGGACACACTACAGCATAGTGTGCACATTACAAGACAGGGGGCACAGTACAGGGCAGGGAGGGGCACAATACAGGGCAGGGAGGCTCAATACAGGGAAGGGGGACACAGTACAGGGCAGAGGTGAACAGTACAGCATAGTGTGCATAGTACAGGGCAGGGGGAACAATACAGGGCAGGGGGCACAGTACAGCACAGTGTGCACAGTACAGGGCAGGAGGGGGCACAGTACTGGGCAGGGGGGCACAATGCAGGGCAGGGGGCACAATACAGCATAGTGTGCACAGTACAGGGCAGGGGGCACAGTACAGGGCCGGGGGGCACAGTACAGGGCAGGGGGGCAGGGCAGGAGGGCACAGTACAGCACAGTGTGCACAGGGCAGGGTGGGCACAGTACAGGACAGGGGGGCACAGTACAGGGCAGGGGGGGCACAGTACAAGGCAGGGGGGGCACAGACTCACCATTTTGGTCAACCTGGCAGTGAGTCCTAAGCAGGAGGTCGGCAGCAGGCTGCAGCTGTGCTCAGAGGGCTGAGACAGCGCTGTTGCTCATGGTTGCTCCAGCTTCTTGGGTGGGCGGGCAGTCATTCAGTCACATCCACATGGTGCTTCTTGTACTGTGGGAGCGGGCTCTGTCAGTTGAAATGATTGGTGGAGAAGCAGCTTCCGCTCTCTGCTGCTCCACCAATCAGATGACAGAGTGCAGCAGCGCAGAGGAGAGGTAGGAAAATCCTTCTCTCCCCTCTCGTCTTGTTTAAGCAGCGTTACAGCCCCCAGCTCTCCTCAGACAGGGAAATATAAAATAAATGAAAAAAACATTAAAATAGGGCCCTGCTGGCCACATCCCTGCTACTGCTCCCGGGCCCCTACTGAACTCGGGCCCCAAAAGCAGTTGCTCCCTGCTTCCCCGAAAGTTACGCCACTGTACATGAGATATGTACAGAGGTTCTCCAACTTTCTCTATGCTTACAGGACTAACTGAGGGAATTCATTATTGGGGATAGATAGATCTTATTAATTATACTGAAATAGTCCATGTTACAGTTAGTTGTGGCGCAATCTACAACTTCTCCCCTCTCACTCCCAGTCTAAAAAAGTGGGAGCGAAAGGGCCGATAGGCCCATCTCATTCATCATTTTCTACGCCTACGTTTTAGGTGTAGAAAATGGTGTAAATGTAAGAAGCGGCGCTGGTTGCACCGAAGTTATGTAGAGGCTGGTGCCTCTTCATAATTTCGCAATCCACTGAAAGCGCAGGGGCTTTATTTAGATGCCGGTCTTAATAAATGACCCCCTGAGTCTTTATGACTGTATTGCATGGTGATGGCTATTACAACAAATGGTGAATGTGCCATCTAAAAGCTTTTTTTCCCCGTTTAGGATCCTTATATTTCTTGCTTTATGATGTGATTATAATGGGTCCTTAGCACATATTTCGAATAGTGTGTTAAATACAGCATGTACTTTGCAATACCTATTCTTGCCAGTGTTATAAAAAAGGTGTCCCAGGTAGGAGAGGTTCATGAAATAATAAAAAACATACACTACCTATTTCACTCACCACCACTTCCAGTGCCACATTTCCGATCCTTCCCGTCACTGCAGTCATGACACCATCCTCTTGGCTGTTGCAATGATGTGCCTGTATACCCCAGACACCACTGCAGCCAATCATTGGCCTCAGCAGTATATGGAAACTGACCTATTAAGCCAGTGATTGGATGCAGTAGACGTGTGCAGTATACAAGTACGTCATTGCTTCAGCCAAACAGATAAAGCCGGGAGGGGAGGACCAGAGCGGTGGCACTGGAAATAGTGGGTACTTTTATTACTTTATATCCATTCCTGTCTAGGGGGGCGGCCCTCTTTTTATTGGTAGTAATGATGTACATCGACCTGCATGTGTTGATGTCAAATGCAATTATGTGAATGCATGGAAATTTGTTTAAAGCCAAGCTTTCCATATACTTAAACATGCAAAGTCACCTTAATTAAGACATACAATATTTAAAACAATTTTATTCCTGAAAATATTCTGTACAGTCAGTATACACAGGTTTATGTTACATCTGGAGAGTCACACACTACAACAACACACTCAAAAACATTACAATCGCTTTACACTGCAGTGAGGATGACAAGGGGGGATCCATATGGGCAAGATGAAGCAATGTATAGTGTTACTGAGAATCGGTACACTGCATGGTGAACTGATATCTGGATACTCATAACCATTATACAATGCAGCAGTTGTTCATGATCAGAGTCTAGATATTCAGAATAATTATATAAGGAGGCGTGATCATTTACAGAAGACATTATTGTAACTGTGAGATACTACATGGCATTTCCAGGTGCAGTAAGGCACTTTCGGAGTTAGCCTTGTAGGTTCCCCCCTTCCCTAATAGACACAAATCTCATAACCCACCTTCCTTTTGTTCCAGAGGAAGGCATTGGTACCCATGACCTTTTTAGCTTATGCCCCTCTTACAGTATTTTAGCCTAAACTATGCTGCATGGCACATAAATGCACCATTGCCATGATGACAAAACCTCCATTATTATCACAGAGGTCATAAAAATTAACAGTCCTAAAAATCTGAACTTAAAATGTTCTGTTCATACAAAACAAAAACAGCAAGATACAAATAAAATAAAATTATTCCTAATATATTTTCTGTATGTACATGGATTTGTATATATTAAATTCTGTATATCAAATAAAATGCAACATAAACATAAAAAGTAACATGTAAACAGCCACAATATTGAGAATTAGGATCACATTTGTATTAACCAAGGTTTGGATACAATAGTTTCCATTGGACAAGAGGACCTTTTTAATAAGTAGGACTGGAAGCAGTTTAACCATTGATGTACTGTATACATCTTATTGGATTTTGCTTACGGTAGGAATTCAGCATAGGTGGCAAAACGTTCAAGGCTAGAGCATATACCATATCAGTGTCAAAGCGTACATTAAGGACAGAGGGGAGAAGGCCATGGCAATGCAGTCTCATTAAGCATACACATAGAAAAGCATGAAAACAGCACACGTACCAAGAGCAGTTTAACTATATTCAACCAAGGAAGTAAGAACACCTAATTGACCAGAATGGGCTAAATCAATCACAATTACAATTATTAACCCCTTCACATCAATTTTAATGCTCTCCGTTTCCATATGCATGGTTTTCTGAGGCGTGTGTGTACTTTCATCGATTCAGCATTAAATTCCCATGGATTTATTTGAATTAGATTTTATTCTAATTAGTACAATACAGAATTGGAATTGGTAAAGTGTTCCATTTCCTGTGTTGCACCTTGGGGGTGGGGGATTGAACCCAGCAGTTCCTTAATAAGTGTCGAGGAAAATAACACTAATAATATCACTAACATATATATTAACAATTTATATCATGAAATATATTTAAAATAAATATTGTTTTAATGGTTTAACTCTATGGGAGTTGCTGGGAAAATCTGGAATTAAGGTACAATGGCCAACCCTTCACTCCTCACAGGTAGGAAAGAATTTCAAGAGATACGGGTTGTAAGATTGTCTGCTCTGATCCTGTAGAAAACCGATTCTAGCTTATATTAGAAGATTTATGTACTACATGTGCGAACTGATCAGATACTGCTGCCTTGTAGGAACAGAACTTTAAAGTGCATGGCATGTAAGGTATGGCATTTCATTTACATTGCAATAGTTTGCCTAATTTATAAAGATAAGTTAATGAAATTAGTGCTGTTTCCCAATGAGTACAGATTCTCCTGTGAACTGGAATTGAAAAGGTTTCCATGTATAAAATCATTTTCTTTGGACCAACATTTCTTAAGATTCCTTATAGAAACCTCTGACTTTCTATAAAAATTGCTGAAAAGAGCACACTATGTACTTTATAATTTAATTTTGGCTCAGTGGATCTGTGGGTCCGATAGATGCTAAAATGCAGCCAAATTACAGCTGTGTGAAACCAAGGGTAAATAACAGCTACATGGTGGTATTTTAGTCCTCCTTTTGAAAACAGGGACAGATTCACTATTCCTGCAGACAGTGTAAATTTAGGCAGTCTAAGGCCACGTTCACACAACCGTATTTTTGGTCTGCATACAATCCGCATTTTGGTGCAGATAGGATGCGAGCCCATTCATCTCAACGGATCTGCAAAAAAAATGCGAACAGCACACCACGTGCTGTTTGCATCCATATGTCCATTCTGCAGCCCCACAAAAAATATAGAGCATGTCCTATTCTTGTCCGTTTTGCAGACAAGGATAGGCTCTGTTACAAAGGATCCACAAAAAAATGAATGCAACACAGACATCATAAATATTTTTTGTGGACCGCAAAATACATACGGTCATGTGAATGCACCCTAAAGGTGTGCCAGATTTATTACAGTGACTCAGGTTGGATGATAAATTTGGTGCATGGCTAAAAACTTTTGTCTTTTGGTTGGCTTACTATATGACAGAATTTTGTACCAAAATTTTGGTGTCCCCTTCCCACTAACTTCTTGTCAAGTTAGGCTCAGTGGATTTTTTTGAGACTAGAAGCGACAAACATAATCTTCTGTTCTAGAAAAACCCACTGCAGCAGAATGTTTGATCTTGGCCTAAAAGGATAATTAAACTCAATTCATGTAATGTTTTTTTTTGCATACAGTACATGTCTGGGACTGAAATAAGGGAAGGGAATATCAATAAGTACGGTATACAAGTGTCCACAGACTTCAGTGTGGCAGGCATATACCGAAAGTTTCTCTCTTGGCTTACTATAAGGATGCCAGTTTTTGACTCTACAGAAAATGTGGGCTATGAGACTTGAAAACTACAGGACACCACAAAAAAGTATGGTGGAGGTTTATCAAGACTGGTGTTTCCATACGCCAGCCTTGATCCCCTGTGCAGCAGAGTGAAATGCGCCTAATTTATTAAGAGGCAGATGCGTCTTAATAAATTAGGAACTTCTTTCACCCCCAATTTTCCAGAAACTTAAATCTACACCAGCTTATTTATTACCAATCCCACTTTCCAACATGTTATCCAACACCCAGCAGGCAGCGAAGGCTCTGTCTCTTTTTTAACACTACGAAAGAGGCGTTTTCCCCCTATATATGTCAGATGTGTCCAGTGTACAGGAATACATTAGCACGGTATATTTGGATCTATTTGAAGAAAAGACAGATCTGTCAAGCAGATGCCAAAAATGCAAAGGTTTGGACACTTTTTTGTTCATTTGTTTCAGATGATTACTGTTGGGATGGCAGGAAGAAGCTTGATATATTCGGAGGGCAAAGGGTATGTTTAAAAGTGTTTCAACCTCATTTTTTATATTTAAAGGGAATCTGTCACCAGTTTTATGGTGCCCAAAGGGTAGCTTAAATTAGTGACAGATCCCCTTAGCAAAATGCGGGGTCACTTTCTTTAATTGACCCAGCCGTTTTGCTAAAACCTTATATTGAACAGGTCCAGCACATGCCAATGATACCTGAATATTCATGAGCTCCTGGCTGTCTCCATCAGGTGCTCATGACATGCGCTGGAACTGTTAGAACCTAGCAGCATAAAATTGGTGACAGATTCCTTTTATAAATGATGTAGAAAAGTAGAACATGTTACAGGGAGATCATAGATGTCGAACTCTTATTAATTTATTCCGAACACTTAATCACGAAATGCCTTGTTACCCTTTATACGTATATTGTATGAGCTTTAACCGCATCACCAAACGTGATCTTGGCATAAAAAAAAAACTTCCATCAATTAGCTGCAACATTTTTGTGCCATTTTATGTGCAGAATCTTCAACATTTTGTACATTGTCACTGGGGCCTTTTGTAAAGCTACGTCATGGAGCTTCTTACCTACAACGCTGTCAGGAGAATATAAAACATGTCCCTTATGTTTTTGTACTTTCTTGGGGGTTAAACTTTGGCACAATTCATAATCAAAAATTATCTGCTATGATATATAAATGATATCAGTATGTCCAACATGTCATGAAAAATGACCATCTGTAATGCAACTGGTGACTATATTGGTTTATTTCAACTTGATTTCATAAATCTCCTCTAATCTGTATACTTGTAAATCTGTTTTGGATGAGTATATAAAATAGCCATACATAGATGTAGCACCATAGCAGAAATTTATGTGCAACTTTATTCAATAAAAATGCCCTTTTACTGCTATTCTGAATGTGGGCACTCCCATAAATCTCGATTGTGCTTTGTGGAAGAAAAAGTGCCAGTTCAGTTTTCAGTAACTGTCCTCTTTTAGTATAAGGGAATAAAATGCTGTTAATAAATACCAATTCATAAATAACAAATCATTTAGTGCTATTAAGTGCGGTGATTCTTAATGTCATATGTTCACCTTGCAATTTTTCCTCTTAACAGTTGTCATTCATTATTTTCATACAGAAAAGGGGCTATGGTATTAGGCTGGTTCCAAAGGCTGTAATGTTATGGCTGCAGTACTCAGATCTTCCATGAGGTTCTTCTAAACTGACTATGATCACCATATGGGTCTATGGTCCATGGATCTTAGTTGGATTTAGTTGAGCCATGGGAGGTCTGGACACTGTGGTTGTAATACGGATGTTACACTTGGTCACATTATGGCTGTCTGAAACTGTTCTATTGGTTGGAATTTTCATAAAATAAATTTACTGTGAAACTGACCAACCACTTGAACCTAATATATAACGGTTTGGTGTTGTATCTCTCATTTGTTTAAATTTATCATGTCAATTATCCTGAGTTTGTCTTAAGGATATTTTTTGCAGGATTCAAAATGACCAGAACATAAATGTCCTTTATGTAAAAAAAAGGTATGTATGAATATACTCTTCCAACACAAATCCATAAAGATTGTTATAAGGTATACCTATTAAGAACATCTTCTGACCTAGGATTCCTTAAATCCAGTCCTCAAGGAACCCAAACAGATCGTGTTTTAAAGAGACCCTATAAAGAGGACACCTTAGCAATTACCCATCTAATAACCCTAATTTTAAAAAAAAGTGCAATATTAGGTAAATCCTCAAAACCTGACTTGCTGAGTTTCTGTTGGTACTGGAATTAAGAAATGCTGTTCCAGATAATTTATGATCGGTTTTAAGCTAGTGTTCTGGCAAGTGACACAGAATCAGGTCACACACGTAAAGATTTTCTGCCAAAAACTGTGGACACAGCAATAATTCATGAGTTTTTAGATATATATAGTGATATATAAACACTGAGTAGCTGTCACATGACAAAGTAATCCAAGCTTTTTCCACCAACCCTCAGTCCTGTATAATGCTCTTTGGCAGATGCCCATCTGTACTATTTTCCCATAAATGCACACACTTTCTCTGTCTCTGATGACATTTGAATTCATCACACCACCAGACGTTGGCTATACACATAGATGGAACACACTTCACATGAGAATTGGTTGCACAGAATCTTTCTATGTTTTGTTACCTCCTTTTTGAGACTTGAGAATGAAGAAAAGGATATAAAACCAGATAAGATGTAATAGTACCATACAGAAGTAGTCCAGTGCTGAGAATGGCTTTCATACCTTAAAGGGACCCAGATAATGTCAATCTCATTCAATATGTAACGAGATACAACTCAATGTTATTTAATGACATGTCTTATTCAAAGTGATATACTGGAATTTAAACTCTGCTATTCTGACATTACAAAATAAATACACTGTAATTAATACGCTGAACATAGTGCACAGGAACTGAGATTTGTTTCCTTGGGAAAAGAAACACTTCACAATTTATCATCCATTAGGTTGGACCTTTGCAGTGGGAACAAACTTCTCAAATTCACGTCCGAAAAACGTCAAAACAAAGACAACTTTTTCACAAACTTTTTGTTTTGTGGGAGATAGCACTTTGGAACAAAATACATTTGGAATTATTGTCATAATGTAAGTTAAACCATAATTTTGTCCCACAAAACAGCTCTAAAAACCTAACCATTTATTAGAAAGGCCCAATTAAACCAATATAATATATCAACCAAACATTTTTTACTTATGTCAGATAAATATCTGTCTGATTGCCATGAAAGAAATGCCTCTAACCTAACATTGCACACTGGCTTTCACTGCAACCTAACCTTGTACCCAGCTTTGATTTGCAGGCTGTGCTGTGGCAGCCATATTAAACCCTCCTTGTGGTGGCAGAGCAGAGTCAAAGTTGAAGTCCATCTCGTCATTGTCCATGAAGTCGTTGAGAATGATGGATTCCACATCACATTCTAAAGTACCATTGAACATATCTAAGTCTAAGTCTGTTGGGAATCTGTCCTGATTGTACACTTGGGGATGATGATGATGGTGGTGGTGGTGATGGTGATATGTGCCTTGGTATGGCCCTTCCAGCAGGCTTCCATGTCCACCTTGACTACTAAAGTAAGGGTGATGTGGAACAGATGACAAGCCACAGGATTCAGAATTCATCAGTCCACTTGAGCTAGCTAAGGCACTGTTGTTAACAGAGCAGTGATGGTTGAGCGTGGGTGGGTGGTACAGATTGTGGCTTTTTATTAGACTGGCAGAGTAGGGCACTTGTCCTGAGTCACAATTGTTTAGCATGCCTGTGTTCTGCCTATGGTTACGCTGTGGCCCTAGCATAGTGGATAAACCTGGTTCACTTTGCACAACTCCTTCTTTATGTCCATAGGACATGGCAGTGAGAAGATCCTGGAGGGATGAATTCCTGTATGTACTGCCTGGAGAGAAAGCAGCTTGTTTGTTTTCTTGGATTGTCTGCATGGGTAACCGTCTCATCATTCCCATAGCTGGTTGACTATAAACAGTGCCACAAAAAGCATTAGAGTTGTTGCCTAAAGTTGGGCATTTTGTTGTAAATGAGAATCCAGGGTTGCGTTGGCGTAGGGCAGCAGCAGCATTCACACTATAACCATCCTGGAGCTCATCCAGTAAATGATCTGAAAGCCCCTCACCCATACTTATAGTACCACTTAGTTCTGTAAGCCGTGGCATTTCAACTGAACAACGGGCATTAGGAGACAGGGCACTAGATGGGCTTGGGTACATGAGGGGGGAGGAAGGTGTCACATCATCATCATCCAGATCATCCGGCTCATCATTTCCCAATATCGGTGAGAGTCTTCCACTCATATTCGCTGCCACAGGGTTGGCTCTACTGTGAAAGTCAGCCCAAACATCAAAGTCATCACTGGTGTGGGAAGATGGACTTTCAGACCACTTTGCTTGTTGAGAAGAAGGACTACCTTCTACTGTTTGCTCTGGTGCAGTCTGTACCTGCTGTTGCTGCTTCTTCTTCCCAGCTTTGCCCTTTATCCTTAAAAACTTTCCACTTGTGCTGTCTATAGAGGCCGCTCTCCTTCGTGGAGTCTTCCCTGTCTTTCCACCTTCAGGGTTTAACATCCACCAAGAACTCTTTCCTGTTCCTTCATTCTGAACACGGATAAAGCGTGTATGTAGAGAGAGATTATGTCTGATGGAATTCTAAAAGTAAAAAAAAAAAAAAAGTTTAGAGAAATATGTACCAACTTTGCAATTTACCCCTTAAATGACCAGTGATGCCAATCCATTATCTTACCAACATGTAAAATTGAACCCTTATATTTTAAGTAACATAACTATAGCCAAAGACTATCATGAAATAACCTACAAAAAATAATCATTTAAGGTAAATTAAGTTGAAAGTGGCAATACTCAAGTTCAATCTGCTCCTAAGAATATGGCATACATAATAATTAACTACAAGATGTAGGTAATAACAGCACGTAGAAAGGGCAGTATACTCAAGCAGTAATTCCCGGGGGATAGTTTTATAAAACCGTCATACATTGCATCTAAATGTCTATAATATACTGTTCTCTTTGCTGACAAAAAGAATAACTAGTAGACATGGATAAACACTTAAAAAAGCCAGGGGAAATGTGAATATATGCTGTGCCTGACATCCAATTGGAAAAGACATTCAGGAGGAGTAGTGTGAACTGCTGTCCATCGGTCAGCTGCTTTCAGCCAATCAGCAATGCCAAAACTGTTCTCTTCATTACTAATTGGCTGACAGCATATGATCGGCACAATTCTATTTACAATGCCCCTACCAAATATCCTTTTCAGACGGCTACCTGACACAATATACAGCCTACAGTGTAAAGATTTTGGAAGCTGCTATGCATCAAAATCGTTGAAGTGGAATCAGCCCAAAATCTGAACTGGGATTTTCTCGTATACTGCATAAATATATACCAAAAGTACAACAGCAGATATCAGCTTATGTCTATGGGCATGATGATGTGCAGCAGGTCAGGAAATATGTGCAGTCTATTAACTAAACCTTCACTCCAAACACTGTGTGAACTTAAGATGGTCATAGGCTATAGATGAACATCAGCTGAACCTGCTGATTTCTGTGGGACCAGCCTGCCATCTAATGTTTATGGGGGTTCTGACTCTCCCTCTATGGCTGATGCCAGGGAAAAGAAGTGTTGAGCATGCTGGATTTCAAGTCTTCTCAAGGGAGGTAAGCTGTTGCCAGAGGTGTCTGGCAGTGGCTTATCCTCTCTCTCAATACAGAAAACAGCCAACTGCTCACTTTTATCTGAGAAATATGGAGAAACAAGTGTTCTGCCAGCAGCTATATGAGGTATATAACAACCTATAGGCTTTCGTATCCCTATCTGTATCGACTAGGATATTTTATACACAGGCAATGAACCAGTGACCTGTGTTTGTAGCTAAAAACTACAGAACGGTGGGACATCAGATAGCCTGAACCTGATGGGCATGTGTCTACAGTATATAACCAATGTAAAACATAGGTTGAATTAACCTGTAAATGATGTTAAGACGCAGAGGTACAATTTAGCACGGTATGTCTTTTATCATCTTTGGAGCTAAATTTGCAGATGGTGATCCAGACATAATTAGTCGCTAATGAGCTTTTTTGTGTTATATTATCAGGATCTGCGTCTTACAGTAGGACATTGTGCGTAAGCACAGAATGTGTCTTATGACTAAATGACATTTAATATCTATGAATTTGAACGTCATGCTTCAGAAACTAATATTATTTAAAATATGCAAATATTTGAAGTCTTTAAAGGAGTTGTCCGCCTTTGCTATATTGATAACCAATCTTCAGGATAGGTCATCAATATCTGAAAAGCTGGGGCCTGACTCCTGGCACCGCCACGATTAGCTGTATGAAATGTAAGTGGCGGTCATATGAGCGCTGCCTTCTCTTCTCTGTTTACCTGCTCGCCATTGACATTGCAGCTGCGAGCACTGTAGATTCAGCTCAGCCGCCCCATTCGACCTGTTTGCCGTGCTGCGGCGGCACCTCCGGCCCGTCCCCATTATAGTGAATAGAGCTGGGCCCAACTTCTGGCAGCCTAAAAAGGGTATCTCAGACATTCATGGATGAGATCAGAATACCCATAGTATGTGATAGCCAGAGGTGACCGGGGTTATGGAAACAGTCAAGCTGTTTCAGTAGCGCTCATTTACATGTATTGAAGTTACAGAAACTGCATAGCACAGCCAGATCAACTGGTTTCGTATGCCACTGCATACAACAGGTATTCTGATCTCAGCCCTAAGTGACTGGGATTGGAATCACACTTTTAAAGGGGTTGTCCAGGATTTTTTAACACTGATGGTCTATCCTCAGGCTTAGGACTCATGCACACGAACATATTTTCTTTCCGTGTCCGATTGTTTTGTTTTTTTCCCAGACCGTATGAAGAAACATTAATTTCAATGGGTCCGCAAAAAAAACGGAAGTTACTCCGTGTGCATTCCGTTTTCGTATGTCCGTTCCGCAAAAATTAGAACATGTCCTATTGTCTGCATTACGGACAAGGATAGCACTGCTCTATTAGGGGCCAGCTGTACCGTTTTGCAAAGTATGGAATGCACATGGACATCATCCATATTTTTTGCGGACCGCAAAATACATACGGTCATGTGACTCAGCCCTCAGATTGGAAGGGGTGTGACACCTGCACCCCGTCAATCAACTTGGCTTCACTTCAGTGGGGCCACTGGCCTTTTCATACTACATTGCTGTTTGAGACCTTGTTTTTTAGAGACTGAGGTTTTTTTTAAAGAACTGTGAGATATGTTTTAATTATGTGTATTCTTTACTGAATAGGTTTTAATGGTTATTCTAAATATGATTTATTTTATATATACTTAATATATGTATTTTTGTGCTTATTGTATTGTTTACCTTTTAATCATAATTCGTTTAATGTAAGAATTTTTTTCCATTCTGTCTGTTCTGGCTATATGCCAGTACATTGAGGCCGGTTTACATGGGCTGAGCTAAAGCCGATTGTCGAGAAGGAAGCATTTTTTCCCTACAATAGGCTGCAGATCTCCTTCACAGTATGAGTATGAGGGTTCATTATCGCCGTACTCAAGCAGCTGCACTGTTTCTGGGTAGCAGATCACTGTTTAGACCACAAAATCTGCTGCCCAGAAATGATAATTTATATGCTAGCATAAGCTACAGAATCACCCGATGAATAAGCGTTTATCTTGTTCATCGGCAGCACATTTAGATGGGCAGATTGACGGAAACAAGCGTTCATTCCCAATAATCTGCCCCAATATCAGGCCATGTAAATCCACTTTAGGTCAATGTACACATAGGCATATGGTATGGCATACTTTCATAGAACCTCAGCTGCTTGTATATAAAGAGGAAACCAAATGATAACATCTCCAGGTTTCATGATGACACATCAACATGTCCTTTGACCGAACCTCAGTTCATTTTACTCCAATATGAGCCATTAAAGCAGGTGTGTTACAGCTGCAATTCCACAGGGGCTGAAGAAAGTGCTGTACTTCACTTCAGGTCCACAAACCTAGTAAAATGATATCCTAATCATAATGTCATCATTTCTACATGTTGCTTTTTCAGGTGCATTTCTTCCCTGCTCTGTACTTCTCAGGGTACTTCCCATCCTCCATGTCCACATGCCCAGTGTTTCTTTTGTATAGAGAAGCAGAGACATTAGAGGGCCTCTAATAGAGACTGTATTTTACAGGCAATTTTGTAACAAGTAACTACAAACACTAAATGTTCTGCATCAGTCTCTGAATGAAATATTTCCAGACTATTAAAAGGATGGAAAGAAAATGGTTTGCTCTTCAACATAATTATCCTTTATAATGCTGGTACCTATGATGAGTAAATTCACTTATAAAAAACGACATAGAGGTGCTTTCACACACAGCAGATTTTGTTGCAAAAATTTCTGCTGCTGAAAATCGGTTTCACTCCTCTAAATGGGTTGTTTTGGTGGCAACCACATGGATTTATGCAATGGAACCGATTTTCATAGAAATTTCTGTGACACCCCAAGGTCTTATTCACATACTGTAAATTTGTTGTTTTTTCTGCAAACGTTTAGCATATAAGATCACTTTGAGCTGCATTTACAACAATAACTACAAGTTGTGGACTATCACAGGAGTGTTTACACACTACCAGGGATGTACGTAGATCTCTTCAGGCTTGCAAAACTGAGTATGCCCCCAGTCAATTTCCTAGTGAGCATATATTCCTAGGGAGAGTTACATTGGGGGAGTCACTTGTAGAGAAGGATTTGGGTGAACTTGTAGATCATAGGCTAAATACCAGCATTCAATGTCAATCAGCCACTTTTAAGGGAGGCAGGATAGTGTAATGTATTAAAAGAGGCATGGACTCACAGAGAGGGCCATAATATTACCACTGTACAAAGCTTTAGTACATTCTTATCTGGAATATGCAGTTCAGTTCTGGGCACTAGTATATGAAAAGGATGCCCTGGAGCTGGAAAAAGTACAAAGAAGAGCAACCAAACCGATAAGGGAAATGGAGGATCTTAGCATAAAATAATTTAAATTATGTCTTGAGAAGAGGTGTCTAAAGGGGGGACAGGATTCACTTATATAAAATGGCCTGTACAAAAATACAGTGAAAAGCTGTTTCATGTAAAATTCCCACAAAAGACAAGCAGGCACTGCCTCCGTCTCGGAAAAGAAAAAGTTCCTTCTTTAGAGACAACAAGGCTTCTCGTAAGAACTGTGATTCTGTGGAGTACTGTACCTCAGGAAGTGGTAACAGCAGGAACAGTGGACAGTTTTAAAAAAGGCTTAGATGAATTCTTAGAATTAAACAACAATAATGCTTATAAAAACGGGTAGAATTCTGGCTTCTCACTTCCCTTCCCCTAATTCTCATCCCTTGGCTGAACTTGATGGCCTTATGTCTTTTTCAACCATACTATGTACTGTAACTATGTTGCACTGAGACACCCCCCCCTCCCATCGGTCGGAAAATTTGGAAAAGTTGCATGGTCTGCCTCCATGGAATGTATGCCACTGCACACTACAACAATCTTAGGAAGATACTAGAAATGGCCATATGTAAAACCACTTATCGGTCTTCACATTAACATTTATGCATTATGCATACATTGCCTTGCGAAAGTATTCGGCCCCCTGGAACTTTTCAAGCTTTTGCCACATTTCAGGCTTCAAACAAAAAGATATAACATTTTAAATTTTTGGTGAAGAATCAACAAGTGGGTCACAATTGTGGAGTGGAACGAAATTTATTGGATCATTTAAACTTTTTTTGTAATAATAAAACTGAAAAGTGGGGCGTGCAAAATTATTCAGCCCCCTTGCATTAATACTTTGTTACGCCACCTTTTGCTGCGATTACAGCTGCAAGTCGCTTGGGGTATGTCTCTATCAGTTTTGCACATCTAGAGGCTGAAATTCTTGCCCATTCTTCCTTGCAAAACAGCTCGAGCTCTTTGAGGTTGGATGGAGAGCGTTTGTGAACAGCAGTTTTCAGCTCTTTCCGCATATTCTCAATTGGATTCAGGTCTGGACTTTGACTTGGCCATTCTAAGACCTGGATACGTTTATTTTTGAACCATTCCATTGTAGATTTTGCTTTATGTTTGGGATCATTGTCTTGTTGGAAGATAAATCTCCGTCCTAGTCTCAGGTCTTTTGCAGACTCCAACAGGTTTTCAACCAGAATGGTCCTGTATTTGGCTCCATCCATCTTTCCATCCATTTTAACCATCTTCCCTGTCCCTACTGATGAAAAGCAGGCCCAAACCATGATGCTGCCACCACCATGTTTGACAGTAGAGATGGTATGTTCAGGGTGATGAGCTGTGTTGCTTTTACGCCAAACATATCGTTTTGCATTGTTTCCAAAAAGTTGGATTTTGGTTTCATCTGACCAGAGCACCTTCTTCCACATGTTTGGTGTGTCTCCCAGGTGGCTTATGGCAAACTGTAAACGAGACTTTTTATGGATATCTTTGAGAAATGGCTTTCTTCTTGCCGCTCTTCCATAAAGGCCAGATTTGTGAAGTGTTCGACTGATTATTGTCCTATGGACAGACTCTCCCACCTCAGCTGTAGATCTCTGCAGTTTATCCAGAGTGATCATGGGCCTCTTGGCTGCATCTCTGATCAGTCGTCTCCTTGTTTGAGATGAAAGTTTAGAGGGAAGGCCAGGTCTTGGTAGATTTGCAGTGATCTGATACTCCTTACGTTTCAATATGATCGCTTGCACAGTGCTCCTTGGGATGTTTAAAGCTTGGGAAATCTTTTGGTATCAAAATCCGGCTTTAAACTTCTCCACAACAGTATCACAGACTTGCCTGGTGTGTTCCTTGATCTTCATGATGCTCTCTATGCTTTAAACAGAACCCTGAGACTATCACAGAGCAGGTGCATTTATACGGAGACTTGATTACACACAGGTGGATTCTATTTATCTTCATCAGTCATTTAGGACAACATTGGATCATTCAGAGATCCTCAATGAACTTCTGGAGTGAGTTTTCTGAACTGAAAGTAAATGGGCCAAATAATTTTGCACGCCCAACTTTTCAGTTTTATTATTACAAAAAAAGTTTAAACGATCCAATAAATTTCGTTCCACTTCACAATTGTGACCCACTTGTTGTTGATTCTTCACCAAAAATTTAAAATGTTATATCTTTTTGTTTGAAGCCTGAAATGTGGCAAAAGGCTGAAAAGTTCCAGGGGGCCGAATACTTTCGCAAGGCACTGTACATACATTCTTGAGGTAGGTCAACATTTTGTTACCTACAGACCTCTTGTGAGATTTCTTAACTGAGAAACGTAATTATTAAATCAAACCAGGAGCTAAATAAGCTCCATGGCAGGCATTTGACATACAGTAGTCACCAGTTTCAGTGGTCTGAGACAACTCAGATCACAGACATTTAACCCCTAAGATGCAGTGGTAAACTGCAGCATGCGCCCTGTGACCAAGCACAGTGTAATTAAAAAGTCATACATACCCAAAAAGGAATCAATGGAAACTACAGATTGCCCTGCAAAAAATTGCAATCAGACAGCTCTGTAGATGGATAAAAAGTCACGGATGACAAATATGGCGATTTTTACAGTTTATCTTTTAAAGTATATTAAAAACATAACAAAAAGCACATACATTTGGTGTTACTGTAATTGTAATGACCCAAAGAATAAAGGCCCAATGAAGGCAGTAAAAAGTTTCATTCTTGTAATTACTGTCCACTAAAATGACCAACTGGACTAGATTCTAATCTTATTTAGAATATTTCATGTTTTATTAAAGTGATAGTTCATGAAACAATCCCTTCCCTAAAGACAGTCAACCGGGTGATCAACTGATCGCTGCAATCTGTCTCCTGGGACACTAATGATCAGTTGTTGTGACCAGGAACTGTTGTGGTCAGCTACACATTTTATTACATTGTAATACATATGTAATTGTTCGCTATTCAAATGAACAGCTAACCAAATTTGTCGATGGCCCAGACCTCCATTTTGGATCACAGAAGTGTTTCCCAAGTGGGGGACTCCCACTATTATGCCCCTTTGCCCTAATAGGGCATTTGGAAACAGTTGTTTTCATTAGACTACCACTGTAAGTGACATATTGTTTGGAAATCTCTTTGAAAATCCATAGCTAGGTGAAAAATAGGTGACATTGGTTAGTTTGTCCCAAAGGTTAGCTTGTCTCCATACATTTGTCTGTGCTCTTGTTATTGTTATCTCATAAATATATGTGTTTTTTTTTAAAAACAAGAAGAAACTTAATAGTTTTATGTATTGTAAATACTGATAGTGGTGATGATGTCATGACACTACTAATTACATGGATTCCCATTATCATCACACTGCAACCGGTTAAGTGATTTTTAAACACTAAGCCTTCTATCTTTCATTGCCAGATTTTTCATCAGGATCATTCTTCTCCTCTATTGATTCATATATGTCAGAATAATATATCATTATATAATATTTCATGATAAACTCATTCCCTTCCCCCAATTCTTCCTTTTGATATATCCCTCAGAATAGGGAATGATTTTGGTTTGATTTATAATTTATATTTATCCTACATTTATTTTAAATACTGAATTACCTTACAATTCATGCATACTAGCAATACAAATAGGGCTGTTAGCACAACAGGCATGGGTGCCACTTTACTCACCCTCCCCATCCTGGCCAGAGGCCCAGACACACTGTCCTTCCTCTTCCTCAGCCACAGCAGACCCAGCTGCTGGAATCTCATTGTTCTCCCTGCAGGCCATAGCCTGCGCTTCTCTGTCAAGCCTTTTCTTCCCACCTGTAAGGCACACGCACTTCCTGGCTCTCAAAGGGCCAGCGTTTGCAAGTCCTAATTCTTCCCCAGCCTATGGTTGGCTGTTTCAGGGTATATATGGCACTCTCCCCAGAAGGAGGGCGCCTGAGCTTTAGGTTGTCTAGCTCGCTAGTTCCAAGTGAAGCTGTGCTGTCCGTGTTTACATGCCGGTGTACTGACCTCTGCCTGTTTACCAACTCTGATCCTCTGCTGCCTGACCCAAACACTGCCTGTTTACCATACTGACCCTTTCCTGTCTGCCTGACCTCAGGATACTTTCATGGATTTGCATGAACTCTGCATGCCCAGACCTCTGCCTGTTTCCTCACATGTATTGTCTGTTCTCTCAGTGGCACGGACCAGTGACTCTGATCCCTATGGGTCACCAGCCAACTACAGACTATTCCAGGATGTAGCAGTCTGGTGGCTTCCCTACAGTTAAGTCCAGATCCCTGTAGAGGATTAAAGGCTGAAAACCAAGAGACAGCCAGGATACTGCCCTTTGGACTAGTCAAATCAATTGGTTGGCACAGTGGTACCACACCCACTGTCTGTAACAAGAGCTCTGATTTTTTTCACTGGATTTTTCACCTATGAAACTGGTTGAACTGTTGCATATAAGCTTGGTAGCTGAAGGCATCTGTGTTGGTCCCATGTTCATATGTGCCTGCACTGCTGAGAAAAAATATGTTTTAGTATATGTAAATGAGCCTCTAGGAGCAACAGGGACATTGCCATTACACCTAGAGCCTCCACTTTCTCTATAACTGCTGCGCCCTCTGTACTTTGATTGACAGGACCAGGCAGTGAAAACATCATGCCACGGAGACCATAGTTTTCTACAGGCCCATACTGTGCTTCCAAATTTTATAAGGCACAATTAGGTTTTGGCACCTTCTATTACGTTCCATATTTTGGATATATTCTTATCTACAAATGTTTCATCTAGATTGCTACAAGGATATAATATAGCACTGCATGGAGCCACATACAGCTCACATAGTGTTTGCTTCCTTTTTTATAGAAAAACATGGTATTCACACTGAAAGAGCAGTCTATCTACTGTGAATACTGTGTCCATAATCAGCCTCTGCTCCACAGCCAGTTACTTATGAAGAGCACATCCTACAGTTATTTATCAAGTTTGTATCTAGGTACAGCATGTATTAGCATTTTAGAATTAAATACAACTTTAAAAAACCCTAGAGAGGGGTTCTCCTGTTCAACATCCTCAGTTAATCACTAAGGAGGAACGAAAATGTCTTTACATCATGCACAGTCTATTGATTTCAATAGACACCATGTAATGTTTCATTTTCCCATGCTTAATTTTCCTTGCTTCTGGCTTCCCCCTATATTATAGCTGATTACTAGGAGTCTTATTATCAGGGCTTTCTATGATCATTTTATGTTTGGGGGGCGGGGGGCCTTCTTACAAAAACTTTTCACCTGAAGTGGACATATAGTGCAACAATAAGTAAAATGAGTCAACATGAAAAGGAATTTCATCAAATCTAAAGGCTTCTCTAGGCACACAATGAGCAAATGACCTCCATACTTTCATACCATATATTAATGGCAACCAACCTCCCAATCAAAAGACTACTGCAACAAAGGCAAAAGTTAAGCTAAAAATGTAAAGTTCCAAAGGAAAGAACAGATTTGTAAAGGATTCTATATGTGGCTTATATTCTTTTTCACTGCAAGATACCTTGACTTCTGTGATCATGCCTCAACAAAACGTATGTCGTGAGTGACACAGGTCTTCAATTTGAAGGACACTTGTAACCAAGGCCAATGTGCAAGAACATAATGAGCAAAAAAATAGTCCTTCTAAACAGTGGGAATATGTAGAATGGTTTGATTAATAATCTTTACTCCTTTACCAATTCTTGGATGGTTTTCTTATTGAAGGAGGCACATAAAGACTGGTTTACAGCTATGGGCTATAAAATGACTTAAATTCTTAGGATAAGATAGGCCATCAAGATAAAATTCCTGGACAACCCCTTTAAAAAGTCAAGGACATCATGCAATCCAAGCATTAGGCTAGGGCTACATGGCAACAATGCTGGGGTCATGGTCATGGAAAGATACGAGTTGCACTGCAACCTCAATTACTTCTAGGAAGCTGTGAAGCTGCCACAGCCAAAATCACTGTGTAGCCCCAGTCTAATTCTTCAGGATGTTTCAAGATAAATCTAAACCTTACATGCTCTCCATTTAAACATCTACATATAATTCAAATATTGCATGAGAGCCTTATTAAGCAGCGTTCAATATTCTCTTACAAACAGTTCTAATCTTATTAAAGATACGCCATCCCACATATGAAGCAACATAGCCTTGATGCAAATTCAGTTCTATGAAAGCATAGTTCATAACCCAAGGTGACAGTGAGGAGAGTGGATGATTTGAGGTGTGCTCATAAGAAGTCTCAGCCACAAACATGGACATATAATGCCACAATAAGACAGCCGTCTTGTAGGACTCAAAGTAATTGCTATGTGCTAGACTCAGCCTTGTATACTGATGGCGAGCAGCTAACAGCTAATAATGAACATTTAATGTAGAGTATTTCTACACAGTGAAGATGAGAATTTTCTCTCTCCCACTGCCTCCTCCTCCTTCCAAAGCACAGCGTTGCGTGTTTGGTCTGTTTGGGTCACTGAATGTCACCTCCTCACCCCACGCTGTCTGTGAATGCACCGGCTGAGCACATCATTTTCTGTGCCCAAAAGTTATGGCATTAAATGAAATAAAGGGATAAGAGAGAGACAAAACTGGATAAGGATATAAAACCAAAATTATAACAAAAAATCTATTAAACATTCAGTCATAGATAGACATTCTTTTCAGAGGAGACATCTTTTTATAGTCAGGATAACAATATATTTCTCTGACACATCTTACTCTTTCATCCTAGTTCATGTGAGGGTTGGCAATAGCTCTCCAGGAAAAAATATATACTACATAAATTAGCATCTAGCATCTTCATCGAGGCTGACTGTACATACTAACATTACAATTAGAATATGGAACAATGTAAAGTCATCTTTACTGTAACTGCTAGTTACCACACAACTGGTATTTTAGTTTTTTTTCCAATATGAAATATAAAAACACCAATTTACTATCACAATTTGTGGCTGAAATAAAGGGCAAATAATAAACATTTTTAACTCTGAAATGTAACCATAGAAGTAAATGACAAAAGATTTCGGTTTCAATCGGTAATAAATATAGAGCTAACATTTTTTAAGGCGGTTTAAACAGAAGTGCATCCATCTGACGGCCATTAAAAACAGGCAAACTAGGACCTGTGCAGAAGGATCTTTCAGTGGTGTGGGTATAGGTGGCAACAGGACCTGATGCTCCCAATGTCATATGATCATGCTGGGAGCATCAGATGGTGGCATTATTTATACTGGGTACACTATGGGGGGGGGGCAATATGTATACCAGAGGCACTACAGAGTGGCACGATTTATATTGGGGGCACTATGGGGGTCATTATATGTCCTGGGTGCACCATGAGGGGCATTATATATACTGAGGGCACTGTAAGGGGGCCTAATATATACTGAGGGTACTGTATGGGTAGGGGTTAAAAAAAGCTAATGAAATTCATCAGTTTGTAATGGTTAGATGGCCAAAAAATTGATGCACACGTGGATTTAAAATGGCCATGAAAACTGACAGTTTATACGTTTTTAATGTCCATTTTTTTCCACTGTAATGTGAATGTACCCTTAGACCATGTTTAAACAGGTTTTCCCAAGAAACAGGATAGGGGATAAGTGTGTAATCAGTAGGGGTCTGATCAGACACTTATCCCCATTCCTGTGAGCATGAGAAAACCATTAAAAAAGGTACTACATAGCAAATCCAGAAGAACTACCTATTTGAGGAACCCAATAACCTCTGTAAACAAAAAAAACTAAAACATTTGGATCCAAGACTGTTGTTTCCTGTTCCAGATCCAGTGCTGTGCTGCTCTGCTCCCATCTTCACTCTGGAGCCTCTGCCTTCACTAAATATCAGACTTCTATGGGAAAGTAAGGCCCTATAGTATTGTCCACAACTGCGGGTTATTTAAGTCTGCTTCTGACAGTAGGACCCCTTGTTGTACGGCCTTCCTGTCAACTTTCATTTGCTCACTTGGACTTGCCACTGTTGCTCCAAGCGTGTTTCAACTCTGTTTGACAGCTCCAGATCGTCAGCTTCCTCGGATCAACTACCTCTCTAGATCTGCTACATCCCTTCCTCTTTTGCATCCATGATTCTGACTTGTTGCACCAGTGCCACTTGCCTTTGAAGCTCCAGACCTGCTCATCTGGACTTCGAGGGTTAGCAGATAGACATCACAGATCTTCTGTTAGGCTGGACAGGATGTATACAACTAGCCAGATACGTGACTCTTCACGGTATCCCAATGCATAATGATTAATATGCCTTTAGATAGTACAGAGTTGCTGTATATTGTATTGCCATTATCGGAGTTAGATATGACAGTTGTCTGAGTAGCCACTGAGGCTGTGGAATATGAAGGTCATGGAATATGTTTTGTAGTTCAGTCAGCATTACATTGGCTATGTCTAGTAATGTCTAGTAGAATTCAGAAAAGTGGTCAAACATCTCATATAGCAAGGGATTTTGTATTGTCTGAGATGTAAGAGTATAGAAAAAATTTAAGAAACAGAAATCCAATAGTACAGAAGATGCTTAGTATACCATTGTCCCTAGAGAATGCTGGTGACATTAGGAAGAATAAAGCTGGACCTACAAAAGCAAGCTGTGGCTTGCTGGCCCATGGGCGTAGCAGGAGAATCTCCTCCCAGCCATTCTCTTGGGATCAACATTCTTTTTCAAGTAGATATACTGGAAGGTAAACAGCTTGTCCAACAAATATACCTGGTAATTTAAATGCCATCTATGAAATAATCTCTGCTTTTCAGGAATTATTTGTCAAGTAGTGAGAAATTAACTTACTCCGCAAAGTCATTAGGGCAGATTTACTGATCTTAATATTCAAACCGTGCAAAGTAGTCTAAAGATGTGCCAGATTTATCAATGTGGGTGATGCTTTAGACACTGTTGTGTGTAACTTTGCAACACCTGTTGTAAATTGTGGCACATGTCAGCACATCTTCAGCCATGCTCTCTCTATGTGCCGTACATTTAACATAATCACATAAAATGGACCCTAGTCATCTAATAATTATGGCTGACCCTATCATTAGTCAATGACCCATGTGGCAGAAAGCTACAATCCTAGTGCACCTGAAGAACATAGTAAAAGATGTGCAGTAATCCAAAATACGTGACCAGCAGTGAAGTGTTGCCTGGTGATATGTACAAAAGCTTATAGGCCGGAGACCAGAAGATAACCGAACAGAACCAGGTGTAGATGATTTTTTTTGCTAGATTTATCACATTTATAACATCAGGTAAAATTACTGTCAGCAGGAAGACCTTTCTGATGACAACAGTCTTATGTCTGTGGCCAGCTTTACTATATTGCTTCTAAAATAAAGCACGTACAAAGCACTTGAATATTGGTATAAAGGTATACTTTCTTTCTTGCTTCCGTTGTTTAAAGGGCATCTGTCAGCAGATTTGTCCCTATGAAACTGTCTGACCTGTTACATGTGCACTTGGCAGCTGAAGACATCTGTGTTGGTCCCATGTTCATATGTGCTCACATTGCTGAGAAAAAGTATGTTTTAATATATGCAAATGAGCCTCTAGAAGCAATGGGGGCGTTGACATTACACCTAGAGACTCCGCTCTCTCTGCGATTACCGCACTCTCTGCATGTTGATTGACAAGGTCAGGCAGTGAAAACATCATCACGCCTGGCCGTGTCAATCAAAGTGCAGAGGGGGCAGCAGTTGCAGAGAGAGCAGAGCCTCTAGTAGTAACAGCAATGCCCCATTGTTCCTAGAGTCTCATTTGCATATATTAAAACATCATTTTTCTCAGCAACGAGGGCACATATGAACATGGGACCAACACAGATGTCTTCAGCTGCCAAGTGCACATGTAACAGGTCAGCCAGTTTCATAGATACAAATCTGCTGACAGACGCCCTTTAAATGTCTTTAGTACAGACATAGCTCGACAATCATCAGATTACTTTCAGACCAACTGCTGTGTGCGGACTCAGAAGCTCTTATGAACAGAAACCTTCAAGTTTCATTGTCACTTTTCTCATATCATGTCTTGCACTATTGACAATGCACAAAAAGTAAAAAAAAAATATAACAAAATGATAACCACACACTTTACATAAAAGCACAAAAGCAACCCTACATACTGAGCAGTACTGGACATAAGGGTGTGCCATCTGTGCAGTCGTACAAGGTGTATGAGCCACATTTGCTGAAGGGGGGACTTGGCAACTAAAGCTTGTGATCACCAAAATATTAAAATATTATTTAGCCATTGTACAGCACTGCTATTTGATTACTTTATGTATGAAGCTGTTATTTTGTCACTGTTGGTAATTACTGTAATATTTGAACATTATTTGGCATTTACTACACTATAAAAAATACTCTGTTTGCTGTGTATGGTGGTGGTACTGTACAGGGATATTTCTTAGGCATTTTTATGAAGTGTTATTTGGCCAACATGTGATCTTCTACCAGGATTGATGGGTGGGCGGGTGTTAAATGGCTGGAGCGGGGTCTCTCATTTCTCACACATACTCTGTAACCCTTCAGGTCCAACTGTGCAGATGTGTGTTTTCTTTAGGGTTATTTTAGAACTGCAACATTGATAAGAGGTTTTTCTGTAATATCCAGTTACTTCGTACATAGAGAAGTAAGGGCCCCGTAGCAAGGATCAAACCAGGCCCCCCATACCGAACAGAAGAGTTTCTGCCTAAACCCTTTTCAATGACCCCCTGGGCCATTTTTCCACTGCTTCATTTGCTAAAAGTTGTTCCTTTAGAGGGTGGAGTCCTGACCAAGTTTTCACCTCCAGTAGAAGAGATAATCCCAACAAAGACTGGGCCCTCTCCCGCCCTGGGTCCCATACAGTCGCATGGTCTGCCGCTATGGTAGTTACGCCCCTGAGTCTGAGGTATTTGGAAGCCATTACAAATCTTAAAAGGGGTTGTCTCACTTCAGCAAATGGCATTTATCATGCAGAGAAAATTAATAAAAACCACATCTAATGTATTGTCGTTGTCCATATTGCTTTCTTTGCTGGCTGGATTCATTTGTCCATCACATCATACACTGTTCATTTACATGGTTACGACCACCCTTCTTTCCAGCAGTGCGGCCATGCTTGCACACTACAGGAAAAAGCATCAGCCACTCCTGAAGTCCCAGCCACCGTAGAGGAAGTCAGTTTTTCCTATAGTGTTGCAGCTGTGTCCACCAATGCTGCATTACAGGGTGGTCGTGACCATGGAAACGAGCAGTGTATAATGCGATGGAAAAATAGATGAAGCTAGCCAAAAAATAATCTGGACAATAACAATACATTAAAAAGTGACTTGTATTAATATTCTCTACATGATATATGCCACTTGCTGAAGTGAGACAACCACCTTTAACCAACTTCTTTTCAGCTTACAGTTTCTTCAGCGACCAGAGTATTAGATTGTGGAATTTGATGATGATGATTACAAGACTCCACTCTTTCCTATATCATCACCATCTTTTGTACCACTCATTGGCCCACATTTACTAATGCACAGATTTTGGCAGAAATTGTGGCTTAACAAACAAATGTGTATCTGCAGTGAAAAAGGGGTGTGCCCAAATATGCTACATTTTGCAGCAAAATTGCACCACAATTCTGGTGTAAAATTCTGTCTCAAAGTAAACTGCCCAATAGTTGGTATAAAATTAGACAAAAATATCTACCCCTGCGCCAGATTTTTCAGCCATTGTGATAAATGTGGTGCAGGTCTGGATACCCTGTCTTAGCTAACACCATCTTTAGGATTAGTAAATTTGCCCCAATGTTCCTCTTCATTCGTTGTGTCTCAACCAGATGTTTGGTGACTGTAATCAAGGAGCTCATATCTGTTTGGTCAGACTGCAGTATTTGTTTACAACTGAGAGTGTAAAGGGTTATCTTTGTCACACCTATAGTTTACATGAATTATACTCAAATAATGTCAATAGAAATATATGAAATTTTCTGGGGAAAACCTGCCTGAACATATGTAAAGTATAGTCACATCTGTTTCCTAAGGATATAAGATACATGATGTGAGATGCTGGCCTATTATAATATGTCATGTACACAGCTAATGTTATAACAGAAAATTCTCTTCTTGTGGAAAGAAAAAATGATACCTACAGTATATGGCCAACACCCCTAATTAGTGATCTCAACCATTTCAACTATACCCAAAGCTAATGCGTACATAAAAAGAAGCATACAGCCACACAGTCTCCAGAGGCAAATATTATCAGTGCAATGGGCCATACTAAAGAGCTCAGTGAATTTCAACTTGGCACCATCATAGAATGGCACTTTTCCAACAAATCAGTTTGTCAAATTTCTGTCCAACTAAAGCTGTCCTGGTCAACTGTAAGTGCTATTAATGTAGAATGCAATGGAACAGGATCAACAGTGGCTTTGTCATGAAGCAGACCACACAAGCTCACAAAAGCATGAATGTCGAAGGCTCTACGACACAAATCAAGAGCAAACAATATTAACCTCTTAATGACCAGGATTATTTGGGTCTTCAAGAAGTTTCCGAGACCAAATAGTCATCACCTATTAACTAAACTTGTACGCAAGTTTGGAATATATTTGCATTCCAAAACGCGTACAGGATTTTGGTTCCGACCATGGGTCACAAGATGCCACCTAAAATGTTTCTTTCTGTTTCTGCTGACATCCTGTTTATCACTACCATGATCCCTAACATCTGATTTCAGGACTGAATATATAGGACTTCATCAATAAGGCTGAAGCTTCTATAACAGGGATCAGTAACATCCAGCACGCAATTGCGGACAATAGGTTTTTTTCTATGGTAGCGGCGGCCATGTGTGGTCCACAAATTTAAGAACGTACACAGCCGGCAGAGATCCGCAAAACACTACGGTTGTGTAAATGCAGCCTAAGAGCTCGTTCACACAGCCGTTGTGTGGCCGTGCCCATGCTGCGGACCGCAAATTGCGGTCCGCAGTGCACGGGCACCTACTGTGGTGCTTCCGCATGCGGATCACGGACCCATTCACTTCAATGGGATCCGCATCCGACTGTCCACACCTCAAAAACATAGAACAAGTTCTATGTTTTTGCAATGTGGAGGCACGGACAGAAACACGGAGTGCTTCCGTGGGGTTCCGAACCATGCCTCCGTTCGGCACCGCACCGCATCTCCGTGATTGCGGACCGATTCAAGAGAATGGGTCCATGATCCGAGATTCACACGGCCAGTGCCCGTGTATTGCGGACCCGCCGTATGCAGGCCGCAATACGGCCACGGCCACACAACGGCCGAGTGAACGAGCCCTAAGAGTCATTTCTATATCACCTCAATCCAAGCCATAACTCTTTTTTTTTCAGTCAATGTAGTCATACAGGAGCTTGTTTTTGGTTTGCAGGATGGGATGTAGTTTTTATTGATACCATTTGGGACAGAAATAATTTATTCACTAATTTTTATCTACTTTTTGAATGGACTGGAAAAAAACAGCAGCAAATCGAAGCCATGTGTTACGTGGCATAAATTATTTTATCTTTATTCTACAGGTCATTACCATTTCAGCAGTACCAAACGTATTATTTGTAAAAGTGAAGCATTTTTAGAAAAATAAAATATTTGTTAATTATGTTAGCCTAATATTAGTTAACATAATTATTTTAGGGGAAAGGGACAAGGCACCTTGCAGATGAGCAAACTTGTCCATGTTATATCCAGAAAACTGGAGACTGACCACACATGGATTCAGTCATTTAAATTAGTGAGTTCGGCAATAAAAATAGACAAAGAACATGTTTTTTCTCTAAGGTCTGTACAGAAAATAAACCATGTGTGTGTTCTGTTCAGTTGAATAGGTCAGTGTTCAGTCCAGGTGCTGTCTGTTCTAAACTCGGACAGCACCCAGTTGGAAATATCACTTGTGTGAAAGCAGCTTTAGGCCTCATTCACATTTCCTTGTCTGTGAAGATGTCCATGAGGGCTCTCTGTTTAGTCTGTTTTTTGCAATCCGTGTGTGTCATCCATATTATATGGACACTTCTGAGCTGAACATTAATTTGTAGAGCCTTTCCTACCCGTGATCAGTGAAAAACAGACCAAACATGCCATCCATGTTATGTCAGTGATTTTTCACGACTCCCATGGGAGTGTTTGGTCCGCATCACAGACTAAAGTAGTGCGTGTCTGTGTGATTTTTTTCACTAACCCACGGTCTGTATAAGTACACTCATGCATGAATTAACATGTTAATATCAATGAGTAAAATCAATGGGATAGCCCACATCAGTGAAAAATGGAAATATGAACAAGGCCTGAGGGTGCCTTCAAAGACTGCGGATTGTATTGTAGACATTTTCAAGACTGCCAGCCCATTCAAATGAATGGAACAGATTTTCAGTAGCGGATATTTCTGCAAAAAAATGCACCAAAAAGCAAATGCAGACAAATTACCTTAATGTAACTCTATTTTATAATTAATGTAATTCAGTTTTGCTGTATTCGCCCTTTGATGGAAGAAAACCCACCATAAATGCAGGAATGGTGCTGCAAAAATTGCATGCATTTATTTGCTGTACCACAAATGCAGCACAACCGAGATGTGTGACAGCTCCCTTACTCAAAGCATTAAAGAGGACCTGTCAGCACGAAATGCAATGCCACCTGCAGGCTGCATGTTATAGAGCAGAGGGAGTTGAGCAGATTGATATCCCTGATTTGTCTGAGTGGAGCTCTACACCAGGGAGATGTTATCAGTGATGGACAGCTATCCATATATACACACTAAGGGGGTCATTTATCAAACTGGTGTAAAGTAGAACTGGCTTAGTTGCCCAGAGCAACCAATCAGATTCCTCCTTTCATTTACCAAAGGAGCTGTACAAAATGAAAGGTGGTTCTGATCGGATTGGTTGCTATGGGCAACTAAGCCAGTTCTAGTTTACACCAGTTTCATAAATTACCCCCTAAGGGTTAATTCACACAACTGTATTTTTGGCCTGCGTCCATTCATTTTTATGAGGCTGCAGAAAATACAGATGTCTTATTTTTGTCAGTTTTGTGGATAAGGATACAGATTTTTTTGAACGGGGATGCACACTGGAAGCATAGCTATTTTGTGGATCAGCAATTTGTAGCCTGTAAAATGAACATGGTTGCTGATGGAAATCACTGATCAAACACTGACCAAATCACCAAAGTGTGAACATTGTTGCCTGCAAATTGCACTGTATTTCCTGGTGACAGATTCTCTTTAATGGTGAGATCTGCTATTGATATAGGCAGATATCAATAGCAGACCTGGGGGCATTTGTTAGACCATGGGAACCCTAACGATCGTGGGGTGCTGATAAGCTGACAGAACAGCAAAAGAGCTGGGATAGAAGTTATCTCTGATACCAGCAGTTGTGGCAGTAGCCAATGCAGCCATGCTCCTCTCATGCTGCTGTTACAATCTTGTCTGTACACTGGTCAGCACCTAAGAAGTCACTTCGACAGGTTACAGTAACTACTAATTGCCTGTGATGGACATACCAGTCTATGAGATAAATATGAGATAGATAGTAACATAGGGGTCATTTATTATCAGATATATGCCATCTTTTGGCGTATAAAGTCACCGAATCTGCGACGTTTCCTTGCTCATGCCAGGTTTTTAAAAAGGGGGAGGGGTATCATATGCCAACGCAAGGGGTATTAAGACCGCCATCTAAAACACCGGTCTTAATAAATGACCCCACAAATTTGTAAGGCTGAAAAAAGACATAAGTCTATCCAGTTCAGCCTGCAAGTTGTTCCAGAGGACGGCAAAAAACTCCATGAGGTGGAAGCCAATTTTCCTCATTTTAGGGAGTCAATGACCCTTCTTCAGAAATCTGTTAACTATAATCTGTAATATTATTACACTTTTAACTCTAGACAAGGATGTCCCCTCAACACAGTCACAGTCCTGGGGATCAATAGATGGTGGGAGAGATCTCTGTACTGACCCCTGATATATTTATACATAGTTATTAAATCTCCCCTCAGTCGTCTTTTTTCTAAAGTGAATAACCCTAATTTTGATAATCTTTCTGGGTACTGTAGTCCACCCATTCTAGTTATTACTTTAGTTGCCCTCCTCTGAACCCTCTCCAGCCTGCTATGTTTGCCTTGTTCACAGGAGCCCAGAACTGTACACAGTACTCCATGTGTGGTCTGACTAATGATTTGTAAAATGGCAGGACTATGTTCTCATCACGGGCATCTACGCCCCTTTTGATACAACCCATTATTTTATTGGCCTTGGCAGCAGCTGCCTGACACTGGTTTTTACAGCTTAGTTTGCTGTTCACTAAAATTCCTAGGTCCTTTTCCATGTCAGTGTTACCCAGTGTTTTACCATTTAGTATGTACTGGTGACTTGCATTATTCCTTCCTATGTGCATAACCTTACATTTGTCAGTGTTAAACCTCATCTGCCCAAGCCTCCAGTCTATCCAGATCCATCTGTAGCAGTGTACTGTCCTCTTCTGTGTTAATTACTGTACACAATTTAGTGTCATCTGAAAAAAATTATATTTTACTGTACAAGCCTTCTACCAGATCATTAATAAATATATTAGAGAATAGGGCCCAATACTGACCTGTGGTACCGCACTAGTGACAGTGACCCAATCTGAGTGTGTACCATTATCTCCCAGTCCAAGCATTCTCATTTTGTGTACCGATCTTTTATGTGGCACAGTATCAAATGCTTTGGAGACGTCAAGATGTATGACATCCATTGACTGACACTGGTCAAGTCTAGAACTAACCTTCTTATAGAAACTGATTAAAGTAGTTTGACAGGACCAATCTCTGCATGAAGCCATGCTGATACGGTGATATATGCTTATTTTCATTGAGATACTCCAAGATAGCATCTCTTAGAAAAGTGTTTACCCACCACAAATGGACTATAGTTTCCAGGCTCTGTTTTTGGCCCCTTATTGAATATTCGCACCATATTTGCTAAGCGCCAATCCTGTGGAATGCTCACTATCATTATAGAATCCTAAAATATCAAAAATAAGGGTCTGTCTATGGCATTACTTAATTTTCTTAGGATACCGTGTTCATGCAGTCTGGGTCCGGGGATTTGTCTATTTTAATCTTTTTAAGATGCCACTGCAGTTCTTCATGGGTCAGACAGGCCAATTTTAATAGGAAATATTCTTTTAGACTCTGCATTTCATCTGACTGTTCATTTTCTATCACTCTGTAAAGGGCCAACATTTTCAGGTTTAAACTTTTTACCATTTATTTAAATGAAGAACATTTTAGGGTTTGTTTTGCTTTCTTTGGCAATGAGTCACTCTGTCTCCAGCTTGGCTGTTTTTTCCCTACAGTTTTTCAATGCTTCCTCGCCACCTTCCTGTTTTAGTGATTTAAATGCTTTCTTTTTGTCTTTTACTGCTCCCTTTACATTACCATTTATTCACATTGCTTTTTTTTTTCTTGTTCCTCACTCTCACATAAAACATGTTCAGGAGAGTTCAGGATGATTTTAAAATATCCCATTTTGTGACTGCATTTTTATTTTTGAGCATATTGTCCCTGTTAGTGAGGCAATGGCCTCCCTTAGCTGGTCAAATTTAGCTTTTTGGAAGTTTGGCATTTTTGTTCTTTCCCTGAATAAACACTCTTTCGGAATGACATTTGGAAGGTTATTATTTTATTGGCAATTATTTCCCAGGTGTCCCCCAACATTTGCATCTGTTGAAGTCCCCCATAATAATGACCTCATTATGATTTGCCACTTTGTCTATTTCCCTGTTAGGTGGCTTATAACAAACCCCTTTCAGTATTTTATTATTGCTTTTGGCTCCATGTTTTTCTACCCATAGTGACTCCACATGTTCATTTCCCTCAATTATATCTTCCCGGAGGCAAACCCCTCCCCCTCTCTGGTTTTCACGATCTTTTCTAAACAGACTGTAATGCTGTATGCTAACCATCCAGTCATAGCTATCATCTAGCCATGTCTCAGTTATTCCCAATATATCATAGTCCTCCTCAATCATTACTAATTCCAGTTTGCCAGTTTTATTAGTCAGGCTTCTGGCATTAGTATAAATAAATTTAGGAGGTTTTTTATATTACCCTACACTTTTCCATATGAAGTGTTCTGGTCCCTCAATTTCACCCTCAGTTCAATTACCTCACCCTAGGTCTCTATCTGCACTATCTTCCCCTCCTATAATGTAATTACCCTCCCCCCAGACCCTAGGTTAAACACTCTACCAACCTTCTAGCCATCTTCTCCAACATAAGGCCTGTAGCCGACAAAGAAGTCGACCCAGTTATCCAGGAACCCAAACCCCTCCTTCCTACACCAGTTCTTGAGCCACTTATTTGCTTCCCTAATCTCCCACTGCCTTTCTGGTGTGGCTAGTGGTACAGGTTGCATTTCAGAAGATACTACCTTTGAGGTCCTTGGCCTGAGTGTGTGACCAAAGTCCTGGAAATTATTAAGGATCTTCCACCTACCTCTAACTTTGTCATTGGTTGTCATTGGCTCCTCCCAGTAATCTATCAACCTCATGATGTGTTGAACTTGAGTGCCAGAAAGACAACACACCATATGACAATCCTGGTGTTTGTGACAGATTGTCCTATCTGTACCCCTAATAATTTGAGTCTCCCACTCCCAGCACCTTTCTGGTCTGCCATGCTCTCCTGGTCCCCTGCTTACTGGAGCTGCCGTTCCCCAGTGTATGGCTGCAGCAGTGCCATCCCTGAACTGAGATCCTCATCTGCCAACCTTGCGAACTTGTTGAGGTGTGTCAGATCTGGACTAGCCTCCCTCTACCTTGTTTTCTGTTATCCAGCTACCTACCTCACTTTCTTGATCCTCTATACTGCCACCCTCCCCCATATCTACCCCATAGAGTGTCTGCTTAGTGAACAGCAAACTCTTTTCCATATTGCCAAGTTATCTCAGTGTTGAAATTCACTTGATTAGATACAGGATCTGGGATTCCAAATGTGAAATTTGCTCACATTTTGCAGAAAAATATGCACCCTCGTCTCTGGACTGCCTTGCCAAATAGATAGATAGATAGAACTTCTGCTCAGAGACAGAAGAAACTATATTCTCTGGCACTGCCAGATCTATCAGCCTCAGAGTGTGGGCAGTGCTGGAGGCAGTCAGTCACACGACACTGTCAGTATGGAGAATTTAACCGTGTACTAGAGGACACATGGCACAAGGGAGGGAGTTTCTTAGTGCAGGGACATAGACAAATATTTGAAATTAGGCAGAGACTAATTAAGAATGTACATAAAGGAATTTTAAATGTCTGAAAAAGGA
Source organism: Rhinella marina (assembly GCA_900303285.1). Lineage (NCBI taxonomy): Eukaryota > Metazoa > Chordata > Amphibia > Anura > Bufonidae > Rhinella > Rhinella marina. The sequence continues at coordinate 142,730 of ONZH01010519.1, read as the reverse complement.
TAATAAATAACTAAAAGTAGAAAATATGAAATATCAAAAACAATGCAGTGATAGCGAGGACATAGCGCATTTCATTATATAACAAATGTTTAAGACGGTAAGTACAAAAAGGAGAATGAGTAAAAAGATATGAATGACATGAAATAAACGGAAAAGAAGGTGGCAATAAAAGAGATAAAGAATAGTATAAAGACTGTAAAGGGATAACAGAAAATCACTTATAAAAATTAAAAAACAGTGACAATGTTAAGAAAAGAATAAAGAAGAACAGAATCTGAAGGAACAGATAGTACTTTCTTGCTTCAGAGTATAATAATTCCATAAAACCAAATAATAATCCCATTTTTTGCTGGGGAATGAATCTACTGTTCCTTTAAATCAATTGGAAAGGCAGGGAATTCCCTCTAAGAGTGTGTGTGGGGATGGAAGGGGGGGGCACACATGTCGCCGTGGTTACGGGAGCCCCAGACGGTTGCCATGACGGCCGGCGACAGGAGTGTTACCATAGAAACGTAACTGGGTGTTTGTGGGGACAGAGAGAGAGAGTGCTTTGGTGATATATACTGATACTGTGTATCACCTCATATTGCTTCTAAAAAAAGAGATGTATAAGTAACACTTGTAATGAGTAAACCATATACTGATGACATTAATGAAAAGCTAGCTAGTGATACAGGAGCAGAATAACCTAAGCCATTTATCTTACCCTGAAATGCCTTATTTACTATCGATTTTAATTTAATAAGAGAAAAAGAACTATTTCATTTGTATCTTTTTAGTCTAAGAATTTCCCAAAGAAAATGAAGCCTAATTGTAACCCTTTCCATTATGTCAACCCACTGTAATCATGGAAATCATAAAATCAAGGCATGTAGAGCATCATACATATAAAGGGCATGGAGTTTGCAAATCAGTGCTCATCATTACTTACTGGCTAATAGAAAGGTATAGCTTATTCTTCCCACGGGCTATAAATTTACATGAACAAAAGAACAGAAAATTACTCTAACAGGTGGGGAAGACATGCAACCATGTAAATGAATAGGAATGACTCAAATACTATAATATACAAACACAAAAACAAACAAAGGCATACTATGGCGTAGTAAGTCTAAGCGTAAGGTAAGCACAACAAAACTGTGTTTGCATTATACAATATTGTGCAAATTGAGGATTCTACTCTGTGTGGCATGGAGGTTGTAATACCCATCATTTTTAAGTTGTATGACAAAGGGGTGCACCAACCACAGTTCACTTCTTTTTTTTACCCCATTTAGAATTGATTCTTAACATTTAGGCTCAGAGTTGGTCTGGATGAACCCTGCAATGCTGGAGCTGTCATTTAATTTATGACAAGGCACAGGCCTCATCATAAATTAAATGCCTTCTGTGGCGGTCCAGGTTCCAGACTGAGATCTACTTCAGCTCATAGCTAGTGTAGACTTTAGTCATTATTTACACTAGTTTCAGGAGTAAATAATGATAAATGTGCCGAGACTGATGCCCCCCACCCCCTTTTTAGAAACTTGCTCACTAGAAAAGTGGCAATGGTGTTTAAAAAGTCACAATTCCAGGTTTCACAACTTTTCATGATAGAAAACTGGCCTAAGGAGAAAAATATAATCTCCTCTGTGGCAGTCACTATTAGGAGAATTAGTTGATCCTCCCTGCCTTGCCTTAGTTATGGTCCCACCACAAGAACTCATCTCAGGGGTGGACTGTGAGCTTAAAGTGGTCCTGAAAATAAACCTAAAATTGGCCCCAGGTTGTACAGGGCAATACAGGGCAAGATAACTCGGCAGGACCAACAAAAATAGGTAGGAACAACAGCTGCAGATGGGGCAAGCAATACTAAAGTACAGCACAAAATACCACCCCAGAAGAACCAAGTACCTGAGTGCATCACAAAATACTGCTGTCCTGCTGCAGTATTAAATTGTCTCACTGTCCTGAGGCTGGCAATACAGTTGAATTCAGGAGGGCACCTGGGTCCACCAGCCAGGTGCATAAGTACCTGAAGCCCCTAGCATTAATTATTGCTGACAGCATCAGATCATTAGGTACCCAGCCGACAGCCGTGATGGGGGCTCTAATGGCCCCTTGGGCATCAGCCCACCGGGACACTTCCCTGGAGGGTCTATGGCCAGTCTGCTCCTGCATATTGTGCATATGAATTTCACAATCACAATTAAGGCCAGATTTGCCTGTGCCTAGGGGCACCCCTGTTGGAAGAGGAGGATTACCCAGGGACAGTGGCATATTATAGATGATTCATGTGAAGTAGCTCTGGGTTCTTACACGATTCTTCATCAGTATAAATGTATTTTAGATGAAATGTACATGTTTATTTGCACACTGCATATGGCTTTTAGTGAGAATTTATTAACAAGAGTGGGGCTAAAACACTCGACATTTTTTTGCCTTGAGGCTCCTGAGATGTAAATCCAGTACTGGTGATAGTCAAGGTTGAATAAATTGCACAACTGAATCAAACCATTAAGATCAAAGCACCGACTATAATCATGTAGGGATTTCTCTCTCATTAATTTGAGTATCCCCAAGTACTGCTTGTTTGTCCTTCATTTAGGCATTATAAATTCAGGATATTAAAGAAACAATGTGCTGCCTAAATACACCAATTTACACAATATAAGATAGACATAAGAAGAGAATGCTCAAAATAGTGCAGGATACCATACAGTCTGAAGATGCTTTGCTGTTTTAAAATCCCATTTAGCTTAAGATAAATTATTGCAACTAGATTTCTATTAATAAAAGGCAGAGAAATAAAATGATTCCAGAAAATTTTAAATGACCACCACTTTTCTAATCATCTGGGGATTGGACCGGGCGTGGCCAAACTATCTGATGAAACTGGTGTGACTATACCTGAAATTTAAGGCTATGTTCACACCTGTGTCATAAAATCTGGCATAAGATTAGCCTGCAGGAGTTCACGGTATCAGTTGTGAACCAATGGATCCCCACTGACTCCCTGAGTACTGCATGCACGACTTTTTGTCTGGCCAAAAGCCGGTTTTATGGCGGAAAGCCATCCCCATCGAGGCATTATACGGGTATGCCAGGTGCAGTGAACTTCGGCAGGCTATTCATGCTGGATTTTACAAAGCAGATGTGAATGTAGGGTGAGATAGCTCATGCAGATAGGACCTCTCACATGTGTCTCTTAATAAATCTGGCGAATATTACGCCAGCATATTTTTTTCTTTATTAAGACGGGTATATGAAACGTTGGTCTAAGTGTATACCATCTATTAGTTGAGTTACTTTGCACCATAATTTTGTCACTATTTTTGGTTCACACTGACACATCTGAAGCCACGCCTTTTCCCAGTAAGCCACATCCCTATGTTTAGCGTGGTGTGGCTTAGTGGGAAAAGTTGTGTCTACTTATATCAAGGGTCACTGAGTTTTCAAAAAATGTTTGATATGTCATAGCAGAATATGAATGTTTTTCTTGGTGGGTGCCTGAGTGCTGCCTGTCTCCTGCAGCGAGGAGAGACAATGCACAATGAAAGTACCTCTCTCCGTGTTCTGGCGATCAGTGGGGGTCTCAGCACTTAGATCACCACTGATCAAAATCTTTGATTTGTCACTATGACATGAAAAGTTTTTGACAGCTCAGTGACACTCTAGTTTGATAACATATATAAAGGGGGAACGTCAAAACTCACTAAACCTTAACTTTATTTGCACAAATTACATGTAAGTAAACCTTATCCTATATAAAATTGGTGGGACGTAGTGATAATATTTTACTGCACTCACTGCTTTTTATTCCTATCTTTGCAATCTAGCTGATATCCCTTTTCAGAAGTTGGCAAATGTGCAAATTTGGCTAATAAGCAAATAACTCTCATCTGGACATTACTTTTCAAAAACTATTACTTTTGTAACTAGCAATATGAAACTACATAGGTTAATATCAAGAACAGTTCCAAATATTTAGGGAAAGCCTGTAATGTGCATAGTTAATTTTATGTAAAAATTTAAAGAATTTTTGGAGTTCATTTTCAATGTCAATATCTATATTTAAAAAAAATCCTATAAAACCTGCAGTCTTTCCTCTAGACACTAAGCCTAATAATAGGCTTTTTGGTCTCTTCAGGTCACTTCTTAGCAGTCAGCTCATTATCACAGGCAGGATTACAATGACAGGTTAATATATATATATATATATATATAAAAACACAGGATCCCCTATTCACAATAAGTGACATCACTGCTTATCTACAACGTCCTTCTACAATGACCTCTGCACTGGTCACAGTGCATGCCTAGAAAACTCTCCCATAGAAGTCAATGAGTCTCGACCAGTCTATTGTGCCTATGGCCCATTATGACTGCTGTAAAGCAGATGCAGTACCCCATAATAGGGTACTTGCAAACTTTTCTTGTTCCTTAATGTTATTTAATATACACCTGGCCAGCAGCTGCCCTCCTGAATTCAAATGTATTGTTCTCAGTATGGTGATAGGGCAGTATTTTATGCTGCACTATGGTATTTGGTCTGCTGGGGTGGAAATTTGTGCTGCACTACGGTATTGCTGGCACCGCCTACTTCCGTTAACCGTGCTGCCATTCCTTCTTTCAATTTGGACCTGTCTACAACTTGGGGCCACTTCTAGTTTTTTTTTTCTAGGGCCACTTTAAGTTCCCACTCCATACCTGAATACAATCCCCATCCTGGTCTATAACCATACATTGCTATCTGGTAAGATTTGCACTGAGAATTGGTGAAGGGTGCTGCCGGATCCGTGCTGCCGCATGGACATGTGTGGGGCTGGAACCGCGCTTCGGCCCCACACATGTTATACAGTACATACACACAGACATATACACATACAAATACACATACATACTTACATGCGCCCGGCAGGTCTCTACAGCACAGTACAGGAGCAGGACGGCGCGCACATAGGACGATTCCCCACAGCGCCCTCTGCTGGGCGCTGGGTGGAATCGTCCTATGTGTGTGCCGTCCTGCTCCTCCTGTGCTATGATGACCTGCCAGGAGCATGTAAGTATGTATGTGTATGTGTCTGTGTATATGTCTGTGTACACTCACCGGCCACTTTATTAGGTACACCTGTCCAACTGCTCATTAACACTTAATTTCTAATCAGCCAATCACATGGCGGAAACTCAGTGCATTTAGGCATGTAGACATGGTCAAGACAATCTCCTGCAGTTCAAACCGAGCATCAGTATGGGGAAGAAAGGTGATTTGAGTGCCTTTGAACGTGGCATGGTTGTTGGTGCCAGAAGGGCTGGTCTGAGTATTTCAGAAACTGCTGATCTACTGGGATTTTCACGCACAACCATCTCTAGGGTTTACAGAGAATGGTCCGAAAAAGAAAAAACATCCAGTGAGCGGCAGTTCTGTGGGCGGAAATGCCTTGTTGATGCCAGAGGTCAGAGGAGAATGGGCAGACTGGTTCGAGCTGATAGAAAGGCAACAGTGACTCAAATTGCCACCCGTTACAACCAAGGTAGGCAGAAGAGCATCTCTGAACGCACAGTACGTCAAACTTTGAGGCAGATGGGCTACAGCAGCAGAAGACCACACCGGGTCCCACTCCTTTCAGCTAAGAACAGGAAACTGAGGCTACAATTTGCACAAGCTCATCGAAATTGGACAGTAGAAGATTGGAAAAACGTTGCCTGGTCTGATGAGTCTCGATTTCTGCTGCGACATTCGGATGGTAGGGTCAGAATTTGGCGTCAACAACATGAAAGCATGGATCCATCCTGCCTTGTATCAACGGTTCAAGCTGGTGGTGGTGGTGTCATGGTGTGGGGAATATTTTCTTGGCACTCTTTGGGCCCCTTGGTACCAATTGAGCATCGTTGCAACGCCACAGCCTACCTGAGTATTGTTGCTGACCATGTCCATCCCTTTATGACCACAATGTACCCAACATCTGATGGCTACTTTCAGCAGGATAATGCGCCATGTCATAAAGCTGGAATCATCTCAGACTGGTTTCTTGAACATGACAATGAGTTCACTGTACTCAAATGGCCTCCACAGTCACCAGATCTCAATCCAATAGAGCATCTTTGGGATGTGGTGGAATGGGAGATTCGCATCATGGATGTGCAGCCGACAAATCTGCGGCAACTGTGTGATGCCATCATGTCAATATGGACCAAAATCTCTGAGGAATGCTTCCAGCACCTTGTTGAATCTATGCCACGAAGAATTGAGGCAGTTCTGAAGGCAAAAGGGGGTCCAACCCGTTACTAGCATGGTGTACCTAATAAAGTGGCCGGTGAGTGTATGCTTATGTGTATGTCTGTATATGTGTATGTCTGTATGTGTGCAGGTGACGGATCCGTCATGAACTCCATTGAAAGTCAATGGAGGACGGATCCGTTCACCATTGTATCACACCAAACGAATCCGTCCCCATTGACTTTCATTGGGGGTCATTCCGGATCCGTCTTGGTGCGGATGCCTGGACCGGAGAGCAAATTTGCTCTCCGGTCTGAAGATGTAACGGAATGCTTCTAGGAGCATTCCGTTGTCTTCAGTTCAGTTTTGCCCCCATTGACAATGAATGGGGACAAAACTGAAGCGTTTTATTCCGGTATTGAGCCCCTATGACGGAACTCAATACCGGAATTATAAAACGCTAGTGTGAAAGTAGCCTAAAACAGTATCGTCCTTCCCTACTTGCACAAAAACTGTTCAGGATCATCAGTTGGGGGGGGGGGGGAGGGGGAGGGAGGGTTGAACATGGGACCAACACAACACCAAGCGGACATACAACAGGTCAGCCAGTTTCATAGGTATAAATTTGCAGACAGATACTCTTGGATAAATAGAGGATATGAGACTTTTTGATACAAATAATTTTTGACACGGTTAGTTATTTCCTTGAGAAGTGTGGTAGTATACATGATACAAAAGATATTTTAGCTATATATTCTTTAAATCCAGGTCTAGTACGGCACTGCACGGGTCACCGGTCACAGTCATTTAACACTTTAAATGCCATGGTCAAACCTGGCCATGAAATCTGAGCACGTGCAAACCTGGAAGCACACTTTTGTGTATGCTCCAACTCACTCCGCCGGCTATTGGAGAAGTCGGACCTTGCATGCAGCAGTCCCTATCACAGAAAATGACAGGAGGCTGCTGCATAGTGTTTCCTATGGAGCCCCTGCTTGTACTTTGGAGCTAATACATTGGAGTCAATGAGAATAGCAATCTAATGATTGCTTGTAATAGTTCCCTATTTGAAGTTATTAAAAATAAAAAAATATAAACAAACATTCAAATCACCCCCTCTCCCCAAAATAAAAAAAAACTAAAAAACTACACATCATGTACAAAAACATCCATACTATAAAAATATTTTCCCCATATGGCAAACGACGAAACAGAAAAAAAATATGTCAAAATGGGCGATTTGCTGTTTTTGGTAGTTTAATTTCCCACAAAAAAAATAAATAAAAAGTAATCAAAAAGTGGTACACACCCCAGAATGGTATCAATGTAAAATACAGATCACCCCACAAAAAAATAATTTTCACACAGCTCCGTACACATAGCTACAAAAAACTTATAGGGGTCAGAATACGGCAACAAAAAAAAAAAAATCAGATTTTTTTCCAAGGTATTTATTATTTTATCAGTATCAAAATGCAAGAAAAACTATACATATAAGGTATTGCTGGATTCATACTGACCTGTAGAATGAAAGTAACTGGTCAGTTTGATTGCACATTGAATTAGTAAATAAAAAAAACCTGTAAAACTGTGGCGGAATTGCTTTTTTTCCCCAACTGGACCCCATTTGAAATTTTTTTATTATAATTAGGGGTTTGTGGGTTTTTTTTATCTAGTTTTAAAAATCTTACGTGTAGCAGCCTGATTCTGCCACAAGGAAGTCCAAGGTGTATACAGTTCTACAGTTTTCTATTCACAAAACATCTTTTGACTTGACCTTTATAAGAAATATATATGGATCGGACCCCATAGTGGCGGCAGCAGGCCACCAAGAACATTGTTGTGAACAGGGCTATTTGTGCTCCATATTAAAAAAACAGAACCCATCTCTGAATAAATATTTTGGAAAAATGACCATTTTATTCATATATGCACACTATTTTCTGAATAAAAATATATTTAAATGGAACCTGTCACTTCAAAAATGCATTTTCACCCACCAATAGTACCTCATAATAGCTTGCAGTCTGATAATAATCATCTGTTTCTTGCTGTAGTCCGATGCTGCCTTAAGCTCAAAAAATGTTGTTTTATTCTCCATCAGCGCTATATTAGCATTCCTTTTGAAGTCAAGGGGGCAGCGGCCTCCTTGCTACAAGTCAAGGTAACCACGCCCCCTCTTGCCTGAGAGTGACAGACTGTACGTCGGCTGCGACTGCTAAAGCCTTGCTCATGCGCGGTGCGCTCTGTACTCGTGCGCGAGCCCATCTTCTGCTGCCTCTGTTGAAACCCAGCTAACAGCAGCAGCAGCAGGAGATGGGATCGCGCACGAGTACAGAGCACACCACGCATGCGCAAGGCTTTAGCAGTCGCAGCAGACGAACAGTCTGTCACTCTCAGGCAAGAGGGGGCGTGGTTACCTTGACTTGTAGCAAGGAGGCCGCTGCCCCCTTGACTTCAAGAGGACTGCTAATATAGCGCTGATGGAGAATAAAACAACATTTTTTGAGCCTTATGCAGCATCGGACTACAGCAAGAAACAGATGATTATCAGACTACAAGCTACTATGAGGTACTGTTGGTGGGTGAAAATGCATTTTTGAAGTGACAGGTTCCCTTTAAAAATTGTAATAATTGGTCCAAAAATAAACTTGAAACATCCTCTGTCTAGATTTGGAAGAAATTAAATCGATCTGGTTATTCAATTAAAGGGTGTGTCTCATGACCCATATGTGAAGAGAATGGCTGGCATGTGATACCACACTTGCCGGTCTGGGTGCAGCGTCACTCTGCAGCACCAGCTTATATCTGGGAGTTTCTGAAGCTTGTTTGCAGAAAGACAATGCTGATCATAGTAGATAGTAGTCACTTTCTTGAGCTGTGTTGCACGAGATGACAAGGTTTTAAAAAAACATGATTTTCTGATATTGTGTCAAGGGATGTTGATCAACTACTGTGTATGTGGCCACCCAGTGGTTATGTCGTGTTATGCAGTCTGTGAAGGGTTTTGCTAGCATGTTCTGATGTTGCACTTAATTTGGCTCATGAAAAATTGCATTCTTAACCAAAATTGAGCACATCTGTGGAGTGACACACACCTCTCTCTTCTTAATCTTCACCAATTCACACAAATTTTCAAAGTTCGAAGACATCATTATTTTTTCACCATAAGGAATCAAGTAATGCTGACCAGTGACACCAGTTAAATCTGTATTTAAGGTGTATAGAGTGAGGGAACAGAACACCACTATCTAGAACACCTCTGGGACCTCAGCCACCATGGATCCGATTAGGATAATTTAGTGGCTAAGACTATTTTGTGCTTTTTAATTGGAAGATCCATTGAATTCTAATGCAGAATTCCGCACTTCAGGAAGGTACAGCAAGGCTTATCATTTCGATGATATATTGTATTCTCGCGCAGTGATCAGACAAGACAGGAGCTATATTTGGAAGGAGTCTGTGAAGCAAACTCCTGCTTATCGTTTTAGAGTGTTTGCATCACTGCGAATGTGGGCTGTATGTTTATTAACTATTATAGATACCATCATTCTGTAATGTACTGTTTTATCTGTTCATCGATGTACACCATCACTATACAGAACAGTCTGTTCATCTGTATGATCCCCTTACTCTTTAACTTCTCAGTCCTTTTATGGTGTGACCATAAAAATAATGTCGGCAGTAAATAGAAATATGCGCAGGGAGCGTCTGCTCTCCTCGGGTGACCTCAAGTTCCTGGAGCCACTGGAGGGATAAAGAATCAATACTGAGCAGACAGAAGGGAGAGAAAGAGATAAGGAGAAGGGACTTTCCTTTGACTCAAGGTTCCCTTGTTAATTCACCTTTTTTATGTTCTCCCTATAAGTCCATCTGTATATCTACTGCCTAACTCCTCCCACCTCTCCTTTTAACTGCCCCAGAGGATACCACCTAATGCCTCTTATGTCTCTGACCCCTACCCCATATCTTCTCTCCATGATTAAAGCTTGCTGTATAGAGATACACTTATGTCATAGACTGACAATATGCACAAATGCACGGTTCAGCCATAACAGTAAAACCACTGACAGTTGACGTGAATAGCTTTATCTCCTGATAATGTCACCTGTCAGGGGTGGGAGATATTAGGCAGCATGTGAACAGTCAGCTATTGAAGTTGATGTGATATGTACCTTTTTAAATGGCTGATTACTGGGAACAACTGTTTATACGAAGGCCTGTTCCTGATAATAGGCCTGTGTAAAATGTGCCACCGAACACTCGATGAACAAGCAAATGCTCAGTAATCAGGTGAAACCGTTGTTGATGCAGCACCCTATACCATAATTTATGCTGCTGTTGCTAACATTTTTGTGGAAGATACCAGAGGACGCCTTTAGGTAAGTGCTAGGCAATTAATTAAATTCATTTGGTCATATCAATTTTTCACCTGGAGCCTGTGTTGTCTTTTCAGTCCCTGCCACCTGCACCAATAATCCTGGTGCAGGCAGCAAGGACTGAGGAGACCTTGCACACACTGCGCTGATACAGTACTCCAGATTAATGTGGGAGTCTGGCACTGACTGTAGCTAGGCTCCCGCTGTAACAACATGAACGAAGATAACTCCAATCCCAGCCTTTTAACTTCCTAGATGCCACAGTCAATAGCGATCGTGGCATCTAGGCAGTTACACCGAGGTATGGAGCTCCATACCTCCCTGCGAATGCAATTGTGGGGTGCCAATGTGTTGCTACGGCAGCTGAGAGCCTAAGAAAGGCATACCATAACTGTATGCCTATTAGACTGTGCCACAGACACAGCCTAATAGATAGCCTGTCACTGTTATAGTGATAGACTGCAATGCATTGGTATAAAAGTAAACTACTGCATTATAAAAGCATCCACACATCTACGGTATTGCTGTGTTCTCCATAACTCTTATAACAAAGATAACGTTATTTAAGCCACCCCATGAGCATAATAAAACAAAGCAAAAAATAACTAAATTGTCTTTTACCTGGGATGTGCTATTATTGTGCAAAAAAATAATACAAATATGTATAGAATAACAGTAAAACACAAGTTATGCTGCACTGTGAATATGGAAAATTTAAAGTGCAAAAAACAATGGAGCAAAATGTTTTTTCCATTTCCACCTTCCAAAAAATAATAAGTTACTCAATAAGTTGAATGTACCCCAAATGGTGTCACTAAAAAAAAATTGTTTGTCCCACAAAAACACACACGTCGTAGTTTTGGTCCGGCCGCCTCACGGCAAGTTTGCCGTGCTGCGGCCGGATCCGCGGCCCGCCCCCATTATAGTGAATGTGCACCAGCGGCACCAGCGAAACAGCCTGCCGGAATCCACTGCCGCTCGTGTGAAAGTAGCCATATCTAGGATTTAAACACTGATGGGCTTTCGACAGGACAGCTTATGAATATTAGTTTGTTCGGGCTCTCACTCTTGGCATTTCTGCCAATCGGCTGATTGAAGGGGTTATGGCACTGTGGCAAGTGCAGTATCCCCTTCACTGTTTACCAGACAAAGCTCATAGTTTCAGTAGTGACGGTCCCTAGCACTGCAATTCAGAACCGTTCAGTCTCATGCAAGTTACCGGGACTGAGCTGTAATTCCAGGTATAACCGTGACTATATATATTCTTGCTGAGGTCACTGCACCTTCTCACACTAAGATATTTCCCATTCATCACACATCAAGTGGGCCTGTCTGCTTTAAAATACCAGGCCTGAATTTCAGTGCCAGCTCAGCCTTGTCTGTATATCTGGCTAACCTACCAAATGTATGGTAGCACAAGTATGGGACAAATGAAGAAAGTATGAGACTGCAAGACCATACGATTATATCAGTTACCATGGAGATTTATGACCTGCATAAGCGCTGGAGAAAAAATTATAGATTTTTAATTAGGACCTATTAAGAAGTTTCTTAATTTTTGCTTTAGATTTATTGAGACAGCAAGAATATGGTTGTGGAGGTAGACATAGCCTTTACAGTCTCCTTATTCAGCCAGTGGCATAACTAGAACTGTCTGCCTCCCCCCACCACCAGCATCCCCCTCCTCCCATGCAACCCTCACTCCTGCAGCTAGTCAAGATAACTCTCCTAGACCAGGGCAGACAGCTGCTCCATCCTTCTCCTGTTGAGGGGGCCCTAACAATAAAATCTTTCAGTCTTCCTCTCGGGTGGGCCCCTTCTGAGTTCGGGCCTGGTAGCAGCCGTTACCACTATACCTATGTTCCTGCATTCAGGAATATCATATAGCTAATATCATATAGCTAAACATGTTCCATCTCAAGATGTATTGTAACTGCAATGGCCATATTCTCCGATCCTATTACTGGATATAACTGCTTCTTATAATTAATCTCTCTGTACATAAATCTACTCCAGTGACATTTTATATCTAATATATTTTAGAACAAACTCAACGGTTTTAAAATGATGCTGCTATCTCCATTGCAATTTTTCCCATTACTCTCCACACACTCTGCACAGACAGTCTCAGTTCTGCCGTCCAATAAATTCCTCCATACAAAATCTCCCATACTTTATCTAGCAAGCAGCCAGTTACGCTAGTACATGGGAGTGAGTGGGAGTGGGGTTTTATGGGGTTCATCTGAGGACAGGACCTGACTTCCTGATGCAAGGCATGTGGAGGGGATGAAATCCCTGTAGTTTCACTGCATATATAGAGGAAGTACAGGGTCATATAGGGACACAAAGAAGGAAACACACAGAGTGCAAGGAGACAAAGAAAATCAGAGCAAAAGTGACACAACTTAAGGAACAACATAAAGGTGCAGACAATAAATGATAGTGAAAAGGACAAAAAGCATCAGCAGCAAAAAAAAACAAAAACATGAGCAGTAAAGAGACGAAGCACGAAAGAGTGAGAAAGGGATGAAAGAAATGCATCGAAAAGAATCAGACAGACAAAAAAACAGAATGCATGGCTTGCACCTCTGGAATTTACCCATGTTCTGTACAGCCTTGTTATATAGCTCTTCAGTATAATGTGCAAATATTTTAGAGAACAATATTGTATTGGGGATAATGTGAGTTAAGGTAGAAGTAGCACAAAGAAATTCAAGGGGGAGCTACGCTGAATGTAATACACCCATGTGTTGCATATGCAGTATGCAATTCTACCTGTAAGTTACAGCATTCACACACAGGGACCAATTACAGCAACACCAGCTTACCCGGCATCTGTGTGACCCTTGCCTTTATCATTTCACGTTCTCCCCCTCCCCCACTTTTTCAGTTACTGATTGTATTTTCAGGTTTTAAATAAAACCAGAAACAGAATACCTAATGTCATAAGGTCCCGCAAGACTAAATTCACAATGATTACCTTTTACAGACTTGCAGCTATAGTCCGACTCCTGAAGAAGTGGGTAAATTATACACTTGGGCATATGTATCAATGTGTTCCATGTCATAAAATGGTTTGTGTACATCAGGAAATTGATGCTTGTGCACAATTTTTTATTTTAAATTCTTGGGAATATACTTTAAGAATTACAAGAGGAAGAATTAGGAAACTATGATAATATAAGGAAGTGCTGGCAAAAATTACATAAGACATCAAAGGATTTTGGTACCTGCCGCTTTAGAAGCAGCATGCCCATAGCGTTAATAAATGTGAACAGTAGAGTTGTACTTATATTTACCACAATTGCAAAAGATGAGGCGAAATATTGAAAATACAGACATGTGTGTAGCTATTTTTATTGTATTACATTAGGGGTGCCCTGCTTCTTTTATCCTCTTCCACGTTTATTTTAAGCCATACGATGAAGACCCAAAGAACATACACTACAAACTTTAGCCTAAACTTTGCCTAATGTCCACTAAAGCTGTATTGGTGTAATCAACCTTGCTGGCCTTGGCCCACCATGACATATCTATTGATTTGTACATCGCAGGTTAGCTTATTAGGAGTCCCTTCTGCCCATTACACCATAGTGAAGCAGTCCACTGTTTGCTTTTTCATGCTTGAGGGAGCAGAAGGGCACACAAGATAAATAGGCAACAGTTTTGCCTATATAATAACAGGGGATGGGCCATCTCTAGCCGATCAGCGTTGGGTTTACCACCCCGCACCCCTGCCGATCAGCTGTTTGGGTGTAGCTCCATCAGCAGACGTCGGTGCCGGAACTTCACAGCATCGTTTACCTTGTAGTAGAGGGAGCATCTTATTACAGTGCTGCTCCCATTGATTTCAGTGGGAAGTAGTTATGAGCTCTGTCCACTAAAAGGTTGACGGTGCTGTGTAGCTCCACCGATGACTTTTTGGAGAAACACTTGAACAGCTTATTGGCAGGGATGCGCGACTCGAGCCAATCAGCTAGCAATGGCCTATTCTGAGGGTCAGCAATCACTTAGCAAAGGCTGGACAAAACCTTTAAGTAATATCATAGTTGTCAGTAAAAAAGTTAGATTCTATAAAACTGAACATCCTTTTTAAACAGTTCTTCAATCGTTTAAAGGGTTTTCTATACAAATTTTAACAGTCATGATGAGGAACATCATCATGACTTGAGGGTCATATCCTGGATATAGCTTTTTTTGCCCCCTGGAATGGACTGGCCATGACCAGATTGTGGATCCGACAATTGGTTCTGGCTATGTAATTAATACCTAAACCAGTAATATTATGTGAGCTCTAAGTTCTGGATAATGTGGGGAACATTCAACAAAAGGTGGAAAATTCTTTGACGATTCCAATGTTTTATCTATACACAGCCATGTACAGTGATCCCTCAAGATACAATGGCCTCAGGATACAATATTTTTCAACATACAATGGTCTTCTCTGACCCATCGTAAGTTGAAACCAGACTCAACATACAATGTCCCAGACTCAGATCCAACCAATCAAGGACACTTTTCTGGTAAAATGGCTGTATTAGTTGTTAGTTATCAGCCTTTCCTGACTGTTATATGGAAGGACTTGTTTTACCTGTCTTAGTTATCTGCTTATTTTTCTTAAATCTTCATTTTCTCTTATCTTGGATGACATTTTGGGACTTTGGAACAGATTACTCAACTTACAATGATTTCAACATACAATGGTCATCCTGGAACCAATTAATATTATATCTTGAGGGACCACTATACTTATACATCCATGGTATATTCTCTAGCAGATGGAGAAAAATCCTAATCTACATGAATCAGAAATCTCTCTAGCATTGAAAGAGTTACAGAGGGCAGGTGACAACTTCTACTTGATATACAGGGTTAATCAGAGAAACTATCGAGAGACCTGTTTCCGTGGGCACACCCCTCCGTTGATAATGATGCAATGTTACAGCATCTATGCCCTTCGGGAGACTAGCATTCATGCTGCCTCCCTCCTTAGGGACTCAAAGTCCCACAGGAAATTTGTCGGGGATTTCATGTCATTACTCTATAGAAAGACTTCAATCTCAGGTAGTAACAAAGCCATATGGGCAATGGGCTAAAGTGACCTGTATTGTTCTGTATTCTCCTACTACCCAAAAATCTGGTTTGCGTATCCCCATAGCAATTTTGTAATATATGTATAATAAATGCATAAAATCAGACACACAGCCCACTCTCCATAAACAGCAATAGAACTGGTCCCATTGAAGAGCTTGGTGACTTGGCTCTGTCACAGAGTGCCACCTTTCCAATATCTTAATATTTCAAATCTCTGTGCTACCCTGGTCAATTAGAAGTGCTGCTACTGTGAAATAAAAATGGTAGCAACAACTAAACATAAGCCACATAACAGGGCTGCTGAGCGCTAAACAACACAGCACATAAAATTTGTTCCAAACTGTGCCTGGAACCCACAGAACAGACACTGTAAAAGGTAGCCTGTCAGCAGTTTCATGCTGTCCAAACCATGAGTGGTATGAAATACCAATAGGATCTGTCGTAATAAAAAAAAGCCCGTATTCCACAATATACGGGCCACGGAAGTTTTTGGACCGCATCAAAGATGCAGACCCATTCACTTGAATAGGTCCGCAATCTGGAAGGTCTGGTGCGGAACGGAGGCACAGAACCCGGAATCTGTCCATGCCCCTGCACCACAAAAAAGTAGTGCATGCACTACTTTTTTGCAGTGTGGACTATAGGATGTGGATCACAGACCCCATTCAAGTGAATTGGTCCGCGTCCGCATGCGCCAGCCCTGCGGACGGGGCCCGTGCATTGCGGACCGCAATTTGTGGTCCACAGCACGGGCCCGGCCGGCACACGATCGTGTGCATGAGCCCTAGCCGTGCATTCAGTCACCTCCTCTGTGTCCTCCTGCCCCGAATTGTTACCCCTCTGGCTTTGTTAGATTTGCCTGGCCAAGATGTCAGAATTGGTGGTCCTGCAACTAGAAACTCATGATACGCACTTTTGTTGTGAAAATTACACTTCTCAGGTGCACCCAGTTTTGTGGGTCATGTCCCTGCTACACTCTCTGTACAAGCAGTAAAGTCTAAGGACCCTTGCAGACGAGCGTGCATCACGCTGCGAGTCCACATCGCAGCTCCTAGCCTGAACTCCCGGCACTGCCGGGGTCACATAGCATCATAGATCAGTATAATGCTACGTGACTCTGGCAGTGCGGGGAGTTCAGGCCGGGAGCTGTGATGCAGACTTGTAGAATGATACACTGCCTAACTAGTGGCCTAACTGTTGGTTGCAGTGGGAAGTCTCTTGCCCACATACCGCTGTCACGGACATGAGTCTAAAAAGAACCTTTTACACACAGGGCATGCACAGCTGAACAGTGCATACTCGCCCAGTGTTGTGAGAAGAGCACGAAAGCGCATGCACCGGGTTAGATTTGTGCATGCTCCGCTACTTAGCTAGAGAACTACAGAAGACCATGTCCATAGACAACGATAAAAAAACAAACCCAGTGGATTGAGCTTCTGCTGGGATAAGAATTTGTTACTCCTTCATTTTTGAAAATTAGTTATAATTGCAAAAAGTCATGATTCTTAACACTGTATTTGAGGCAATGTGCCATGCATGTAATTTGGTTCTTTAAAGGGGCTTTCCAGGATTTTGGTATTGATGGCTCTGTGTGCCGCAGCTTTGTCAAGCAGCTGATTATCAGGCCACTGGGAGTCAGACCATCACCGACCTCATATTGATGATCTGTCCTGAGGATAGGCCATCAATATGAAAATCCTTATGGATAAATGGACAAATATCCCTGAAGCCAACTTTCAAACTCCAACAGAAATCTAGGAAAATGGAGGCTGCTACAGCAATTAAGTACTTATTCCTACCTATTGCAGCTAGTAATATGTAATAATAAATGGAACACACAGTGTGATAAAAGTTAGGCATGGTTAGGCAGGGAAAAGGAACAGATAGCTTTAAAACCATGCCCTGTGCCCCTTTCAACTGTATCCTAAATAACTACAGTTGAATACTATGGCGGAGTACCATACTCTCTCATAAGCCACAGGCCATTTTGGATCTGAGGCCTACAAGATACCAAGAACTAAATGGAGGCATCTGCAGGGTGTCTGTGTAGAGCTGGTATCTACATTATAGGGACACCATGTTGGAACATTAGTCTCTGTATAGTGGGTTTTATTCTGTCACTATTTGGTGGTAGCATGTGATCCTCGTGTGCAGATATTATTTGGTAACAGTATGGTAGTATTATTCAGATACTACAACAGTCATTCCACTGTGTTCCTGTACAGATTTCAATGTGCCCCCTACGTAGATATCTTATTGCTGTACTGTGCAGCCAGGCCGGCCTATCTTAATGCTGGAAGAGAACACTTCCTTGCTGACTAGCACTACTGGTAATAAGTGTTCGTTCCTGGCACAGCGGAGCTTGGAGAGACTTTACAGTACAGTAGAGTTTGCTGAGCAGTGGATGGGGCTCTTGTTGTTTGGGGAGAAAATGGCAATAGGAACCTTTCTCCCGGATCACCAGCAGCCATATCCAAAGCGTTATAACTACTTTTTTTTCCACCCCCTTGAGAAAATCTTGCATACATCCTGTCTGCAGGTCATACTCTTGGGGTGTGTGTATGGGTGAGGAGCAGGCAACTAGCAAACAGGTGAAGGAATGACTTTATGCAACTATGCCATATATCTGGTAGTAGTAAAAATAACCTTGTATCCCTGTTATCTTGTAGCTGTAAAAAGCCTGAATACTTACAAAAACGGAAAGACTGAAATTATGTACATAAGCATCTACAATGAAATCCACATCCCACATATTTCGTCACAGTCTGACATTACAACCAATTCACATTTGAAGGTCAAAATAATCAAACTTGAATACCATGTCTATGTGCAAAGATCAGTACATGGATGTCACTCACCGTAAACAGACCAGTTACAGTTCTGAAGCATTTTATAACCTCTCTCTTTTCACTATTGCTTTTAGTTTTTCTATTATCCATTCCTCTTTTGAAATTCCTTCCTTTTTGTTTCCTTAGAATTCAGAATTTTTAGCAAATCTGTACAACATATAATAACAGGAATCAAAAGACTTCTGGATATGAAAAGTCATTTTCATACTTATTCATTGTTAATGACCAGTCTACAAATGTTGGTTGAGCACAATCATGGTCTATTTGGTTTCTTGGGCGATGGTCACGTGGCAGATTTTGGACAAAATTCTGCTACTGTTCCATATATCTGAATGTATTCAGAGTATGGATGAGCAAATTGATTTGTATGAATCAATATGTTCACCTGAACAAATTTAAACCTGTGAGGGAGTGTCCCCACAGCTCTGGAGGCTCCCTCTGCCAGAAGACTAACATGGCCGCTCATGAGCTGTTACTGAGAGTATCAGTGCATACGTGGGTCACATGCCGTCGAATCGGCATTAACGAATTTGAATGCGCTGCTAAATAAATTTTGGCAGCGCATGAACAAGGTTTGATTTATTTTTATAAGTTTTGTTATAAAACCACTGATGTGATGCGACAGTGATTGTAACTACCTTTGCAGATGTGCTCCAGTTGAAGTGGTTGGTTTAAATATTAAGGAGAAAAAAGTTAACGGTGCAGGTTGCTCTCCACTAGTCTGCTAACAGCGATGGACTGTAACAAGTCACTGTTGTAGTACTGCCCAGGTGATTAGTAAAGAACGGGATTTGGTGATTTTATAACTTCACTTTCACAGAGGAATACCTAAATGGTAGCTAAAATCATTTTTTTCACATCTCTCACCACCTTAGAGGGAGGGATGGGCCTCCCACAGCTTGAATACAGTTTACTCCAGGAATTGGCTTTTCTGGCACACACACTACTACAAAATTATTAAGAGGCCTGCTCCTCATAATACATTTGGGGCATCATACTTAGCACACTTCTGATTAAGACTGGTGTGTAGAAAATGTCAACCTTATTCCCTTGTAATTAACTCTTTTTATCTCTTCTGTTCACATGTTCCTAAAATTTTTATGGTCAGGTAGTAATGTTGATGACCTCCTGGTTCCTCAGAGGAATGGTTCAGAGGAAACATTTTTTAAAAATCTGGAAATGAAGACTAGGAAAGTCCTTGGGAGAAGTTAAGAAGCCTTGTATGCCATTTGTTTTGCACAAAAAACTATTTTTGTAGTTTTACATCTTTCCACATATGAATAGTGGGTGGAAAAACAGGCAGATTTAAGATATGGTAATTTTCCAAAAGATCTGACAAAGAGTGAGATTTATCAATGATTTTAGTGGTGTAAGAGAGTTGCAAATTATGGAGCCTGCCATATTTCTGCTATAATTTGTATAATTTTTTTAACTTACAGTAAGGAGTGGGGCTTAGCAGGGGGCAGGGAGTAGGGTATACCAGAGCCCATTGCATTTACTATAATGTACACCATAAGTTGTATCTGGAGTAGATTTCATTCTCTGGCACACAGAAGGCCAGAACATGTGGTCTGTGCCTCTTAATGAATTTGGTGCTGGAGTGCCATTTCTACGATTTAACTATATCAATGTGTGCCTTTTGATACATTTCACACAAATTCTGCCAACACAGATTCAAGCAAAATTACCTTAAAAAATACCCTCATAATAAACCTTCCCATGTGTGTATGAAGCCAACCACAGCTCCTTGGATGAAGGACTGCGCCAAGATTGGAATGCCAGGCTCCACCGGCAGCAATTTTTATAACATTCTGCAGTTGCTATGCAGTGGGTGGAGGTACTTTTAGCATAATTAGAAGTCCCAGGCAAGTAAGGGTGGAGGTCCCATAATGTCAAGTACGGTAGCAGGCTAAGGATACCCTGGGGTAAGTCTGGGGGCAGCTCTCTGTATAGACCAGGGATGCTCAACCCTCTGGCTGTTGTAAAACTACGATTCCCAGCATGTCCTAATATCTGTAGGCTATTAGTTTTGCAACAGCTGGAGGGCCGCAGGTTGGGCATCCCTGGTATAGACCAAAGGGAAAAGAGAGTTGAAAGGGAAGTGCAATGTCCGATTTAGAGTCATTTGACAAAAACTACTAACTATAAGTTTGTGGCACATGAAGCTGGACTCATGACAAGGATTTTGACCACTCAAAAAACCCCTAAAATGTGACCTTTATTGAAACATTAAAATACTCCTAGGAGAGTATAGCCAAAAAATACCCCAGTAACCCAGATGTATCCCTAACTAAAGTCGGGTGCGGATTGGCCATAGATTCTACAGGGAAATTTGCCGGTGAGCTGATGCCCAGGGGACCGTCTGAGTCCTCCTCATGACTGCTAGCCAGGTGTGTAATGATCTGTTGCTCCCAGAGTTAATTAATGCTGGGGGCGTCAAGTAATTAGTTACTTGGCCAGCGACCACAGGTGCCCACATGTTTTCAGAATTCAACTGATTGCCATCCTGAGGCAATTACAGTTGGAGGACAGAGTGTGGCAGCTGGAGTTGGCCACCACATAGGGGCAGCTTCTGAGGAGGTTTTTTGTTTAGTTTTTTATGCTGCTGGGTCAGGTTATTGTGTTATACTGAGGTATTTGGCTCTGCTGGGGCAGTATTTGGTGCCTCAATATGCTATTGCTGGCCCGTCTACTTGTATTAGTCCTTCCTTCTGTTAATTTGGACCTGTCTACCACATAGGGTCACTTGTAGTTTTTTTTCCCAGTCCTTCCCTGCCTGGTACTCCTGCCCTGATAAGGACAAACCCACTATCTTACAATCTGCCCCTAGAACTTTAACTCTCCTGGGAGTATTTTAATGTTTCAATAAAGTTTTTGGGAAATTTTCTTTCTGTGATATCTTGGTTGATTATTTGCTCTGTCTGCATTGAGGCTTAGTGATAGCCTAATGATGAAGTCTGTGAAACTGCCTAAGGGTTTTAACCACATAATAAAAAATCTGGAAACCGACAACATCCACAATGGCCAAAAAAGCTGTAAGATGCCTGAATGATTTTAAATAGGAAAGGAGCCATAAGACTATGACTGCTTTGTGAATCAAATTGACATGTGTTATGAAAGGTCACCGGAAACTATTAACAGAGGATAGCTTTCTATTAATCCATATTTTTAAAGCTGATTTGTCATCCTAATATGTTGCCCTTTGTCCAATAGTCACTAATAAAGAAGTCAGTGGGCTAGTTAAATTTCTATTTTCCTGACTCCTTAGCCGTGAATGACCGGTGTGTGTATACAAGCATATACATAGTGGTCATCAATGGATGAGGAAGGGAGAGGACTGTCTTCATAAATATAGCAGGCTCGTAACTATCCAGTTTTCTTTCTTAGCAGGTATTAATCAAGTGACACCAGCTTGGTGATGGAGTAAACCTAAAAATCTCCCTCTGTGATAGCAGTACTGCATGGCATAGTTGGCATGGTCCTTCTTTGTGCATCTAAGCCAGGAGATCCAAAGTGCATTTCTGGTGATAAACACTAAAGGTAGCCATTATAGTGTATATAGGAACAGTCACCTACTCTGACTCTTGCACTGGCCTGCTCAGTGTCACAGTAGTTCTAAAGTCATGGAATATTCATCCTGAAGCTTCTGTTGGACGATAAGGTGTTTTTAATGGGAAGAATAAATGGCTGACATAAAACATGTGCTTGTCAGTAAACAATACTGCACTTTATTGGAATCTATGGGGCTTCCCAAAAAAATTTCCAAACTACATTTCAGCTTTATATATGAAAATCAATCACATATTTGGGTGCACATTTTCTTGAATCTAATGCCAAAATGTATACTGTTTGGCTACAATAGAGAAACCACAACACAAAAGTGGACTAAAATAAATCAAGTTTAACACATATTAAGATTCTCTCTTCTGAATGTCAGAAGTAAAGAGCCTAATCATTTTGGAAGTCAAGATATACTTTCAGTTCGAAAGAAGTATAGTAAGCAGCTACGTATGGGCCCCACAGTAATCTCAACTCATAGAGAAAGATGTCTGATCCACCCACTTAACAGGTGAAACCAGAGAAGCCGGATCGGGATTAAACAAGTCTAGAGCCAAAAAAAAAACAAACCCAGTTACTACCCTTACTGACAAGACGAGAACTGAAAATGAAAAAAAGAGAAAGAAGAGAAGTAAGTTGAGGAGAATGGGAGAGAAGCCAATTTGCCTTCTCATAGGGAAGGTTTACAGTCACCAAAAACAGGAAGAATTCAATTAGTCAGAGTCACGCGGAGAAAAACCCAGCAATAATACATTTGGACAGATGTGCATGTAACGCAAATCCTGGCCAATTATGTCAGAAGCATGTGAACAATTTTATAACTGGGCATTGTGGGATCCCATCTGAGCCTTTTACTGTGATGTAAAATACAGGTCATTTACTGTGTCCACCTATAGAATGAAAATCTATATATTTACTGTAAAGATTTTATCATATTAATGTTGTCTTCTCAATTCTTTTGTCTGTAATTAAACAGCTTGAAAACCATAAAAGTAAAACATTCTGTTTATAGTGAATAAAGCTCATTCAGTTTTCCTAATTTGTCCCAAACTTCATAGGGCATTTCAGCACAATATGTGAACTGAAAAGTATTCTGCAACCATCAGTTAGAAATCCACAGGATAGGAGTGTTTAATCGCTGGGGGTCAGACTGCTGGGACCTCCAGCGATCATGAGAATAGGGTTGTGCAAGTGTTGGTGAACTGTCCCATGAGAACAGCATGGAGGTGTGCATGAGTATCCTCGGCTTCATTCACTTCTATTGGACTGCCAGGGACAGTGCTCTCACCAGCTTCATAAAAGTGAATTAAGTAGAGGATGCACATGCGAATTACCACTCCATTTTCATGGGGCAGTTCACTGGAACTTGCAGACTCCTGTTCTCGTGATCGCTGGGGATCCCATCAGTCGGACCACCCAGCAATCAAACTCATCCCCTATCCTGTAGATAGGAGCTAAGTGTTATTAGTGGCACAACTCCTTTCAAGTTTAACTGTTGTTAGTATTTTAATATTGTATAGGGGCAATGATGTTAATTATTTTTGTGAGTGTTGCTAAGGAGAGCCTATCTTTAAAATTTACTGATGGCTATGTGTAACATACACTAGAAAGCTTCTCAGCCTGCCTCTCCTCTCCCTACCCCTGCCTCTTTACAGAAGCCCTACAATATTTCTAACCTGTCCATCACTATCTGAATTGTTGCCAGCACCGATCAAGTAGTGCTGACATATTACACTTACTGTAAACGCTGCAATCCCACTCTTCTCTATCTTTTCAGTGTGTCTCTGGTAAGTGCTGGAAAGTCAGGGGGAGTAGCAGGGCTGCATCAAACAGTGTTGCAGTATATTTCTCTATACCTACTGTCAGAACTAATCAATGCCAGTGTTGGTCAGAAAGGCAGGGATAGGTCACAAATATTGTAAGGCACATCAGGAGGCAGGGGCTAGAGTAGGAAGAGGACAGAAGGAATGGGCCAGGAATATCACAGGGCGCATGTAGGGAGGCAGAGCTTAGAGCAGGGAGAGAACAGGTAGGCTGAGAAGCCCGCCTCTGTATGTTACACATAGCCATCTTTAACGTATACTAAATGCTGAAGACATGCTCTCCTTAGCAACATTCAGTTACAGTGTTGCTACGGGAACACTTTACATGGTCTTTTAAAATAAAAAAAACACATATTTCCTTAATAAAGTATATTTAAAAAAATAATTTAAATAACGGTCCAAAAATGTAAATGCCAAAAACACTTCTTTGCACTGTTTAGAGAGTTCTGTCATGTTATGTAGAATATTGTCAGATTCCTAGTAACAGAACTATCTGAGCAGTGTCAAGGGGGTTTTACTGTAGAGCTCTTTTATTCTGGAAAGCAATGTTAGTCCAGGAGTCCTACAATGTCCATTTTACGACAGTTGAATTCTATTATTTTCCAGGTGTATGTCTTGTACGGGAGTACAAAGTAATATTTCTCAGTTTTGGGGGTATAAATAACAGCGGTAGCAGCTCCAAACTGTGTAATCAATAAAGCATTGACATGTCATGAAAATGATGTGTCTACAGCACAATATAATCCCATCAGTCTCGTTTCTGTAGGAGAGGTATGGGGCCATTATAGCATTATTTTCAAACCCCTGGACATTATTTAACATTGATAGAATGCAGAAATAGTAACTCATAGGTTATAATCAGCTAACCTGAGCCCTTTTACTTCCATGTGAGGAACCTAAAAATTACAGACAATGCGGCAATTATGGACCTGAAAAGACCTTTTTGACCTTTCATGACACTGGGATAGCGGTTTAGAAACTGAAAGACTTTAATTGTGTATACAGTGAGTACCCAATGGACCTGAAGTATAACAGCTTGAGTAGGCAAAAAGTGGAGCAGTTACCAATAGCGACCAATCAGATCCCTTATTTCCTTTACTAACGGGAAACTGGAAAAATAAAAGCTGATTTATGATTATTATATGTAATTACATATAGAATAAGCAAAATCAAAGATGGCAGAATGCCTTCTGTGGATAAAGCTCAGTTTACATCACATCTATGACGTGCGATTAACATTTATATAACAGGAGTGTTTCCTGAGGTATACACCCACCAAAGATGATGTGAACAGAACCTAAGGGTAGATAATAGTACTCAAAATTTAATGTCAGACAGTAACAGCTCCGTAGGTACTAATGGTTCATATTTGCATGGGACTGTTTTGGTAAGGATGATCCTGCCCTACAAATTTGGAAAAGCAGATTTCCATTATGATCTTCTGATTAAAGAGATTTGAGTATAACATCTCTTCAACGAATCACAGGTCAGCACTGCTTTTATAAGCATCAGACATTCTGTTGTGTGTAGGGACCTCTGATGATGCTGATTAATCAATGAAACATGTTGGGTTAGCCAACAGTTTCTATCTCCTTGGCGAGTGCTGCAGCCTCTTCCTAGGTCAGTGAAGTCACGTTCATCGGTTACACGGTCTATGAGTAGCTCAGTTTTTATTCATGTGAATGGGCCTGGGCTGCAATACCAAGCACAGCTGCAATACAATGTGCAGCTCTGTCCTTGATAAGGCCTTCTCACTAATCACATGGCAATTGTCTCAAATCATACAAAGTGAACACCTGAAATATTAAATGGTGGATTCAGTACAATAACAGAACAACAAAGTAATCAGATTCAGATAATCCTGTAATAATGCATAGAAAACCACTGTTGTATCACTTTTGTTGATGCAGATCAACCAAGCTGGAAGCCCCAGCAGTAGTCATAATGTCATAATGCCATAATGTGTCTGTTCCATCTGCCTTGATACCTTTCCATCTTCACCTTGATATCTAGATGGAACTTCTCCATGTGTAGGTGTCTAGGTAGAAAATGTACCTTAAAGGGTTATTCTCATTTTAGACAATGGGGGCATATCGCTAGGATATGCCCCAATTGTCTTATAGGTGCGGGTCCCGCACCTATATCCAGAATGGAGCCCCTGAACTTAATGAGGGCGCACTGCACATGCGCAACCGCCCTCCATTCATTTCTATGGGGCCGCCGAAAATAGCTGAGCGCTGGCTCGGCTACTTCCGTCGGCTCCATAGAAATTAATGGGAGCGGTGGCCACGCTTGCGCGCTGTGCTCCCATTCATTTCTATGAGCAAAGCGTGGAGCTGCGCCTGGTGGTGACCGGACCACCGGAAACCCAGGGTCCTCCAGGCGCAGCGCTCCCCGCTCCGTTCTGGATATAGGTGCGGGTCCCAGCGGTGGGACCCGCATCTATAAGACAATGGGGGCATATCCTAGCGATATGCCCCCATTGTCTAAGATGAGAATACCCCTTTAAGGCCCCATTCACACGACCGTATGAATGGGGCCGTATCTATCCGCAAAAATGCGGGAATAGATGCGGCCCCATTCACTTCTATGGGGCCAGGAGCCGCGGCACGGAGCTAGCTCTTTTGAAGCATGTCCTATACTTGTCCGTGCGCACGGACAAGTATAGGCATTTTCAATGGGGCTGCACGGCGTGTGGTCCGAGCACAGCAGAACACACGCCGGGCGGCCCCGTATATTTGTGGGTCCCCAGTAATGCGGGTCTGCAAATATACGGTCGTTTGAATGGGGCCTAAGGCCCCATTCACATGACCGCATGTTCCTTTCCGTATCTTATCCGCATTTTTGTGGATAAGATGCGGAACCATATGGACCCATTCATTTTTCCATAGGAGAAAAAAAATGCGGAATGCACACCGTGTGCATTCCACATCCGTATATTACGGAAGTTCTCCCGCAAAAAAAAATGAAACATGTCCTATACTTGGCCGCAAAACACGTCCGTAGCCCCATTAAAAGTCAATGGGTCCGCAAAAATGCGGAACACTACGGAAGACATTCCGTATGACTTCGGTTCCGTTTTTATACGGACACGGAATACATACGGTCGTGTGAATGGGGCCTTAGGCTCATGCTTAGGCTGAACTCACATTATGCTCATGCTGAGACAGAGTTTACATGTGTGTTGGCATTTTCATGAGTGGAACAGAAAAAACCTTCTGTTTTTACCCATCATTCATTGTCTTCGATTTTAAAGGAATCTGTCACAGCTCCAACGCATGCCAACAAGTCTGGATATTTATGAGCTCCTGGTCTTCTCCACGCCCTGCCACTGATTGACAGCTCTTTTTCCAAATTAATTAGCAACAGATGGGTGGAGAAAGCCAGGAGCTCATGAATATTCAGGACTCATCAGCATGCACTAATGCTGTTCAATATAAGATTTTAGCAAACTGGCCGGGTCAATTAAAGGAAGTGGCCCAGCATCTTGCTAAGAGGATCTGTCACTAAAACTGGTGACAGATTCCCTTTAAAGTGTACTTAAACTTTTAAAAAGCAACTATCCAACTAAACAACTAAACAACTATCCTAAATGCCATAAAGTTAATTTTTGTAATTTTTTTTTTCATGGTTTACTTACAAAATAGGTACATGAAGTTCAGGTGCCTACAGCGCTTTGGAATCTGTACACTCATACATGGCTGACATGTCATTGGTGTACAAATTCCACTGTGGGGCCGCAGTAAGCTGTACTGGGAGGAGCACATGTCACTACTCCTGCCTGTGCCAGCTCGTCTCTGCTAAAGTCTTCCATAGCACATTGGATGTGCTATGCCAGGCTTTAGCAGAGCAGAACTCCTGCCTGCACCTGTTCACTTCTATAAAAGGCCTAAATTGGTGTAGGAGACCCTGTACCAATATGCCACACACCACTCACTCCAGTTTTAAAAAGTGGGTGCGATTAGCTATATTAATTAGTTTTACTCCAGATTTATTGCTGTAACTTTTTAAGTTGCAAAAAAGTCACAAACTCACTCCAAATAATCCTTTTACTTCCATGTGTGGAACCTAACTTTGGGGGTCATTTATCAAGACTGGCGTTTTAGATGTCTTAAAGCGGTATTCCCATCTCAGACAATGGGGGGCATATCGGTAGGATCCTACCGATATGCCCCTATTGTCTGATAGGTGCGGGTCCCACCTCTGGGACCAAACCTACAAGGAGAACAGATTTCCTGGGGTTTGGCCACCACCAGGCGCTGCTCCCATAGAAATGAATGGTAGCGCACCGCGCATGCGCGTCCCCTGCTCCCAATTATTTCTATGGGGCAGACGGAAATAGCCGAGCCGACGCTTGACTATTTTCGGCGGCCCCATTGAAATGAATGGAGGGCGGTTGCACATGCGCAGTGCGCACTCCATTCATTTCCCCGCTCCGTTCTCAATGTACGTTGGACCCGCACCTATCAGACAATTGGGGAATATCCTAGCAATATTCCCACATTGTCTGAGATGGAACAACCTCTTTAATAACCCCTATAGCTAGCCG
This sequence comes from Rhinella marina, assembly GCA_900303285.1. Lineage (NCBI taxonomy): Eukaryota > Metazoa > Chordata > Amphibia > Anura > Bufonidae > Rhinella > Rhinella marina. The sequence goes on along the minus strand of ONZH01010519.1, from coordinate 114,279 downwards.
TGGATCCGCCAGAAGTTATGAAGAGGCTCCGGCCTCTACATAACTTCGGCGTATCCAGCACCATTTGATATGCCTAAAACAGGCATAGAAAATGATGAATGAAGCCTGGTGGCTCATCTCCTTCCCCAATGGCTTTTTTTAGACCTGGCAGTAAGCTACATTAATTAGTTTTACTCCTTATTTATTGCTGGAACTTTTTAATAAAAAATAAAAAGTCACTCCAGTAGGGGGGTGGTATAGAAAACCATAGTAGCATTTCTAGATAAAAATGTACAGCTTAAAGATATGCCAAATTTAATAAATAGCATGCAACATTTGACAGATTTGGTGCAAAGTATTCCAATGCAGGCTCAAGTAAAACCGACTTCAAATATTACCATCATGATAGTGCCCCTCCCCCCACCCCTGTCCAGTCATTGGTGGGAAGTGTCGATTGGCTGAGCGGTCATGTCCTGTGTGTAAAGAGAGACAGAAAGCATAGACCACTAGGGGACTCGGGAATCATCTAAGCATGGGATTAGTGAGGTGGATATGACTATTTTTTTCAGCATTCTGAGCCTGTGAAATAAAATCTAAGCCTGTGTAAAAAAAAATATTTGCCAAACAACCCCTTTAAAGTGGTTTCTGAAGATTTTGATACTGATGACCTATCCTCTGGATAGATCATCAGTATCTGATCAGTGGGGGTTCAACTCAACTGTTTGAGAAGGCACCAGCACTCCTGTGAGTGCCACAGCCTTCTCGGTGCTTACCAAGCACAGCACCGTACATTGTATAGCGGCTGTGCTTGGTATCGTGCTCTGCCCCATTGAAGCGAATGGGGCTCAGCTGCTATGACAAGCACAGCCACTTGTTACGCACGGAGAAGGCCGCTGCGCTCACAGGATAGCTGGTACCTTCTCAAAGTATTAAAATCTCTGAAAACCACTTTAACTCAAGATGGATCACAGATAAATTTTATAGCTGTCGTTTCTATAGTTATTGGGAACAACAACTCTTTTCCTTGAAAATGAGTGAAATGCTATCACATGTAGCTCTATAGAGTCATAATTTATTGAAGTGCATGCAAAAAGTGTCCATAGTATACCAGCACAGTCTACGTAATTATAGCTAGTAGAAGTCTATACTTGGGATGGCCGAGTTAAGGTGACATTAGCTTCACAGACCTCCTGGCATTTGACGTGGTTGATCACAGTGGAAATTTCCAAGTAAACCAAGATTGCTCTCTTCTATCAAGCTGATAATCAACTGTCACTTATACTACTACTAAAGTGGTTATATCTGTTTCTGAGAAAGCTGGATGATAACCAATATTGTCACCATTACACATCTCACAGGGGTTGTCAGGAAAGGAAATATACCTAGGCACAATTTCAGTGGGGCATAGTGGATTCATACATGTACTGTAGTAATTTCTCATTTCTTCTGAGAAGTGGACACCTAGGTGTACTGACAATGCTCCTAAGGCCTCTTTCACACGACAGTATTTTTTGGGGGCTCCGATCCGCATTTTTTGCGGATAGGACGCAGACCCATTCATTTCTATGGGTCCGCAAAAAATGCAGACAGCACACCTTGTGCTGTCCGCATCCGTATGTCCGTTAAGTAGCCCGCAAAAAAAAATTGAACGTGAATACGGAATGCACACGGATGCCATCCGTTTTTTTTGCGGATCCGCAATTTGCGGACTGCAAAACACAACGTTCGTGAAACTATTCCACATTCCGTATGGCATCCGTGTTTCCGTTTTTTTGCGGATCCATTGTAACAATGCCTATCCTTGTCAGCAAAACGGACAAGAATAGGACATGTTCTATATTTTTTGCGAAACAGAAATACGGACATACGGAAACGGAATGCACACGGAGTACCTTCCGTTTTTTTGCGGACCCATTGAAATGAATGGTTCAATATACGGTCCGAAAAAAAAAAGGAACGGACACGGAAACAAAATACGGTCGTGTGAATGAAGCCTAACACAGTAGGTCTACTGAACATTTACTACTACACTTACCACTCTTATAATTATACTATCTTTATTATGTAGGCTCTTGGGGATTATCAGTATTTCTATACATCCATCTGTCATTTACAAGAATGATTGTCACTAATTCTCTCTGCCTAGGATCTGCCTCCAATAAGCTGGTTAAAGAATATTAAGCAACAATAAATCCTTACAAGACTGATCTACTTAGGAGTGACAAACTCCTGTGCACTCTGTCACCCTACGGAGAAAATAAGACAATCTCCACAAATGAACAAGCCAACTCCTTCCACACAAAATGTGTATGAGTGGTTACCTGTGAATATTGAAATAATCTTCAAATCATGGTGGCCACTTCAGTCATGCTACTGGAAGTATAGCCTATTACCTGACACATGAGGGTTACGTAAGTGCATTAAACATCTCTTCTAAAAGGAATGACCCCCAACATTCATTCATAGGACAAACTATTCAATTGTTACTGACTAATAAATGCCCAAGTCGGCTACACATTCTTTTAGTCGCTATCGCGTTTCTCGAGCCATTTCAAAAGGCCTTCTCCATTCCTGTAATGACTTTGAAAAGCTTGATATTATTTCTATCTATTTAGCAAAATGAGTCGAAAAAAATTCTATGCATATACGATGACCACATATCAGCTTTTATAACCAGGGGCATAAAAAACTTTGCGGTGAGTCAGCCTCCCTTGTATACAACTGCAAAATTTATGATCAAGAGACATCAAATAAAAGTAATGAAAGAATAATATGGATTAATAATCAGCATTCATGAGATTAAAACTCCCTAAAGATATGAATAAAACAACTGTGGATTTGTGATATAAATACCAAATCCAGGAATAGTCCAGCATGGAAATCCAGCAACCTGCCATACACAAGGGGCTTCTGCAGATGATGCTGGTAAAACACCAGGGACACAGCTAAGATCTGAGAAGAAGTCAAGAGCTCCACAAAGTGTGAAATACTGAATTCTACAACTAAGAATGGAGCTAACTGCCTTTGGTTTGACGGGTCATCACCAAACTGTAATATAGCTATTTTATTTTGAGAAGTCGCCTATAATATGTTTGTGAGAAGTTGACAATACCCTAGAGAAATTGTCCCTGACTTTACCATAGTCCAGAAATGGTCACTAAATGAATAGCCGAGGTCATGTTACTTATCAGTAAAGACCAAAACATTTTGAAATATGTTATCACCTACCAATAGATCATTTTAGTCATCCTGACAGATTCCTATTCCCCAACCCTAAATTTCACAAACAAATATGGATTTGTGAGACTTGAATTTTATAGTTTTCTTATGTGGTATTTTATGAAACGTTGCACAAAAAGACTAGCTAAAGGAGTTACATTTCAATGTCCAGTATGTTCTACTGACCAACAAACCTTTATGCCCCTTTCACACGAGCGGGAGACTCGCATGTCTCTCGCAACGCATCTACAGGGCTGGACTCGGCACTGACAGGGATCGCAGAGCATTATATGCGATCCCAGTCAGTGCAGGAGTCCAGCCCTGTAGATGCGTTGCGGGAGACATGCGAGTCTCCCGCTCGTGTGAAAGGGGCATTAACCGTCAAGCACAAACTTTTCTCACTTAAATATCCAATTCCATTAATGCTCAGTGATTTCTCTCTAAGCTTTGATCGTATCTATTGGACTCTATGAAATGCTCTTCTTCTCTACTTTCCATACTCAAATATGAATTACATTTAGAAGCCATATCCTGCGCTAATTGTATTAAAAATAAGTTATGTGAAAAAGTCTATTGTTTCAGAAAAGAGCAACTAATCTGATAATTTCCTGCATTATGCACTCTAACATGGAGCTGTAATCTTTACCAATTTCTTTTCAACATTTGTCAAAAACTGTGCTTGGTGGCCAACTGGGAACTTCATCTTCTGGATACTGCTAATGTGTGGAAACTGCTTTAAGTACCGTTTAAGGCCTCATGCACATGAACGTATTTTGTTTCCGTGTCCGTTACGTTTTTTTTTGCGGATAGGATGCGGACCCATTCATTTCAATGGGTCCGCAAAAAATGCGGACAGCACACCACGTGCTATCGGCATCCGTATATCCGATCCGTAGCCCCGCAAAAAAAATAGAACGTGTCCTACTCTTGTCCGTTTTGTGGAGAAGGATAGGCATTGTTACAATGGATCCGCAAAAAAAAACGGATGCCATACGGACGTCATCCGTTTTTTTTTTGCAGATCTGCAATTTGCGGACCGCAAAACACATACAGTCGTGTGCATGTAGCCTAAGAGAAAGAAGTGCGATCTAAGACTACACCCCATGATAAATGCATACATCATAACTATTATCCTCAACTGTTTTCATAACTATTCAAGGAACATTAGGAATGAAAAAAATGTGACAGTCCCAAAGAACCTCTGAGAACATCCATCCACTGCTTTTAAACACTACTGCTGGTAGGTGCAGAGCACCATAATCTGCCTGCAAGGGAGGCCATTAGAAGTTCAGTAGCAATGAGCCAACATTCATTCAAGGTATTACACCCTAATACACACTGCAAAGATATTACAGCATTCTTAGAGGGTGGCCTCTGAGATCTTCAACAGCTGTAGACTAAATGGAACTTACACCATCATTGTACTTTTGATTCCCAGCATACTGTAGGAGTGGAAAAAAAAGTTTTAGGGTGTTTTTTTTAAAAACAAAAAACACCACTCTATTTTTGAGGTAGTATTTTGAGCCGTAAGTGGATCTAGCAGGAAGAAGTCCTTCCTTTATATTTCCAATTCCTTTTGAACTCACTTCTGGTTTTCGCGCAAAAAATTTCCTAAAAAACAGCCATAACATTTTTCCAAAAAACAAAAACCTTATGTGTGAAGCAATCCTTCTACCTAATTGTTGCTATGTTTCCATGTCAACCTATAATAGGAGGAGAAACTCAGCAACCAAAGCTTTCTAAGTTATATTATAGTGTATTTAGTCCAGCCAGACTACACGTCTTTTTGCCTTCTATTCAATAAAAAATGAACACTATTGTTGTTCAGGTAAAGATGCAATTCTAAAAGATCTAATCCATGGAAACAATGCTTTTACCTGATGATATCCAGGTGTACAGTATCCTCAGAAAAGAAAGTATCTCCCCATATGATGTAGACTATATACATGTGACTCTCTATCTCACTAGTAGTAGTTGTTTAACTACTTTTAAGTCATATACTATCATCCTATAATCTCTATAAAATAAATTGTCCTAAGATTGAGCAATCAGCTGCGCCTTAGGGTATTAAATGAGACTATACTACCCAAATATGGGTCAGCGCTACTCACTTACCTGGAAAGTAACTCACCTTGAATTATTCATACATCCATGGCCATCCAGATATCTATATAGTGTAAACGTGGACCATAACATATAAAATGCATCATATAACATCCCAGCTCTGAAAATATTTCTGACAAAAACTTGTCCATCAAATATCAGCTTACATGGCTGAAAGCTATACCACGTTCATATCTAGAGAAATATACTTCTCATATTAACAGGTTCAGTAGTAACAATATCTCAATTCCATATTCTTCCTTTACACTGTTGCCTATTACTTGTTGCCCTTCACATAACCAAACCAGATAAAATTCAGCCAAACATCAGATACCTATGTACTACCCTAGAAATTCTCATTTAAAATGCACTTACCTTACCCATATTAGATCAAACTATGAATTGGCATCTAGAATATTAATGTTTACAACCCTTGCCGACCACCCTTAAAAACCCAAATGAGAATTCTCACCTTCCAACCTGCAGAACTGTTGCTATCACCCTTATCTTTGAAGTAAGGTACAAATCGCACCATCCAGTCATAGATTTGAGAAAGGGTTAGACGTCTCTCTGGTGAGCTCTCTATGGCCTTGGTGATGAGGTCAGCATAAGACAAGTTACCCCAGGCATTCCTGCGTGAACTTTTGGCTTTTCGCATCTGCCCTGGGTCAAGACCAGGGGGAGGCAAGGGCAAATCCGAGGATTCAGGAAGTGGTGGCCAGGTGCAAGAACGAGGGCGACCCTGAGGCTCCACATCCGATTCAGCTTCCAATTTCTCCATCACTGGCTCTCAAAAATACCCTTCTGTCTTCAAGAAAAATAGTACTTAAATCCGCATTTGAAAATCGTCATCCAGCAAAAAGTCTTGGGGACAAAGGGGGCGTTAATTATTAAGCCAAAGATATTTAAGTTTAGGGCAGGACTATAAGTCTATGGCAGAGGGTATCTAAGATCACCTGCAGACAAGCCAGTGAATGATTAAAAAAAGAAATGTGCATGTAAATTTGCAAAATCTAAACCAGAGCTAATATAAAGGGGGCTAACTGCAAAAATGGTTGGTAATTTGCGGGGAAAAAAATGAGATTTTAGTGCTTAAGTCTTAAAATATGACCTCACAAGGAATAGTCACACAGAAATTCAATCATGTGTTTGCAACAAGGACTCACATATAAGTAAGAACTCGAAAGTCAGAACCTATAGCATCTGCCAAATGCTTAGCCAATTGTAATAATTACAGAAAACTAATTTCAGTAGAATGGCAGATCGTATAAAGCAGGTAGCAAACAGCTAATAGTAATCCTCCGATAAAACGCTAGACACAAATTAAGGTGAACTTGAGAAAAATACATATTTTAGATGCCAGCAGGTTACAGCATTCTGCTCTATTGTGCATTAATGATGTGATTTCTTCTACAGATATCAGCCAATCGTTCCCTAGTGGGGATATTTGGGGTTAAATACAGAGCATCAATTTTGCCAAAAATGTAAATTCCAGATATGATCTATATCAAGGTTTCTGTGCATTGAAAAGAAAGGGAGGTGTATTTGAAATCTGTCCAGAGAGGTGTCTTTTGCAGCAACAGATGGTCTATAGATGAAGATAAAAAATGAAAATCCTATTAAAATTCAAAGCGAACAATTCTTCCAACCCCAAAATTTGATGGGTGGAGGCTGGGTAGCGCGGGAGCACAAAGTCTCCCCTTTTTAATTTACAAGTCACCGTTTAATAAGAATATCATTGCTCCTCTTCACAGTTCTTGATTCCTGGGTGGTTCCAGATGATACCTTTGTGATATTGGGTATCACTTGCCCTAGTTGCACAGCCCCCTTCTCAAAATGCTCACTTGTGCCCCCCTACTACAATCCAGTGCCACACGTGGGGACATGCTGCGGTTTTGGAAAAAGGCGCTGAAAGACACATTGTCATCAGAGATGGTCAGTGAGGAATTAACAGGGTATGTCCCCCCAAATTCTTGAGATAGAAGTCCACAGAAAAGGCAGGGGGATCTGCAGGGGATCCCTCACTGGCAGAGGAGGAATAGTAGCAGGCTGGGTGTGAGAGGAGGAGGGGGGGTTTCACACCTGCTTGCCAGTGCTGGTAAGGAAGATGTTCCTCTCTTCTCTCTCTTTGGGAGTCTCTCTCTTGCTCCCTCGCTCTCCGGGTCTTTCTCCTCCTGGGACAGAGCAGGATTAAACCATGTGTTGGGATCGGCTTGCTCTGCACTCTTCACCTTAAGCATTTAGAGAGAGGGAGCGAGACAGAGAGAAATAAATAAATAAGATGCAGCCTTTGCTCCTCCTATCCTGTCTCCTCCTCCTCTCCCTGCTTTTACATGAGAGTCTGGCTGGGATTTGTACAAGGCTGAGAAATGTGTCATCTGTAGGTGCTCAGAAGAAGACACAGATCCATTCCACACAGAAACTTCCCATTAATGTCACGTTACACTGGGACAAGATAACAATGTAGCATCTGAAATAAAAAAAAAACAAATGAAAATACTCTGTCTAGATGCAAATCCTAACAGTATGGATTCAATATTCTCTATATGATGGGAATAAGGGAGTCATTCACCAGGAATATCACTGATGTTCCTTTAATAACATTTTAGGGTCACTCCGTAACTCCATAACGAGTGGAATAATATAGTCACTTGTCATATCCTACCCAAGGAGAAATAACTAGTCAATGTGATCCGTTACAAAGCACATCCTTGAAAAACGCAAGCCAGGACACCGGTGTGAGCAGCGCCACTTTCACGGTCGGCTTCTGCGTTGGATTTCTGAAAAGTCACGACGCACACAGAATGCAGAGCTAGCTTCCAAAGTGACTAAGCCATTGTGACACGCTAAAAATTATTCATTACCATGAAAATCTATCCCATTATATAATTTACTCCAACTGTCGATTTTTGCTAGGAGGTTACACCAATTTACGAAGCGTGACACACAAATACCCAGTGACACCAAATTATGAAGGGTGACATACAAATACCTGGTGTCAATTCTGCATGGATAGCTACATTTTCTACATGCATCGACTTATCAATTATTCTAGTAGCTATCATAGGGCATGCATCAGGCATTCTGCAATTATATGCACGTTTCTGGTTATTACACACCTTATGCACAAAGACATATATACATAACCGAGTAAGAGAGTAAAAGGGGAGATTGTCACTGTCTAAAAATACACAGGCGAATGTAATAATGTGTGCGTTATGTGCAATCTATAGGAGGACTCGCTTCCAGGAAAGCCGGCCACTGGCTTCCGTGACAGACACCCCGCATAACCGCGCTACCTTCACTGAACTGACAAAGGGCGGGGCTTAGGGCGGACCTAGACGTCTAGAGCCTTCATTTCTCGCCGCCACTAATGGCCCCGCCCCGTCCGTCCACGTGGGTGTGAAGACAAGACGTTTGGTCACCGCCCACACAGCTGATTGGCTCTCTGCTTAATGAGACTTGCGTAAGTGGAGGGCGCGCTCTAAGCCACGCCTCTCTGTGAACTGATGGGCTGTGATGTAGAAGCATTCCACCTGCTGAGATTGGTGGGTTGTTCGGGAGCCGGTAGGAGAAGGGGCGTGTTCAGGAAATCCCTCCGTGTGGCGTCACCATACTGTTGTAAGTAGTTGCCAAGGACAACGGTCATGGCTGTGGCGTGATGTACACTGCTGTGTCCACGGACGTCTCCTGTGCTCGTATGCCAGTCCTCCTGCTAATGCTATTTACTGCACGACCGCCGCACGTGATTAGTCGTGTTAAATGATAGTCTACGTCTAGCTCGCGCCATGTTACTATCTGTATTGCATGAATGGATGTGCAGAGCTGCTCCAGGAGCCGGCTGCATGCTGTGTCATAATGGAGGCGCTAGTGCCATGCTGATACATTGCCTTGACCTCTGCTGGCAAGTCTTTGTATTGGGCTATGACCATATGAAAAGGGAGGAGGCAGAGCCACTGTTGGAAGTACCAGCTGCAAACCTTTACCAGCTGGGTATAGGGGCAACCCAGCGACCTTGATGGCGCTGAAGAAGAAGAATAATATCATACACTTGTATAAGTAATGAGGTCCAGAGCCCATGTGCACATTCACACCTAGTCAGCTGCTGATATTGTAGGACTGATCCATTCACTCAATATTGCCAATGTAAGAGGGTCCAGTCCTGTGCCAGGTGTCTGAGACGCTGACAGGAATAGAATGATTGGTGCGTCTGCGCATTTTTTATTGAGATTTTTATTTTTATTTGGAGAAGCACCAGTGGTTTTCAGTAAACACCATGGTAACATAGGCACCCACCCCCAAACTAATCAATATGTGACCATTACAAAAAATAATAATAGTAAGAGACACACAAACCATAATAATCTTGGAAAATATTGGCCATGGTGTTTATTAAAGTGGTTCTCCAGGAATTAGTTAAAATGGCCACCAGCAACCTGTCCTAGAGAGTGAGCAGGACTGGCTGCCCCCACTTGCAGAGGAAGGGTGAGGCCTCACTACACACTACCCTCTGGTACTTGTATATACAATATTATTGGTGAGTGTTCCTGACAGGCTGCTCAGCCAGCATGGTATATCGTAGGCAGGATCACATTATAACCATCTATTGTAGAGCAGTGTAGTGAGGCCTCACCCCCTCCTGCAAGTGCAGGCAATCATTCCTGCTCACATTCAAGGACAGGTTGATGGCGGCCATTTAAAATTATTCTCGGAGCACCCATTTAGGCCACTTTCACACGGTCAGTATTTGGCATCAGTATTTGTAAGCCAAAACCAGGAATGGGTCGAAAACACAGAGGAGGCACATATATTTCCATTATACTTGATTTTGGCTCACAAATACTGATGCAAAATATTGACCAAATACTGACCGTGTGAAAGTGGCCTTAAAGGGTTATTCTCATCTTAGACAATGGGTGCCTATCGCTAGGATATGCCCCCATTGTCTTGTAGGTGCGGGTCCCTATAGTGAGAAAGGAGCCCCCAAAGAAAGGAGGGCGCACTGCGCATGCGTAGCCGCCCTCCATTCATTTCTATGGGGCTGGCGAAAATAGCCGCGCGCTGGCTCGACTCTTTCTGTCAGCTACGTAGAAATGAATGGGAGCGGTGGCCGCGCAAGCACTCTGCGCTCCCATTCATTTCTATGGGAGCAGGGGGGGAGCTGCGCCTGGTGGTGGCCAGAATGCAGCAGGAATGACCAATCCCAGGAAGGAGCGGATTGGGAACTTAAAGTGGCCCTGGAAAAAATACTAAAAGTGGCCCTGTTTTGTAGTTGAGTCCGAATTCATGGAAGTCAGGGCCAGCAATACCATATTGTGGCACATTATACCACCCCAACAGAGCCAAATACCACAGTCTATCACAAAATACTGCCAGCAGCACAAAATACATCCCCAAAAACTTCCACTGGCCGGCCATGAGTAGGGCTCAGGCGGCCCCCTGGGCATCGGCCCACCGGGAAATTTCCCTGTAAGGTCTATGGCCAATCCGCCCCTGATCCCAGGTACCCTGGAAATTCCCTACTGGAATGAGGGTACCATTGGGGAGGGATGGGGGGGTTCCGAATGTACCAATTCACTATAATTAAGTAATAAATGGAAGAAGAAAATGGGGGTGGGCACTGCTACATTCATACTTGTAGCCCCAACCATTCTATGAACATTTCCTATTTCATAGAACTGTAAGAGTACGGCCACGTTGGGTGCACACATTCCAAATTTGGGGCAGAATAAGTGCACACAGAAAATCCACAGCATATACACAGTAATATAGTGGTAAGCAAAGTTCGTGACAATGTATTTTTAAGTTCAGCTCTGAGCGCTAGCAGTAGAAAAATAAAACGTTATTTATATTATTTGTAATATGTATTACTGCAGATGATGGTCCAAAACCGGAGTGACAGATTCCCTTTAATAAGTAAAAAATTTCTGCTCCGTTTGATGTGGATTTTGCTGCTGTAGAATTCCAGCAGATGAAGCAGAAAATCTACAGCATATACGTCTGTAAGGCTGGGTTCACACGTGACTGATTAGCTGCGGATTTGCCTTCGTGGATTTTCATGCAGCAAATCAGCAGCGTTGTACAGTACCAACAAAGTGGATGAGAATTTCTGAGTTCTTGTCACTTGTGACCCTGGCCTTGGGGTGGCTGCACACGGTACAGATTTGTCTGCAGAAAATCTGTATGAAATCTGCACCAAAAGCCATACATAAACCTGCACTATTATATAATTATCACTATTCAGCCCCATTGAAGTCCATGGGGAAACCACTCTACAGAAGGTGCCGAATTGCGCACATATTCTACAGATTTTAAAATCCGCACAACAGTTCAATATCTTCACCTAAGCATGAAAGCAAAGGAGCTCAAAATGCTCACAGAAAAAACGCATATACCGTATTTTTCGCGTTATAAGACGCACCCGATGATAAGACGTACCCCAGATTTTAGAGTAGGAAAATAAGAAAAAAATATTTTTCACCAGATCTCATATCAGACCCCCCCATAAATTTTAGGACATCACATCAGACCCCCATCAGACCTCAGATCAGCCCACTCAGCCCCCATCAGACCTCAAATCAGCCAATCATGCCACTCAGCCCCCATATCAGCCCAAATCTGCCCACTCTGATCCCATCAGACCTCAGATCAGCCCCCATATCAGCCCACTGTGCCCCAATATCAGCCCACTCAGCCCCCATCAGACCTCAGATCAGCCCCCATATCAGCCCACTGTGCCCCAATATCAGCCCACTCAGCCCCCATCAGACCTCAGATCAGCCCCCATATCAGCCCACTCTGCTCCATCAGACCTCAGATCAGCCCACTGTGCCCCCCTCAGACCTCAGATCAGCCCACTGTGCCCCCATATAAGCCCACTGTGCCCCCATCAGACCTCAGATCAGCCCCACTGTGCCCCTATCAGGCCTCAGATCAGCCCACTGTGGCCCCATCAGACCTCAGATCAGCCCACTGTGCCCCCATATAAGCCCACACTGCCCCTATCAGACCTCAGATCAGCCCACTGTGCCCCCATATAAGTCCACACTGCCCCATCAGACCTCAGATCAGCCCACTGTGCCCCATATCAGCCCACTGTGCCCCCATCAGACCTCAGACCAGCCCACTGTGCCCCATATCAGCCCACTGTGCCCCCATCAGACCTCAGATCAGCCCACTGTGCCCCATATCAGCCCACACTGCCCCTATCAGACCTCAGATCAGCCCACTGTGCCCCCATATAAGCCCACACTGCCCCTATCAGACCTCAGATCAGCCCACTGTGCCCCCATATCAGCCCACAGTGCCCCTATCAGACCTCAGATCAGCCCAATGTGCCCCATATCAGCCCACTGTGCCCCCATCAGACCTCATATCAGCCCACTGTGGCCCCATCAGACCTCAGATCAGCCCACTGTGCCCCCATATCAGCCCACAGTGCCCCTATCAGACCTCAGATCAGCCCACTGTGTCCCATCAGACCTCAGATCAGCCCACTGTGGCCCCCATATCAGCCCACAGTGCCCCTATCAGACCTCAGATCAGCCCACTGTGTCCCATCAGAACAAAATAAAAAAACTCTCTTACCTCTCTTGCGCCGCGGCTCCGCTCCGGGTCTGGGGTTCCTCTGTCTTCTCCTACCGGCGCTGCACTGTCACCTGACTGCGTGCAGCGTCAGGTCATAGTGCGCGCACTACGTCCTGACGCTGTACGAGGTCAGGACAGTGCAGCGCCAGGAGGAGAAGAGAGAGAGGAGTGCTGGACCCGGAGCGGAGCTGCAGCGCAGGAGGGTGAGTATGTTTCCCCGCTCCCGGGACCTTATACATACTAGTGAGCGCTTCCATAATGGAAGCATTCACTAGTATTCGCTTTATAAGATGCACGGCCATTTTCCCCCTACTTTTGGGGGGAAAAAAGTGTGTCTTATAAAGCGAAAAATACGATAATCTGCACCTTTGGGGTCTGTTCAAACATTGAGGAAATGTTGCAAATTTTCTGCAGCAGAAGAAGACGCAATGCAGTTCCATGACAGAAAATCTGCAGCGTGTGAATGTATGTTTAAAAGGGGTTTTCCGAGTTATTGATAGGTCATCAATATCAGATCGGCGGGGGTCTGACACCCGGCACCGCCGCCGATCAGCTGTTTGAAGAGGAGGCGCGTGCCGTATCAGCGCTGCCTCTTCTTCACTGTTTACATGCTGGCCGTAACGGGGTAGTGGTGAGTAGGTGTAATTACACCTCACCGCCCCATTCATTTCTATAGGAAGAATTGCTTCCATAGACTTGTATGGAAGCGATTCTTCCCATAGAAATGAATGGGGCAGTTAGGTGTAATTACAGCTACTCACGACTACCCCCGTTACGGCCAGCATGTAAACAGTGAAGAAGAGGCAGCGCTAAGGATAGGTCATCAATATATATAACTCGGAAAAACCCTTCAAGGTTCATTGTAATTCTGTCAGCCAATCTGACATCAGCATGGAGAGCCACAGGTAGCATGCTAAGTAGTACAGTCACCAAGTCTCATGCACAAGTCCCCTAGCAGTAATAATGGCATTGGCCTTGATGTTCCTTCAGAGAAACCTTCTACCCTAAGGGTACATTGCGGTCCGCAATGCACGGGCATTGGCTGTGAGAATCCCGTATTGCGGCATGGACCCATTCACTTGAATAGGTCCACCATGTGCAATGTACGGCAAAAGATAGGACATGTCCTATCTTTTGTGGAGCTGAGGCACAGTCCTAAAGGTCGTATGAGGTCTGCAATACGGGCACGACACCCTATGGTTGTGTGAATGGACCCTAAGTGTCAGCAGTGCTCATGCTCCTCCTACTAGTCACAGCAATCCTATCCTTCAATCCTAGCATTCAAAGCAGGGTCTTGTTTCCCCTTTTACCTTTTGGTCACCTTTCCACTCTCCTTATTTACTCACATCTGAAAGTCATCAGTGATGTGCCGTGCCCTCTGCTGACCGGAAAGTTCATGTGAGCACTAAATGCCCGATTGCCGCCTGAAGCTTCAAGATTTTGCATCAGTCTCTGCTGAGAAAGAGCAAGACTGGCACACGGTGGCTGCTACATCATGTCTTTGTCCTCTGCAGTCCATATAAGTGAGTACAGGACAGTTCTATCCAGTGACTTACAAATCCATCCAGCACAGACCACCATGAAGACCTCTTCCAGCCACAACTTCATGTCTGCAGACTGCTATCCATAGTGTCCCAAACAGTAATAATGCCCCTTCTACCTGGCAGAGCATCCCTTTTTCTTTTTTTCCAATAGAGTAGCAATGTCCCCCTTTGTGCCCCCATACAATAGTAATGTCCCCCCATTTTGCCCCATGCATTAGCAGTGTCCACCTTTGTGCCCCTGTACATTAGTAATGTCTCTCTTTGTGCCCCCATACAATAGTAATGCCCTCCCACACTCTTTGGTCTGACACAATAATAATGTCCCCCATTGTACCCCATACAATGATAATCTTCTCCCCATTTTGGTCCGATACAATAATAATGCCTGCGTTGTGCCTCCATACAATAGTAATGTCCCCCATTGTGCCCCCATAGTTTTGTACGCCTTTGTGCCTGCATCTAATATCATTGTGCCCCCATGCAGTAATAGTGCTCCCCATTGTGCCCCCATAAAATAGTATTGTCCTCCCTGTATTTTTCTGCATTCAGTACTAATTTCCCTCTTTTAGGCCCCTGCACTTTGTGTCCCCTTTTGTCCCTCTTTATGCCCCTTTTGTACCAGTAGAAAACTAGAAGTCACCTAACCTCATTCCCACAACGAGCAGCTGGACAAGAGATCCACTGCCTACACCCTGCTGTCCTTGGCCTGGAGCTGGTGCCGCTATGCAGTTACACCTGATGTCCTGAGCATGATACTGACTTTTGGCAGGGAATAAGCCCAAAGCAGCCTGTTGCTTAGTAGCATCCATCATAGATGGGATCTGGGTGGGCCCTCTTCCCCTCTGGTTGCTGCCATCTTCCCCCAACAGCAATCGTTATTCCACTGTTTATGAAATAATTTTTATTGATAAAATATATTTTATTATATATGTGTTTATGTGTTAATTTATTTTGGCTTTATTTTATTTTTTTACATTTTTTCCATATAGGTATCCTGTGCATAGAAATACGCTCTGGTGCATTTTAGGGCATACACATGAGACAACCCTGTGGACCTTTGTTGGGCCAAGAGCAGTAAATCCTGTGATGCCACACCTGTTGAGGTCACCATTGTATGTCTGGTGCAGCAACGGACAGTTGTCCATGATGTACATTTTCATCAATGGGTGACAAGGTTTTTTTTATCTTTTAAAAACTTTATATTTATTGGATTTTATAATATTGAAACAACTGATACAATCAAAACCACATTACAAAGAGGTAACATGACCATGAACAGAAACTGTGCAGTAAAGTTACAGCCATAGCTTCACATCTGCTTTCCAACAAATGAATCTACAGGCAAGGAGAGAAACAGTAGAAGAAAGTAGAGAGAATTGGGAACAGAAAACCTATAATGTTCGGTTTCAAAAAGGTACGAGTCCTCACGTGATCTTATGAAATCGGACCATTTCTGCCACCTCTCAACAACCTTGGCTGACTTGCCAAGATGGTTGGCAATAAGACCTTCCATAGTGCTATTATATTGCACCCTATTAATTATCTCCTCCAATGTAGGCAATTCAGTGGACTTCCAATTTTTTGCCACCAACGTTCTCGTTACTGTAAGTATGTGGGATGTAAAGGTCACATCTGCAATGGACATTTCCTCTAACCCCAGAGATACTAAACAGTGCTCCAGACTAAAAAAAATACCTAGGAGCCATTGGCTCCTGAACTGAAAAATTGAGGAGCCAAATAAAATTTTTAGTCGCCAAATTTAAATACATATAATTAAAAAATGACTTGGAGGAGAAGATGAAACGTCCGGCCCATAATAGAACAGTCCTATCCTATTTTCGGGGGACAAGGTGACTAAAAAATGGCGAATTTTGCGTTTTTTATTTATTTTTTTCTATTACGTGTTCACCACATAGGAGATTTTTTTAAATATTTTAATAGTTTGGACTTTTCGGACGTGGCGATATGTAATATGTTTATTTATTGTTAATTTATTTTATATGTAAAATTGGGAAAGGGGGTGATTAAGGGGCCTTTCAGATGGCCGTAGTATTGCACATCCGCTCCGCAATACCTTGGATGCCGCCCGGCGTGTGTTCCACAATTTGCGCAACACATGGCCAGGCGCCCCGTTCAAAATGCCTATTTTCCGCAGTTGCGAACAAGAATAGGACATGTTCTGTAATTTCCTGCGGAGCTGCAGCAAGTTCGCACGCCGCCCATTGAAGTGAATATGGCCGCATCTATTCCGCAAAATTATATTTTGGGTTTTTGTGGGGTTTTTTTGTTTTTATTTACTGCGCCACCAATGAATATAAAGCACATTAAATCAAGTATAGGAGGCAGCGGTATAACATACCCAGCCTCAATAGCAGGGCGTGCAATCCGCAGCAATTAACCCCTCAGGTGCTGCACCTGAGGGGTTAATTGCCGCATTGCCCTGTTATTGAGGTCGGGTATGTTATACCGCTGCCTCCTATACTTTAACTAATGTGATTAACATTCTTTTTTTTTTTACTTTTTATTTAATAACAATTAGCCCCCTAGGGGCTAGAACCTAGGATCTTTTAATCCCTTATCCTATTCACCCTAATAGAGGTCTATTAGGGTGCATTGGACTTACACTCTCCCTGCTGCCCTGGGCTTTGTGCACAGGGCAGCAGGGAGCTCACCACGGCAGCCAGGACTTCAGAAGCGTCCTGGTTGCCCTGGCAACCGATCAGAGCTCCGCGATTACACTGCTGGGGCTCTGATCGGTATCTACTACTGAACCACCAATGAAGAGGAAGGGGAGGGGACCCTGTAGCCACTGCCACCAATGTTTATTATACTGGGGAGTTGGGGGCAGGGCGCACTGCGCCACCAATGAAGTTAACTATATCTAATAACAGTACAGGAGCGGGTGCCGGCGCGTAGCCGGCACCCGACCTGTATTATAGGAAGCTGCAGTCAGCGGTAGTTAACCCCTCCGGTGCCACACCTGAGGGGTTAAATGCGGCGTATGGGAGCTCCCTATAACAGAGGTCAGATCACGTAGCCGGCACCCGCCTCCCCCTCCCCTCCTCTGCCCCTCTCATTGGTGGCGCAGTACGCCTCTCCCCTCCATTCTGATTGGTGGCAGCGGCACCAGCAGCAGCACACGGGAGAGGGAGAGCTTCGTTCTCCCCTATGCTGCTTAGGGAACATGGAGCGCACAGAGAGCAGCACGCTCCATGTTCTCTGATACTAGGCTGGGCAGTAGCGCAACCTAGTATCGCTGAATGGTGGATCTAGGCGCAAATGGCGACAAGACTAAAACGTCTTGTCGCCATTTGCTAATAATGAGTCGCATTGGCGACCATTTTGGTCGCCATCTGGAGCCCTCCTAAAACCACTTCAGGGCCCCTGACCCCTAATTACCTGCTGCAGTAGTTTAGCTATGTCATTCCAGAATTTCCCCAAACCTGTGCAGTGCCACTAGATATGCATCAATGTCCCAATGTGTCTAGCACCTTGCCAGCCAAGTGGAGAGGTCTGAGGGTATATTTTGGACAACCTATATGGCGTGCAGTACCATCTATATAATAGCTTTCTGGAAGCTTCCAAATGGTTAATGCATTTAGATGTGACAACACTAAGTGTAAATATGTAGCGCCATTGCCCTTAAGTAAATGAGTGTTTTAAAGGGAACCTGTCATCTCCGAAACACCCCCTGAACTAGAGTAAGACATGTATAGTGTAAGTGATGCTGAATCCGATTATGTGAGTTTTATCTTCATACTCACTTCCATTCCGACGCTGTGCTCCCACAAACCAGAAGTAAAATGCCTTGAGAGGACTCAACTTTGAGTCCTCTCCATTATATGAGTGAGCACCAGAGTCCTCTCAGTGCATTTTACTGCTGGTTTGTTGGAGCACAGTGTCGAAATGCAAGTGAGTATGAAGATAAAAATTACATAACCAGACTCAACGTCACTTACACTATACACTGCTTACTCTAGTTTGGAGGGTGTTTCAGAGCTGACAGATTCCCTTTAAATCGGTTTCCCATTTAGATTGGAATGGCAGGTATGTTTAGTAATTGTATTGCCTTGTAACTCTTAGGCTATTTTCACACTTACGTTGTTAATTCCGATACTGAGATCCGGCAGAGGATCTCAATACCGGAATTAAACGGATTTGTTTTCATTTTGCACATCAGGATGCATCCGTACCGTTAGGATTCGGTTGTGTGAAATGAAAACTGAAAAAAATGGATCAGGCACTAAATACATTGAAAGTCAATGGGTGATGAATCCGTTTTTTTAGTCTCCTAAAAAAACGGATCCGTCACCATTGACTTACATTGGTTTCAGTGCCGGATACGTTTTTTTTCCGTTTTTATGACCGGACACAAAATTACAGCTTGCTGCGATTTTGTGTCCGGTCAGAAAACTGAAAGCTGCCTGAACTGAACACATCCTGATTAGAGATGAACGAACGTGCTCGTAACGAGCACTGTACCGCTCTGCGCCCATGCGAGCGCAGGGGAGCCGAGCGGTACAGTGCTCGTTACGAGCACGTTCGCTCATCTCTAATCCTGATGCATCCTGAACGGATCTCTTTCCATTCAGAATGCATGGGGACAAAACTGATCAGTTTTTTCCGGTATTGAGATCCTCTGCTGGATCTCAATACCGGAAAACAACAACGCAATTGTGAAAGTAGCCCTAGACAATCCTTCCTTATGTAGAGTTGAGTTGGAGAAGAAACTCTCATCAGGAGTCATAGGGGGTTCAGGGGGTAACTGTAGGTATTTGTAAATTTTACAATCTCTTTTATCAACACTATAATTTGCCATGATCTGAGAAAAGGGATTAACCAATGATCCTGGAGAATAACTTCCAAGGTGCCACCGTCCGAGCCACCCACCCAGAGAGATCGATTTCAGGAATTAGGGACTGCAAAACATGAATGAATTCCCATCTGGAGAGTAAACAAAGGGGCAGAGGGTTTTTTTTGTTTGTTTTTTTTGTTCAAGGAGGCACTCCATTAAAGGGAGTCTGTCACCTCATTTTCACCTATATAACTAACAGCAGTACCCCACAGACTATTGCATACACATCTCAGACATACCTGTGTGCACTGTGTGTGTGTATTCCTCGTTCAGAAAAAGCACTTTTATTCTGCAGGAAAACAGCTCCCAAGTGCCCGGCTCTGCTGCTGCTGCAAACCAGACTGGAGGGGGAGGGCAGCTTTAGCTGCTCATATCTTGGGACCTCCTTTGAAAGCTGACATTCCAAGCTTTAAAATGATACCAAAATCACAACATTATATCCAGTATATCAGAAGATATAGCTGTTAGAAATCGAGTCGGGAGAGAAAGCTGTTTTTACTTTCACTTTCAGCCGGGCACTTGGGAGCTGTTTTCCTGCAGAATAAAAGTGCTTTTTGTTGACATGTAATACACACACACAGTACACACAGGTATGTCTGAGATGTGTATGCAATCTTCTGTGGGGCAGTGCTGTTAGTTATATAGGTGAAAATGAGGTGACAGACTCCCTTTAATAGTCCTTCATCTCAGTTCCATTAGCTATGTGTGACTTGGTGGTAATGCTCCATGGGAGAATATTATACAAAGATGGGAAAGAGAACCATCTCGCTAGTGCCTCTTTGGATGCAGCTTTGGCAGGGTACTTCCTGCAGTAAAGAAGAGATCATCAGTTACCTACCAGATTCCGCGCCGCTGCTACGGTTTTCCCAGCTAAGTTCTGTTTACCTGGCTGCAGTGGTGATGTTGCGTCCACAACTTGTGACCGTTTCAGCTAATCCATGGCCTTAGTAGTGCAGGGAATTCACATTTTCTTCTTACCGTGGCCCGGCTGCCCTGTGTACAAGTGCCCATGCAAGTAAAAGTACAGTAATGTTGTAGACTGTGTTGTAGAAAGCCTTGTGACTAGTGTTTTAATATGAAACGTATTATCTGTGATGATTAATGAAACGCAGCAATGTTTAGATAGAACAGCTTTTCCAGGATACATAAACACTATGGGGTCATTTATTAAACTGGTGTAAAGTAGAACTGGCTAAATTGCCCATGGCAACCAATTAGGTTCCACTTTTCATTTTCCAAAGGAGCTGTCCAAAATAAAAGGTGGAATCTGGTTGCTATGGGCAACTAAGCCAGCTGTACTTTACACCTGTTTGATAAATGACCCCCTATTAGGATAGTTTCACACTAGTGTTCCGGCTGGTGTTCCGGGTTGCAGCCAGATCTCTGCCGGTCCCCATTATACCGTAATTAACAGGGTCGTCGTGCACTCGGGCAGCGTCCGGCAATTTCGGATCCAGGAAGCTCTGGCATGCTGTTCCCTGATCTCTGAACACTAGTGTGAAACCAGCCTTAGGCTATCTGAACACATTGCAGATTACATGTGTTTTTTTGTGTGGAATAATACAGTAATACAGTATCCCGCAAGGTGAATGAGATTTGACAAATCTCATGTATACTTTCCATATTGTTTCCATGCAGAGATTGACCTTCTGTTTATATTTTGAATTCCGCAGCATGTCAAAACGGATTTCGTCATTTGGAATGCAAAGGGTGAGATGTGGGCAAATCCACATCAAAATCCACACATGCAGGTTTTTGTGAGGAAATGGAGAGAAACCGTACCTGTGTGCTGCAGCCTTAGGCTCCATTCACACGTCCTGTTTTTCTTTCCTGATCCTGATCTGGATCCATTCATTTCAATGGGTCCTGAAAAAATCAGGATCGAATCAGGAAAGAAAAACAGGACGTGTGAATGGAGCCTTAGGGTGGATTCAAGCATAGGGGGAGAGTTAATCAAAATTGGTGTGAAGGAAAACTGGCTTAGGTGCTCCTAGCAACCAATCAGATTTCACCTTTCATTTTTCAAAGCTCCTCTGGAAAATGAAAGGTGAAATCTGATTGGTGACTGTGCCAGTTTGATAAATCCCCCCATAATATTCACGGTTTTTCATGGTTTGTTATATCCACAAAAATATGCCAGACCTTATTTACGTGTGAAAAAAGGCTTTATATACATGAATGCACCTATGACCTATTATGTAGTAAAAGGGGTTGTCCAGTTTCAGCAAGAAACTGGACAACACTGAGGATTAGCCTGAAATAAAGATACTTACCTAGCAGATTCCAGGCTGCTGCTCCCATCTTGGCTTTGTTAACCCAGCTTCAACAACACATGATCACTGCAGCCAATCACTGACCCTAGCAGCGCCACAAAGAGGTAAGTGATTGGCTGCAGCGGTCACATGCCAACCATGCTATCACCACTGCAGCCAGGTAAACAGAGCCTTGTTGGGAGAAACAACGTGGTGGCATGGAATATGCTAGTAAGTTGCAGTTTTGATCAGTTTTAGACTATTCCCCAGTGTTATCCAGTTTCTTGCTAAAAATGGACAACCCTTTTAAGGGCTCAAGCACACGGCCATTTTTTTAAAATGGTCTGCTAATTGTGGATAGGTACAACACGTTAATGGACACGTGTTCCACATTTTGCCGAACGGAACGTCCTGCCCTCTGTATAACTGTTCTATCCTTGTCTGTAAAATGGACAATAATAGGACATGTTCAATTTTTTTGCGGAATGTACACTATTTTTTTTTTTAGCGCCGCAAAAAACGGAAATCTCAGTGTGCATTCCTTGTCCGTATGGCCATTCCGCAAAGCATTGAACATGTTCTGTTAGGGGCTGACTGTTCTGTTCATGGCCGGTATCTGTGTCTCGTGGCTCTGCAATTTGCAGACCACAAACCATCTAACAGTCATGTGCATGAGCCCTAATGATGCTATCACACATAAGTTATTAGTTGTGATTTTCTGCACTCTTGCATTTTTCAGTGGCGTTCTTTGCAGGTTTTTTTTTTTTTTTTTGCCAGCTCCAGATGTTAGCTAAAGGTGTCCGGGAAATATGAAATGCAGGGCACACACTACAGTTTTTATTTATTAGATGGTGCTTTTTATTGTGTTTTTTGCCTTCTTTTCAAAATCGCAGCAGGCTGTGGCTTTGGCGGCTTTTTTTCCAGGCTTTTTTACATCTGTTTCACAAAAAAAAAAAAAACAACGCAGTTTGCACAGCCATTTAGAAAAAAAAACACCACAGAAGGCACAGCAAAAAGTGTAGGTGCCATAAAACAATGGATGAGCATATTCCGGTATTTTTTTTTTTGTTTGTTTGTTTTTTTACTGTTACAAAACGCCAGTCCAGAATTCACGCATGTAAGGACCCTATAGGCTTACTAGGCCTTATAGTATGAATTCTTATCTGGTATAAGTAAACAGAAGGACTTAGTGCTGGAGAAGCAGATTTTTATTTTCTTGTTAATGATGCTGCTAAGATCTTAATCCAGTAAATCATAATGCATTTCATGGTTCTGTCATTGCAAATCACCGAGGATCCCTTCCCACCAGTCTATTTTAAATGCATTTTATGGCATGTTAGCGATAAACATCCATGAAATATGTTAAGTGCAATTGTCTGCCCTGCTTCTGCCGCATTGATAGTGTCTTATCTAATAAAACAGCCATTATGTGATTGGGTCTATTCCTTGAAGACCGCTTCACATGACGGCTCTCCATACTTATAGAGTACATAAAGTAACCTCACTATCAAAGAGTGGAGAATTCTCTCCTTCCCTGACCCGCTGCTGTTTTGTCCGGCTGAATGGATGTGTCCTGACAGCCTGTGGTAGGATTGTGGTTGTGGCACGCTCTAATATATCCATCAATAGCACAGTGAGGGCCTCTCGTCTATATATGTGGATTTTTCCCTAAGGCTTATTTCACTCTAGCTATACGGATTTTGTCAGGATCTGTTAAGGAAAAAACTGATGGTTTTGCAGGCAAGTTTAATCCATTCTGTCCGTGATTGCGTTTAGTGTTTCCATTTTTTCTGTCCGGATTGCATTCGTTTTTCAATTGCATGAAGAATAACACTCAACATCTCCTAGCAACCATCATGAAAAAACACTATGGGGAGATTTATTAAAACGGGTATAAAGGAAAACTAGTTTAGTTGCCCATATCCACCAATCAGATTCCAGCTTTCATTTTTCAGAGCTGTTTTGGAAAATGAAAGGTGGAATCAGATTGGTTGCTATGGGCAACTAAGCCAATTTTCCTTTACAGAGGTTTTGATAAATCTTACCCATTGCATCCAGATGACTTCCGTTTTTCTCACAAGCCCCATTCACTTCTGTGGAGCCAGAGCTGTATGAAAAATGCACAATACAGAACCTGCTGTGATTTTTCCTGAATGCAGATGCATTTTCCTGTGCACAGACCCATGACTGGGTCAGGATTCAGTCCAGATGCTATGCGTTCATTACATGCATCGCATCCGAACAGAAAATTTGCATGTGCGAAAGAGTCCTAAGTCGTTCATTTATATTTTCTACTCGTTTTGACGCCCATTTCTGCAAAACTGCACCAAAAAATGCAATTTAAAAGGGTTCCCCTTCTTCACTCAGGCAGCCCTTCAGCATCGCGCAGGGCAAGGGCTGTTTTGTTTATATTTTTACATTGCTAGCAGGAGGCTTCCACCTAGCAGTGTTCCCCATGACGTCACCGACACTAATAGCCGGGCTTTAGCACTAAATCCCGCCCATTAGTGCCAGCAACGTCACTGGGCTCAATGCTAGGCGGAAGCCTCTGCCTAGCATTCCCATAGTAACACCTGGTACGTCACCGGATCCGCTGATCGCACAGGGCAAGGGAGAGCATAGGAGCATGAAATGCTGTGATGCTCAACTCTGTGGAGCTGCCTGGGTAAAGAAGGGATATATCTATGTTTAGCTCTGAACCCGGACAACCCCTTTAAGCCTTAAAAGAAATGTACAAGCACACATTTCTTTCTTAGCAGCATTTATATTATTAGTACGTTTTCTAAAAATATAGAAATCATGTTGAAAGCATCACCGGATCGATCCTTGAGGTAGAACTATTGTGCATTGAGCTGTTACTTTTATTGTTATTAGGAGTTTAATACATTTCTTTGTTTTTGGACTATTTTCCACAGTGTGAGACCAGCCTCAGGTTGTATGCACACAGCCATTTTTATGATCCATGTGAAACCTATTGAGCCATAAATAATGCTGTATTTTCATGTGACCACCTAATATTGTTTTTTCATGATTCTACACCAAATTGAAGCATACTGTACTGAAGACAGTATATAATTTTATTGTTTCAGAGAAAATACGGTGCAATACAGGATACACACTTCCAGCTTGTGTCTGCTCCGCTAAAGACTGATATAGTCCATCATCTGTACTAGGGTTTAGGAAAGCAGCGCTGGTACAGGCAGGAGCAGCAGTGCTCCAGCCGGTACAGTGCTCAATATAGCACCAGTGAAATTCATACTCCTATACACAGCAGTGTATACACAGCTTCACCTCCTCCTCTCCCCCATTGTCACTGCTTCTCCCCCACTGATTAACAAGGTCAGGCATCCACTCGGCTCCTATCCTTGGCCCTGAAATCTCATGCATGTGCCGATCATAGTACATTGTATGCTGTCATGGTGCAGTTCACTGTCACAGTTGTGACCATGTAGGCTGGCTGCATGCCCTCTCACGTACTGGCTGCAGACTTACCCCTGTGTTTGCTGGTTGCTTGGGGCTGCTTGCTGGCTGCACTGTCTTGTGTGACCTTTGCCCATGGATGTGTGTACTCCCCGTGTCTGCATCTCTGTACAGTTCTTGTCACTGTTGCTGTGTAGGCTGACTGCAGGCTCCCTCACGTACTGGCTGCAGGCTTACTCCTATGTATGCTGGTTGCTTGGGACTGCGTTTTGGCTGCGGTGTAGTGTGTGAACTGTGGCCTGTGTTTGTGGCTTCCCGTGCCTGCATCTCTGTGGCTCCTGTCTCTGGTGCTGTGCAGGCTGGCTGCATGCACTTTGAGTACTGGCTGTGAATGTTCCCATGTATGCTGGTTCTGCGATGCGTGCTGGCTGCGGCTTTGTGTGAACAGGGTCTGAGTTTGGATGCATGGGTCAGCTTGTATCACAGTGCAGTTCTGTTTCTCCTTGTTGCTGACCCAGGGGGTTTTGCCATCTGCCGTTGTTTGTGGTGTCGCCTGGTAATTAGCGATGAGCGAGTAGTGTTCGATCGAGCCGGTATTCGATCGAATACTACGCTATTCGGCATACTCGATTTCGATCGAGTATAATGGCGATGGCGCACTTAGAATTCGTTTCCCCTCCCACCTTCCCTGGCGCTCTTTTTCCACCAATCACCATGCAGGGGGGTATGACAGGCCCGCGGAGCACGCTGGCAGCGCGAAAACGGCGTCTACATGGATTGGCTGGAAAAACCACGTGACCTCGAATATTAATAACTCAGGTCTTCCTGCTCGTTCGCATATGCCGCGTGAACTTAGTCAGGGACAGAGGCTGGAGAAGGTAGAGATAGGTTTTAGCTGTTGGACAGGCAGGAGCGTGATTAAAAGCCCTTATCAGGGCTACTATAGTGCAGTACAGTGATAGCTTTACTACCATATACACTCTGCAGAGAACGGCTGCTGTATTCAGGGATAGCTGCTGGAGTAGGGACAGAGAGAGGCATTAGTGGTGTATTAGGTGCTCTGCTACATACCAAACTATATTTGGCACTACTGTTCTGCGTTCTTTTTGGCTGCAAAACCCTGTTATATACCTAGTGTGTATATGCACCATCTGATCTTCTGGCAGTATACGGCTGTGTACATTTTTTTTTTTTTAAATACAGTTTCTTTGGCTCTAGTGTTCTGGGTTCTGTGTGCCTGCAATACCCTTTTTGTATACCAGGTGTAAATACCCACCGTCTGACCTGTTAGTACACGGCTGTGTAATCAGACATATTTAAAAAAAAGGCCTTTTATTTGGCACCTGTATTGTGCGTTCTGCGTGCCTGCAAAACTCTTTTATATACGTGGTGTTAATACCCACCGTCTGACCTGTTAGTACACGGCTGTGTAATCAGACATATTTAAAAAAAAAGTCCTTTTATTTGGCACCTGTACTGTGCGTTCTGCGTGCCTGCAAAACTCTTTTATATACGTGGTGTTAATACACACCGTCTGACCTGGTAGTATACGGCTGTGTACGCCAAATATTGTAACCAAAAAAAAAAAAATGCGGAGGGCTAGCGGAATCGGACGGACGAGGACGGGGGCGCGGAAATGCTGTTGGGGGCCTTGTTGAAGCCAGTGGGGATACAATGCGTGCTGGTGAGGGGCAGCCAGGATTCCGCTCATCCAGAATCCCTGCCTTTATGGGACAGTTAAGCAGGGGGCGGGTTACACCGCTGTTGAGGCCTGAGCAGGTTGAACAGGTGGTGCAATGGATAGCCGATAGCGCTTCCACACAGTTGTCCACCAGCCAGTCATCCACACAGTCTCACTCTGACCCTCCTTCCTCCACACCTGGCCAACAGAGTCATCCCACCCTTGACCCCTCCCAGGAGCTCTTTTCGGGTCCTTTTTCAGATGTGCCGGAAGAATCCCTGGAGCTACCAGAGGAATTTGTTTGTAGTGATGCCCAACCACTTGAGTATTCGCCATCTCCTGCTGATGTGGACCCTGAACCAGCATCTGTTATTGTGAGCGATGATGATGATGAGACGCAGTTGCCATCAAGGGAGGCTGTTGGAATGTCCAGTGGGCAGGAGGAGGAGCAGAGTGAGGAAGTGGAAGAGGAGGTGGTGGATGACGAAATGACCGACCCCACTTGGCCAGGGGTGATGTCCAGCGGGGAAAGCAGTGGAGAGGTGGTGGTCTGCGCAGCACCGAAAAAGGCAGCAAGAGGCAGAGGGATGTCCAGAGGCAGAGGGATGTCCAGAGGCAGAGGGATGTCCAGAGGCAGAGGGATGTCCAGAGGCAGAGGGATGTCCAGAGGCAGAGGGATGTCCAGAGGCAGAGGGATGTCCAGAGGCAGAGGGATGTCCAGAGGCAGAGGGATGTCCACAGGCAGAGGGATGTCCACAGGCAGAGGGATGTCCACAGGCAGAGGGATGTCCACAGGCAGAGGGATGTCCACAGGCAGAGGGATGTCCACAGGCAGAGGGATGTCCACAGGCAGAGGGATGTCCACAGGCAGAGGGATGTCCACAGGCAGAGGGATGTCCACAGGCAGAGGGATGTCCACAGGCAGAGGACAGTCCAGACAGAGAAGTGAGGCCACAGCCAGCAGGGCCGAAGCTGTTCCCGGCAGCAGGCAGTCGCGCGAAGCTCCCCCATCGAGGCCTCATACTTCTGTGGTGTGGAAATTTTTTAATGTTTGTGCGGATGACAAACTGAGCGCGGTTTGCACACTCTGCCACTCAAAACTGAGTAGGGGCTCTGAGAAGAGCAATATGACCACCTCAGGCATGCAGCGTCACTTGGAAGTCAAGCACTGGGCTGAGTGGGAGAGAGCAAACGCAATACAACCTGCGCCAGGTCTTCCTGCCACTGCCTCTTCCCCTTTGTTGTGTGCTGCCACTGCGGTCCAGACCTCCAGCCAGGACACCTCCACATCTGCCTGCCTCGACTACTTTGGGGCCTTCTCCTGCTGCCTCCCCTTCCCCCGCATCTTCGCCTGCACCTTCACACTCCTCGTCCCATCAACTGTCCATCTCGCAGGCGTTCGACCGCAGGCGGAAGTACGCCTCGAGTCACCCCCAAGCCCAAGCCTTAAACTGCCACATCTCCAAACTGCTGGCCCTGGAGATGTTGCCGTTTAGGCTTGTGGAGACGCAGGCCTTCCGCGACCTGATGGCGGCTGCCGCACCTCGCTATTCCGTCCCCAGCCGCCACTACTTTTCCCGGAGTGCCGTCCCCGCCCTGCACCAGCACGTGTCGTGTAACATCAGGCAGGCCCTGAGGTACGCAGTCAGCGCAAAGGTCCACTTGACCACCGACTCGTGGACAAGCGCTTGCGGCCAGGGACGATACATCTCTTTGACGGCACACTGGGTGAATGTTGTGGAAGCGGGGACGGGGTCGCAAACAGAGACGGCCTACCTACCACCCCCGCCCAAGATTGCCAGCAGGGGTTCTGATAAACCCCCCTCCTCTTCCTCCTCCTCCTCCTCTGCCTTAACATCGCCCTCAGCCGCTAGCTGGAAGCGTTGCAGCACTGGCGAGGGGAGACGTCAGCAGGCGGTGCTTAAGCTCATCAGCTTGGGCGACAGGAAGCACAGCGCCCCAGAGGTGAGGGACGCCATATTGCAGCAGACGGAGATGTGGCTGTCGCCGCTGCAGCTAGGACCAGGCATGGTCGTGTGCGATAACGGCCGTAACCTGGTGGCGGCTCTGGAGCTTGCCGAACTCAATCACGTACCATGCCTGGCCCACGTTTTTAATCTGGTAGTCCAAAAATTTCTAAAGACTTACCCCAACCTGGCAGAGCTACTGGTGAAAGTGCGGCGCTTGTGCGCTCACTTTCGGAAGTCAACTGTAGCTGCTGCTAGCTTAAAAAAACTCCAGCAACGCCTCCACTTGCCTGAACATCGGCTGTTGTGCGACCTGCCGACTCGCTGGAATTCCACCTATTCCATGTTGGCCAGGGTGTGTGAGCAGCAGAGAGCATTGATGGAGTACCAGATTATGAATCCACGCGTGCCTCCAACTCAGCTCCCTCAGTTTGCCAACCACGAGTGGCCATGGATGGCAGACATATGCGATGTACTGCGTATCTTTGAGGAGTCCACCAAGAAGGTCAGCAGCGAGGACGCTATAGTGAGCGTAACCATCCCGCTCCTATGCGTCCTTAAAGAATCGCTCATCGCAATAAGGGAGAACGCATTGCACGCAGAGGAGACGGGGGTAGGAGGAGACGCAACGGAGCTAGAGAGGCGGAAGAGGAGGAAATGGCAAGTGATCCTTCTGGTGGGGGCAGTGACGTCATGCCTATTCAGAGTCTGGCACACATGGCTGACTTCATGCTGGGCTGCTTTTCCCGGGACACACGTGTTGTCCGGATAGTGGAGAACAAACTGTACTGGGTCTTCGCACTCCTGGACCCCCGGTATAAAGATAACGTCTCCTCTTTTATTCCGGTAGAGGAGAGGACGAATCGATTGCTGGAATACCAGAGGGAACTCGTGCAGAACATGATGGAGATTTTCCATCGCTGGCGGCAGAGAGGAGAGGGTCTCCCAGAGTCCCACAACATCGATCAGGCCCACAGCCACCAGGGGAACACTCTCCAAGGTGTGGGACACGTTCATGGCACCCCCTCGTGCAACTTCCATCACTGCGGGGCCCGCTATCAGCAGGAGGGACAAGTATCGGCGGATGTTGCGGGAGTACCTGGCAGACCGTACCCCTGTCCTCCCCGATCCCTCGGCGTCCTACACTTACTGGGTCTCCAAGTTGGACACGTGGCTGGAACTGTCCCTGTACGCCTTGGAGGCACTGGGCCAGGTCGGGTCACTGACTTCGTCATACTCAACCACCTCCTCTTACACTGCCTCACTTTGCTCCAACAGCCTCCCTTGCTGGCAACTGTGTCTCATCATCGTCCCTAATCATTTTACACTTTAGTGCCCGTTCCACACCACCATCAGCTAGAGATGGAGCTTGCTCCAGTGTTTGGGCATCAGAACAAACAAAATCCTCAGATAGCTCCTGCGATTCTTGCATGGGTGGGAACATTGGGTTGATAACATTGGGCAGGGTGGGAGGAAGGAGGGTCAGAGTCAGGTCCCTGCAGTTTCTGCAGGCTATCGACGAGACTGGACTTTGTGGACTTGACTGGGTGGTGGACAGATTTAACAAATCTAGAAGGAGAAGGAGGGGTTTGCCGAGCTGTCTGTAAGGGTTGCGGAAATCCAGACAGAACCAAGGCCCAAAACTTGGGTGGGGGTAGCAGGTTTGCCCGTCCCCGCCTCCACAACATTCACCCAGTGTGCTGTCAGGGAGATGTAGCATCCCCGGCCTCAAACCAAAGTGTTGGTGGTCAAATGGCCTTTTGCAGTAACCGTGTTACTCGGGCGTGGATGATGTTTTCGGACATGTGCCTGGGCAAGGCAGGGATGGCACAGAGGGAAAAATAGTGATGGCTTGATTGCTTTCCCCCTTGCCTATGCCATCTGTGGTTGTCATAGGCAACGTGATTTTAAGGGGTGCAGAATTTTATCTTCTTTTTTGTCTAGTTTGGCTTGGGGTCCATGGCAATGTAGAGGAAAGAAGGTTTCCTTGTATGGTCTCACTTTACAGAGAGGTTATATTGTCTTTGGAGTGTATTGTTGAGAGGCTGTGATAGTGGCGTAATAGTGCGACTTGGGCGCGTTATATGCACCCAGACATGCTTCCCCTGCTGTCCCAGTTGCATTCCAGCAGTGTTGGCATCCTTTTCTGAGGTTTCAGGGTGGACTTGGTGACCTCCAAGTGGTCGAATTGAGATTTCCAAGTGGCGAGCATTTTTTTCCCATAGACTTTAATGGGATTCGATATTCGGTCGAATAGTCGAATATCGCGGTCTATTCGAATCGAATTTCGAACTTTCGAATATTTCACTACTCGCTCATCTCTACTGGTAATGCATTGTTGGTGATGTTATTCCCTTGCTTGATCTTCTGTACCTGTTTTGTGTCTGGGTCCACTCTCTTCTTTGTCTAGCCTAGCAGTGCCCTAACTGCGTCTGATAGCCAGGCAGTGCTATACTGCTTCTGATCCTGTTCTTTATCCTGCCTGTTCCATGTCCAGCCTGGCAGTGCCTACTGCTTCTGATTCAGTCAGTTCCATGTCTTGCCTGCAGTGTCATATTGCTTCTGTTCCCGTGTTTGTCCTGCCTTTGTGAGAGGGCCCCTGGGTTTTCTGGAGGGAGGATCTGTAGTCTGTGTGCAGCTCTGCCTGAGACCACCATGCTTCCATTCCGCTTGAGGTCTAGGCACCTGCTTCTGTGCTAGTTCCCGTTTGTTTTGTCTGATCCATGCCCTATGTTTGTTTGGGTTCCAGTCCTGTTGTGCGTGGTTCTCTGCAGGTTGCAGCCAAGTGTACCGGGACCTTCCTGCAGGTGCGTCCAGTAAGCCCTCGGCCCAGTTCATCCCCAACCACCAAGGGCTCTGTGAAGAACGGGGCTCACTGACTCTCTGCCCTCTGGGTTTTACTTCTGGTCTGCCAGTGCACTTGGTTCTGTGGTAGTGCTACCATTATTGCTTAACCTGCTGTTCTTTTATTGCATGTGTAATAAAGTACTCTTTTGGTCCCTGGTCTGTATCTTGCCTGTGTCCTGTTTTCAAGACGTTCCGGAGGTCTGCCTTGGGCCTCCGGAACGTGACAGATGCATTTGCATTTAAGATCTCAAAGAGGGGAGAGCCAACGAGAGCAACTGATCTTGTTGGCTGATTGTATGATCGCCAGTGTATGCACAATACAAATTAAACAGTAGCAAAAGTAAACGGACCTCAACAATCTGCTGTCTATCCTGAGAGCGCTCTTAAGAAATCCAGATTCCTTGACCTACCAGTACTATGCTGGTCCCAGTACTGTTAGCAGAGGACCTCACCTTTAGCTACCAGTGCTCTGTTACAGTCTCCTGGTCACTGGTTGTCACACAAGTTGTTGTACAGAAGGTACCAGTGAATAAAACTGTAATTCACACTACACACCTGGCTCATGATAAATTCTAATCTCCAGGGCCCAAGGATAAACTGAAATCTACCTAACACAAAGGTAAATTGTAATCCACCTGGTATAGGGATCAGTCCTGTAAACTCCAGGTAATTTAAGCCTGACAGACCTGCAAAAATATAGACATTTATCATTGGTGCTTTTAAAGTTTCTGCAGTGTGTGAAAAGCAAGACTACTTAAGGGGTTAGCCCACAAAAAGTATATACATGGAATAAAAATATATATATATTTTTATATACATTACATTTTTGTTCTCTGGAAGCACCCCTTACTGCAGGGATCATCAACCTCCGGCACTCCCGCTGTTCAGAAACTACAACTCCCAGAATGCTTAATTCACTTCTGTGGGAGTTAGAAGAAAAGCCGAGCACGTTTGCATGCTGGGAGTTGTAGTTTCACAGCAGCTGGAGTGCCATTGCTGATCCCTGTCCTACTGTTTATTCTCCTTGTCCACTTTCTTCAGCATTTTTTGGTGGACTAACATGTGCAGTAGTTTCCCTGGGCTCTTCCTCTCAGTGCTGTCATAGTGATCTCATAGTGAAGCAGGTGAAGTGGTCCACACACCTTCAGAGGTGGATTGTGAACTTAAAGTCGCCCTGGAAAAAAACCTAAAAGTGGCCTTGTGTTGTAGGCGGGACTAAATTGATAGAAGGCAGGGCAACATAAGTAGGCAGGGATAACAGAAGTAGACAGGGCCTGCAATACCATAGTGTAGCACAAAATACCGCCACAGCAGAACCAAATACCACAGTGCAGCACAAAATACTGCCGCCTTATCCACAGTATTCAACTGTATCATCGTCCTGAGGATGGTAATACAGTTGAGTTCAGGAGGGCAACATCGGCTGATGAGCATCAGATCGTTATATACCTGGCCTGTGGCCATCAGGAGAGCTTGGGTGAAATTTCCCTGTAGGGTCTATGGCCAATCTGCCCCTGCATACCTTTCATTAATTCATCTATACCTCTAAGTTCATAGAAATATCTTTTTCTAGACAGTGATGAAAGAAACTGTTGGGACATTACATACCATTTGTATCTCTGGGGCTAGATGAGAGGGACTATTATCCATCCAGGGAAGGGGTTAATAAGACCTAATTGCAATGCATCCTGGAAGATTCATATACTCGATGAGCTGCTGCCCACCCATTCAGTTGCCTTCCATTTGGATTCTGGATTTGGATAACACTGAAGGTATTATACACATCAGATGATGTTTTTATTATGGAGAGTGCTAATTGTGATGAGGATAACTAGATCTATACTGAGGACAAAAAATGGGGGAAATTTATCAAAACTGGTGCAAAGGAAAACTGGTTTAGTTGCCCATAGCAACCAATCAGATTACGCAATTTTTCAGAGCGCCTTTGGAAAATGAAAGATGGAATCTGATTGGTTGTTATAAGCAACTAAACAACTTTTCTGTTGCACCAGTTTTGATAAATCTCCCCCATGTGTTTGACTATGAACTTTTGCTAAGTGTGTAGCAGCCACCCGATGGATGGGTAAGTATTGCTTTGCTGTTCAATGTCCCGCAAACAGCTGGTCCGCAATATACAGGCACCAGCCATATGTGTTTTGTATCATGGATGTGGACCCATTCACTTGATAGGTCAGCAATCCGCAAGATATTGAGCGGAGGCACGGAGCGCATCCATGGGATTTCAGTCTGTGCCTCCAAACCGCAAAAAATAGAACTATTTTTCTGTGGTACGGACTGAATCTTGTCGATCACGGAACCATTCAAGTGAATGGGTCCACATCCGCAAGAGGCGGGCCCACGACTGGTTCCTGTGCATTGCGGACCGCTATTTTTGCACACGTGCATGAGTCTTAAAACACATCCCATAACTATGTTTTTGGGTGAGGTGGAATAGTGGTGAAAACACCTAAAGGCAACAGACTAAATGTCTGAATGTAAGGCGATATATTGTGCACATTCAGCGTATAGTTTTTGGTTGCAGTTCCTATCCGTAAGGGCTCATTTAAATGAAGAAACATGAGACTAAGGTAATTTCCCATGACACATATGCCAGTTCATCAGAAGATGAGAAACTCATATCCAATTTGTCAAATAGACATGCAAAGTATTCGGTATATGCAGAAGGTGGCACATTAATTATTTATCTGGAGGTAAGTTGATGAATTTGCACAGGTATTTTCAAAATTCACATAGGGTTAATCACCCCACCCATGAATGTAATATATCATACACCCTTTCCACAGTCAGGAACGATTGTACTTTGCCTCCAGACATCTTCAGACATTAAAAGGTTATTGCTATCTAGGACATTGATTGCATAGTGCTAGGATATGCCATCAATGTCAGATAGGTGCGGGACTAAGGTTGCCACCCAGACGGTATCTGAGCGGCAAGGCCAGTATTTTAGTGGTCCTGCTGATGCCGGTATTTTTTACAAGGACTATTACTAATGAGCACTTCCATTGTGGAGCGCTCATTAGTACAGCCTTTAGCCTCCCCCTCCCAACTTATGTTAATTAAAAAAAAAACCTCACCTCCTCCATTTGCTTGCGCTGCGGGGAACACTCGCTGCTGACTGGAAGCTCAGGACCTGCAAGACGTCATCACGCTGAAGTGCAGGTCCTGGAGTTATGTTAAAAAAATAAAAAATAGAAGGGGGCATTATTCTTACTGGGGGCACTAATGGAGGCATTATTCTTACTGGGGGCACTAATGGAGGCATTATTCTTACTAGGGGCACTAATGGAGGCATTATTCTTACTGGGGGGTACTAATGGGGGCATTATTAATTCTGGGGCACAATAATGGGGGCAATATTCATTCTGGGGGGCACTAATGGGGCCATTACGTTTACTGGGGGTGCTAATGGGGGTAGTATTAATTCTGGGGGGCACTAATGGGGGCAATATAAATTATGTGAGGCGCTATTGGGGGCATTAATATTCCTGGGGGGCACTAATGAAGGCAAAAATATTACTGGGGGCATTAATATTATTGGGAGCCACAGTATGACAGCGATTCAACATCCTATGTTAAGCTACGCCTCCACAACCACACCCCCTTTGGCGTGTCGCTTAACTTGGCAGGTATTTTTTTGTTGGGAAAGGTGGCAACCCTATGAGGGACCCAACTCTGAGCCCTGAAGTGAAGTGAGAGCAGCTGCGCATGCGTGACCACTGCTCATAGCTGAGTGTTGGCTTAGCTATTTCTGGCTGTTCCGTAGCGGTGAATAGAGAGGTCGCCATACATGTGCTTCTTGCTCTTCATTCACCACTATGGGACTCCTAGGCACACATCTTTCCATTATACTCTTTCTCTGTAAGTTCCACTCCTGAATCTGGCTTACAAATAACGCTGACTGTGGGAAAATGGCCCAAGGGATCATTCACACGTCATTTTTTCCAGGCTAATTTTGGCTCTAGGCAGCAGTGAGGAGCTGTTTTCAACGGGAGGCTAAACTGCGACTATGTGGACAGGAATGTGGCTTCCCACTGAAAACAAGTGGCATTTTGGCACAAAATATGCGCCAGATTCAGCGTACAAAATCTCAATGTCAGCACCGGGTACGTAATTTTTTTATGACATTTTTGCTGACTTAGTGATTTTTGTTGCACTTTTTTACATCTGTTTTTTGGTGTGTTTTTTTTATGGGAAGCTGTTAACTGAAAGTCTATGGGAATTAACAAATGTAGTACGCGCAAATCGTTTTCATAGTGTTCTTTTTCCTTAAAGGGCATCTGTCAGCAGATTTGTACCTATGAAACTGGCTGACCTGTTACATGTGCACTTGGCATCTGAAGACATCTGTGTTGGTCCCATGTTCATATGTGCCTGCATTGCTGAGAAAAATGATGTTTTAATATATACAAATGAGCCTCTAGGAGCAATGGGTTCTCTGTGCAACTGCCGCACCCTCTGCACTTTGATTGACCTTAGGAGAAGTTACAGCGCAGCTTGATGAAGTTTTTACATCCTTGCCCTGTCAATCAAAGCACAGAGGGTGCGGCGGTTGCAGATAGAGCAGAGCCTCTAGGTGTATGGTTCAATTGCTCCTAGAGGCTTATTTGCCTAAATTAACCACTTCAAGTCTGCCCATTGACTATAAACGTCCTTCAGCTTTGCCCCCTGTGTGCAGCACCTGTACATAGAAGCTCCATGACTCAGCTGCCTCCTGACAGCCAAGAACATGGAGCTTTAACCTGAGACCTTTTTTCCTGGTCTCCAGGCTTTTGATCACTCTGACAAGCTGTCAAAGCCATCACAAATGCTTGTACTATCTCCCTCTCATTACTGCCGGTCACAGAGCAGTTTACAACCACATATGGGGTATTTTTGCAAACTTCAGAATCAGGAAAATAAATATTCAGGTTTGATTTGCTGTTTACCCTTGCTATCTTATGGGAAAAATGAATTAAAAATTAAAAATTTGCGAAAAAAAAAAAATATATTTTAAATTTCACCTTCCTTCTGTTTTGATTCTTGTGGGAAATCTAAAGGGTTAACAAACTTTGTAAAATCAGTTTTGATTACATTGGGGGCTGTAGTTTCTAAAATATGTTCATTTATGGGAGGTTTCTATTATTTAAGCCCCTCAAAGTCACTTTAGAACTGCAAAGGTCCTCTAAAATTAACTATTGGAAATTTTCATGAAAATCTTAAAAATTACATCTAAAATTTGAAGCCTTCTAACGTCCTAAAACAAATAAAATTACATTTCCAAAATTATGCCAACATAAAGTGGATATATGGTGAATGTTCATTAATAACAATTTTATTAGATATCCCTATGCAACTTAAAAGCAGAGAAATTCATATTTAAAAAATTGTGATTTTTTTTTTTTTTTTCAAAATTTTCAGTAAATTTTGATTTTTTATAGATAAAGGTAAAACATATTGACTCAAATTTACCATTAACATGAAGTACAATGTGTCATGAAAAAACAATCTCTGAATGGCTTGGATAAGTAAAAGTGTTCCAAAGTTATTACCACATGAAGTGACACATGTCAGATTTGCAAAATTAGGCCTGGTCTTGAAGTGGTTAAAACTTAATTTAAAACTTAATTCATCACAGAGGTCTTCAGCTGCCAAGTGCACATGTAACAGGTCAGTCCGTTTTATAGGTACAAATCTGCTGACGGATGTCCTTTAGTTGGGGAACATTTTTGTGCTTGTGGCATTTCCTTTTTTTTAAATTGCATCATGTTGTTTTTCTATAGGGAAAAAAAAAGTCTGAAACAAAGCGCATTGTGTGCTCGTCAGCTGAATCTAAGGGCACTTTCACACGAGTATGTGCAGTCCTGAAATCGCGCTCCGTGTGTGTGTGTGTGATCCTGCGTTCTGGACTTGCAGGAGTGCACTGCATTATATTGATTTATAATGCTGTGTGTCTCTGCTTGACCTTACTCTAAAAGGATCATAGTCACAGCTTTATGTCAGTATGCTCCTGTAGGAGTAAGGTCACACAGAGGCACATAGCATTATAAATGAGTATAAGGCCTCATGCACACGACCGTATGAAAAAACGGATCCGCAGAAAATACGGATAACATCCGTGTGCATTCCGTATTTTCCGGAACGGAACAGCTGGCCCCTAATAGAACAGTACTATTCTTGTCCGTAATGCGGACAATAACAGGACATGTTCTATTTTTTTGCAGAACAGAAATATGGACATAGGGAAAAAGAATGCACACGGAGTACCTTCGGGTTTTTTTTTTGCGGACCCATTGAAATGAATGGTTCCGCATATGGTCCACAAAAAAAAAACGGAACGGACACGGAAAGAAAATATGTTCGTGTGCATGAGCCCTAATGCTGTGCACTCCTGCAAGACGAGCAGTGTCCAGAATGGAGGATTATGCTCATACACGGAGCGTGATTTCCTAGCTGCTCGTGTGAAAGAGCCCTAATGGTGTTGGTCCCATCTTGCTATGTGCCCGCATTGCTGAGAAATTAGTTTTTTAATAATATACAAATTAGCTCCTTGGTGCAATGAGGGCATTGCCATTGCACCTTGTTGCACCCAAAGGCTGATTGCACTCTCTTTCTGGCTATGCCCCCACCACTAGCCTCTTGGTGCAACAAGGGAGTTGGGTATAGCCCCACCACTGTGACTCACAGGGCCAGCAGCAAACATGTAATCTTACAAAGAAAAAAAGGGGATTTCAGTCAGCACATCCCAGTGCGCAGGTGCACGTTGCTATGGCTAAATGCACAAGGAAAGGAAAATACATACAATACAGCGGCACACTGCCAACCAGATAAAGCACAAAATGCCATAGTGATATGAGGTATTCTGAAGCTAATGCTATGCTTGTTTAGTAAATGCTGGATCCCCTCTGCCTTTTTCCATTTCTGGTGCTTCAAAGGCCTCCACTAATTCAGGGATGCAGGTACCAACATGCATTTTCCTTTCCTTGTGCATTTAGCCATAGCAACGCGCACCTGCGCACTGGGATGTGCTGACTGAAATCCCCTTTTATTTTTCTTTGTAAGTTTGTACTGGAGGTGTGGCTACTCCATTTGGTCATGCACTCCTGACTAGCCCCGTCTACCCCATAGGCTGATTTTAATTAGCATAACTATAAAGCCGAGTGGGATCCAGCATGCATGTGGAACCAACACCCCCTGATTATACGGAAGCCAAGGTTGGCACATAACAGGTAGGAAATATTGTTAGGTTCCCATCCTACAGAGATCACCTTGACAATTTGGTGGATGGGCTCAGATAATTTTGTACAAAATATATTTGCCAAGAATCTCTAATTTACTAAACAAGCATAGCATTATTTCCAGAATACCTCATATCACTATGGCATTTTGTGTTTTATCTGGTTGGCAGTGTGCCGTTGCATTGTATATATTTTCCTTTCCTTGTGCATTTAGCCATAGCAACGTGCACCTGCGCACTGGGATGTGCTGACTGAAATCCCCTTTTTTTCTTTGTAAGTTTGTGCTGGAGGTGTGGCTACTCCATTTGGTCATGCACTCCTGACTAGCCCGTCTGCCCCATAGGCTGATTTTAATTAGTGTAACTATAAAGCCGAGTGGACTCGGCATGCATGTTGGTACCTGCATCCCTGAATTAGTGGAGGCCTTTGAAGCACCAGAAATGGCAAAAGGCAGAGGGGATCCAGCATGCATGTGGAACCAACACCCCCCTGATTATACGGAAGCCAAGGTTGGCATATAACAGGTAGGAAATAGTGTTAGGTTCCCGTCCTACAGAGATCACCTTGACGATTTGGTGGACGGGCTCAGATAATTTTGTACAAAATATATTTGCCAAGAATCTCTAATTTACTAAATAAGCGTAGCATTAGCTTCAGAATACCTCAAAGATGTAATCTTGCCTGGCCCCAAAGTCTTGCACCTGCCCGTTTGCTTCAGCATTTGGTACAGTACAGAAGTACCCATACTGTACTGCGCCAAACACTGAAGCGAGCACACAGGTACGAGACTTCGGAAGACTTTGGGGCCAGGCATGATTACATCTTTCCTGCCTGTCCCTGTGAGTCACAGTGGTGGGGCCATACCCAGAAAGGAGAGTACACAAAACCTCTGGTGCAACAGCGTTGCACCAAGAGGCTAATTTGCAAATTATTGAAAAGCTAATTTCTCAGCAGTGTAGGCACATAGCGAGATGGGTTCAACATCATTAGATTCGTCTGACAAGCGCACATCTCTCATGTCAGCTACTTTTATTGAGGTATTTGGTGACAGATTCCCTTTAAAACTCAATTTAAAAAAAACAGTTGGAAAGGAAAAGCATTTTCTATGGCTTTTTTATCACAAAGATTCACCAAAAAAACACCAGAACATGTGTGTGTGTGTGTGTGTGTGTGTGTACAACCAAATTGTTCCATACCGTGGTATCCAGTAAAACTAAAACTATATGTTACACATTTTTAATAGTCTTGTAGGTTACAGATTCTACCATATAGCATTAATCTGAGATTGAGTATGGTAAGAAGCTAGTACATGCTGAGCGGGATGATTGATGATGAGGTAACCGTCCAACACCCAACAAGTCCTAATTTAATTGTGACCCATGCATGATGAGTAATGTTGGGTATTGGATGATCTCCTCAGCAGCTGTACACCGCAGCATCTCTCCATGCCCAGTCCATGCAGAGAAGATCTCAGCATGCACCATTTAGGTCTGATTTTCCAGCAAGATACACACAAGTGCACAAGAAAAATGGACAGTACATGGATACCATCCATATGTGGTCTGTTTAGGCTACTTTCACACTAGCGTTTTTAAATTCCGGTATTGAGTTCCGTCATAGGGGCTCAATACCGGAAAAAAAAGCTTCAGTTTTGTCCCCATTCATTGTCAATGGGGACAAAACTGAACTGAAGACAACGGAATGCTCCTGAAAGCATTCCGTTCCGTCTTCAGACCGGAGAACAAACCGCAGCATGCTGCGGTTTTCTCTCCGGTCCAAGCATCCGCACCAAGACGGATCTGGAATGACCCCCAATGCAAGTCAATGGGGATGGATCCGTTTGGTGTGACACACAAGTAATCCGGATCTGTCCTCCATTGACTTGCAATGGGGGGTCATTCCGGATCCGGCTACACAGAAAGACATACAGACATACATACATACATACTCACATACTCCAGCCCGGGACGCCGTCAGCATGTCTTCACGCGCCTCCTGCGCGCAGCTATGATGTTTCCCCACTGCGCCCGGCAGAGGGCGCTGTGGGGAATCGTCATCACTGCGCGCAGGAGGCGCGTGAAGACGTGCTGACGGCGTCCCGGGCTGGAGTATGTAAGTATGTATGTGTTTGTGTGTGTATGTCTGTATGTATTTCTGTCCCGCTGCTCCGGCTCCACACATGTATCAGCGGCAGCACGGATCCGTTGGCACCCTTTAGGTGCCGGATCCGTGCTGCCGCTAGTGTGAAAGAGGCCTTAAAGGGAACCTGTCACCATGAAAATGCAACATAAGCTACAGGCAGCATGTTTTAGAGCAGGAGAGCTGAGCTGATTGATATATAGTTTTATGGCAATCGATTTAGTAAAACTTTTTATTTTATTCATTTAAATTCCTGCTCATTCTGGGCTTTGAAGTGAAGGAGGCGGTCCTATCAGTGATTGACAGCTATCTGTATACACAGTCATGGAGGGAAGACTGTCAATCACTGATAGGGCCGTCTCCTGGACTTTAAAGCCCAGAATGAGCAGGAATCTGAACTAATGAAATACAAGTTATGTTTGATTTCTTTCCCCACAAAAGTATATATGAATCTGTTCAGCTCCTCCTGCTCTACACAGCACAGGAACCATGTTCAGTTTCCCTTTAAAAATAATTGTGTATTTACTGGCCAGAACATGGACAGTTGAAGGAGCCCTTA
Organism: Rhinella marina; assembly: GCA_900303285.1. NCBI lineage: Eukaryota > Metazoa > Chordata > Amphibia > Anura > Bufonidae > Rhinella > Rhinella marina. Next base: position 72,892 of record ONZH01010519.1, on the reverse strand, counting down.
AAGGCACTCAGGGGCAATTTTTTTTTTTTGCATTTTACTCATTTTGGGCTAAAAATCATTTTTTTCAGTTGGTCTTTATTAAAAGTATTCAGCATCTTTGTCATAAAGGGCAAACTTCTGCCTAGCTGTGAGAATCATACTTTCACTTTGTGTTGGTCATCTAATAACCCTTATATCTAAATTACTCATAGCTCAAAAACACTTATTTAAGGCACATTCTTATCAGTAAGATAAGAATTGAGGTATAATGAGTGTTTAGGTCAGAGATGAGGAGCAGTCAGCTGAGCTGCCTGATGGAACAAAGTAAAAACCCAGCATGTTACTAGAGAATCTCAAGGCTGTACAGAGAAAGTGGCTCACAAATTTTAATAAAGACCAACTGAAAAAAATGATTTTAGCTCAAAATGAGTACAATGCAATAATTTAAAAAATGACCCAAAAGTTGTCCATAGTCTTTAAGATATGTTCACACAAAGTTATTTTTATGTGGAACGCAGAAAATCCTTGCAAATAATTTCCATTGATTTCAGTGGGAAAACCGCTTGTTAATTTAGACAACACTGGGGGAAATTTATCAAACTAGTGTAAAGGAAAACTGGCTTAGTTGCCCATAGCAACCAATCACATTCCACCTTTCACTTTTCAGAGCTCCTTTGGAAAATAAAAGGTGGAAACTGATTGGTTGCTATAGGCAACTACGTCAGTTCTATTTTAGTTTAGTAGTAACCATATTTTGTTATGTTCTAAGTCTAGGGACTGCATTTGGAACCTTTCAGATGAGTGGGTGTCACTCTGCGGACTTGCAGTACATCACCCGTCCTGAACTCCCAGCACTGACAGGTCACATAGCTTTATATTGATATATGATGCTATGTAACCCTTACAGTTCTGGAATGTATTATATATAACTGACAGCAATATGTCAGTGTTATCCAATACATTCCAGAACTGTAAGGGTTACATAGCATCATAAATCAGTATAATGCTATACAACCCCGGCAGTGCTGGAAGTTCAGGCCGGGAGCTTTGCTGTGAGTCCGCAGCGTGACACCCACTCTTCTTAAAGGGGCCTTACAATGTAATATTGCTGTGTGCCAATATCACTCAACAAGTATAGCCCTGTCTTTGTTCTTGTGTAGATAGTCAATATTTGAACAGAAGAGACACAAATCTTGCCATTAGACTTTTTTCTCTGTAGGTTCCTTCCCTTGGTTTTGACCCCCTTCTCCCCCTACTCAGCCCCTCTGACATTTAATGCTCTGATGCTTTCCCTTGCCCTTGTAACGCAAAGGGCAATGGCTGTTTTGTCTACATTTTTACACTGGTAAGCGGAGACGCCACTGGCACTGATGGGCGGCTTTACAGGCTAGGGCGGCGCTTAAGCCAATCCATTAATGGCGGTGACATCACCGGGCTCACTGCTAGGTGGAAGTCCTCCCTCCCCATAGTACCCCCAGTAGTAATAAGGCTCCCTACAGTGCCCTCAGTACTAATAAGGGCCCCCTATAGGCTACTTCTAATAGAAATAACATCAATCTATAAGGCACTTTTATGTAGCCCTCAGTAGTAATGCCCCCCCACCACTGCCCACAGTATTTATAATGTTCCCTGCAGTGCCCCCTGTAATTATAATGCCTACTGCAGCACCCCCTAGAGTTATAATATTCGCTGTAGTGCCCCCATAAATTATAATGCTTGTCCTCTCCCACCAGTCTTCTATAAAATACAGTCCCATGTAAATAAAACCAGTCCTCTCCCACCAGTCTTCTATATGATACAGTCCCATGTAAATAACCTCTCTTCCTTACAGTCTTCTATATCATGCAGTACCATGTAAATAACATCACTCCTCTCCCTCCAGTTTTTTATACCATGCAGTCCTATATAAATAACACCAGTCCTCTCCCACCAGTCTTCTATAAAATACAGTCCCATGTAAATAACCTCTCTTCCTTACAGTCTTCTATAACATACAGTCCCATGTAAATAACTTAAAGCCCCCTCCCAACACATAGTCCTATGTAAATAACATCACTCCTTACCCTCCAGACTTCTATAATATCCAGTCCCATGTAAATAACACCAGTCATCTCCCCCCAATCTTTTGTAACATACAGTCCCATGTAACTCACACCCCTCCCCTCAGCCCCTCTAACATATAGTCCCAGTTAGATAACACATTTCCCTCCCACTAAGCAGGAAGGAGGTATAATGGGGAGAACCACATCTCCCAGCATTTCTCTGCCACTTACATTCATTCTGTGACATCATAGGTCTCCACTGCTCAGCGCTGCCTTTCTCTGCACTGGTCACACGGCAGTTACCTCATCACTGGTCCTACCACCACTTCCAGTGTTGAAAAGATCACATGACTATGATGTAATCGCAGGTCCTTCACCTTTGGAGTATAGAAGAACAGGCAGCAGATTCACAGTAAGTCCTAATCAGGACTGATATGGTCGTGTGCATGGGGACTAATTTAAAGGGATTTTCTCCAAAGACTTCAATGGGGTTGTTAACATAAACAGAAAATCCACAACAAAACCTGCATAAAAACCGCATGAATTTGTGTATTTTTGTGTAGTCTTGGTGCAGATTTTCTGCATACAAATCTACACTGTGTGCTGGTATCCTAAGGGTGGCTGCATACAGTGCAGATTTATGTGCAGAAAGTCCACACCAAAACTGCACATAAATCCGCACTAATTATTGCAATTTTGCTGCTGTTATGCGGTTTTTGGTGTGGATTTGATGCAGATATTCTGCAGATCTCAACCTTCCATTGAAAAGGATGAAGTCAAGACACACGAAAACGCAACAGCAATGGACATACTGCAAATTTAAACAGAAGAAAAGCAACGTGCACATGAGATTTGTCTAATCTCATACACTTTGCTGGTACTATACTATGCTGCGGTATAACCTTACATAATCCTCACCATGTGGCCGATTAGCTGCAAATATGCTGTTGTGGATTTTAGTGCGGCAAACTAGCAAAGTGGATGAGAATTTCTGAATTTATATGGGAGATTTCTCTTGCGGATTTCATCCTTCTCAATGGTGAAATGTGCTGGCTTTTCCGCCTCAAAAAACGCATGTGATACGTGAAACGTGTGGTTTTGTTGCTTTTTTGTGTGTGCGGTTTTTGCCTCAAAGCCTCCAGAGAAGTATCCCTGTGCCAGTGTATTCTCAAAGGAAGGTAAAAATTTCACACATGGCAACTAGCCTAGTACCGTTGATCAATTATATCATGCTATGGATTGACTATTTGTGGATGTCACTGTTACAGGAGCAATGTCACTGTTATGGGGGCGGGGCGGGGGGGTTTGGGGGCTCTATGGATGTCAATTTTATGGGGACACTGTGGATGTCAATGTTTTTAAAAATATATGCCAAAAAAAACCCATAAAAAGGGTATAGAAATAAACAATAACAAATATGGCTGGCGCAATATTGAAAGTATTTATCCTAGGGGCGTCGCTAGGCACCAAGATCTGGGGCCTATGCCCCGGATTACAAGCATTTGGCCCCAAACCTCTGGCCAGCAGAGGTCCTTTGCTCTGCACTGAGCTTAGGGTGGCCACCGGCTTCATCTAAAAAAGGAGGACATTTTCGGCCACACCCCCAACATGTTAAACCACACCCCAATATGCTAAACCACGCCCCTTGTCCAGTAAGTGCCTGGCAAAAGAAAAAAAAAAGAGGAAAACCTTAAGCTGAGCTGTGCTGAGGCTGGAGCTGACACTCCACATACAATAAGACATGAGCCAGAGGGAGCACAGCGCTGGCAGCGTCACCACAGGTGGGGGGAGGGGGCAGGTCATACATTAGGGGGGTTACCCTGGGGACAGCACACCTGTGGAGACAGCAGATCATGGGGATAAAGCACTGAGCAGACCCCGCTCCCCGGGCTTCTGTGTGAGCCGGCTCGTACACCGTCACCCATCACACCTCCCCTGGCTCTTACCACACATACACAGGTCGGATGGGGATCTGGCACCCCCACCCCCACCACGTGAAAATTCAAGCCAGCAAGCCTAACTATAAAAATACCGCTCTAGTATGGTCAGAATAAAGAGGATTGTTCAGCAATTAAAAATAAAATATGGCAGATGGAAAAGAAATCCACAATTCTCAGCTGTTCCCTCCCTGCCATTGAATGCTTTGGTTATATGGCTGCAGTGGTGACGCCTGTGACACGCTGGACTTTCGGACATCATTGCTGCTGCCACGTAAACAAAGACTGACAGGCATGTAATGGGCGAGTGTGCACATCTGTCACAATGTTGGTGATGTGCACACTGATGTACAGGTGTATGGCATGTGACCACTGCAGCCAGTTCTCAGCATTAGAGCACTGATTGGCTGCAGCAGTAACATACCATATACCGTCAGGTGACACATATCTGGATGGACATTACATTCACCAGCACTAAACATACAAGATGATACAGCACCACTTACCTCTTACATCCAGTGACGTCTTCCTGATGTAGATCTTCTCTTTTCTCATCTTCTCTATTTGGCCCAGACCGCCATGACACTTCTTTCAGCTCCATCTTCTCTCTGCCACAAAGACATCATAGATTACCCACTTTTACTGTTATCCTGCTGCTGCCTAAAATACTGCGCCCACTGTGCTCCCCAATGTCCCCAAATACTATACTGTAGATATAACAGTGCCATATAGGTAGGACCCCATATAGTCACCGTGCTCCCACTAATAATTCTCTCCTAGAGTGTCCCATTAGTAATAGTGCCCCAATAGTGATAATGCTCCACCAGTATCCCTTTTTAGCAGCAGTGCCCTCCATATTGTACTAATAATAGTAACACCCCAATAGTACCCCTGGTAGTAGTAATAATTCCCCATAATAGAAACCATTTTCCCATAGTGCCTCCAGTAGTGCTCCCAGAAATAATAAGGACCTGCTGTAATGGTCCTCAAATCATCCCACTGTGCCCCCATCAGACCTCAGATCAGCCCACAGTGCCCCCATCAGACCTCAGATCAGCCCACAAGGCCTCCTTCAGACCTCACATCAGCCCACTGTGCCCCCATCAGACATTAGATCATCCCACTGTGCCCCCTTCAGACCTCAGATCAGCCCACTGTGCCCCCTTCAGGCCTCAGATCCGCCCACAGGGCCCCCTTCAGACCTCACATCAGTCCACTGTGCCCCCATCAGACCTCAGATCAGCCCACAGTGCCTCCTTCAGACCTCAGATCAGCCCACAGTGCCCCCATCAGACCTCAGATCAGCCCACAGTGCCCCCATCAGACCTCAGATCAGCCCACTGTGCCCCCTTCAGACCTCAGATCAGCCCGCTGTGCCCCCATCAGACCTCACATCAGCCCACTGTGCCCCCTTCAGACCTCAGATCAGCCCACAGTGCCAGCATCAGACCTCAGATCAGCCCACAGTGCCTCCTTCAGACCTCAGATCAGCCCACAGTGCCCCTTCAGACCTCACATCAGCCCAGCGTGCCCCCTTCAGACCTCAGATCAGCCCACAGTGCCTCCTTCAGACCTCAGATCAGCCCACAGTGCCAGCATCAGACCTCAGATCAGCCCACAGTGCCCCCATCAGACCTCAGATCAGCCCACAGTGCCCCTTCAGACCTCACATCAGCCCAGCGTGCCCCCTTCAGACCTCAGATCAGCCCACAGTGCCTCCTTCAGACCACAGATCAGCCCACAGTGCCCCCTTCAGACCTCAGATCAGCCCACAGTGCCTCCTTCAGACCTCAGATCAACCCACAGTGCCCCCTTCAGACCTCAGATCAGCCCACAGTGCCTCCTTCAGACCTCAGATCAACCCACAGTGCCCCCTTCAGACCTCAGATCAGCCCACAGTGCCATCATCAGACCTCAGATTAGCCTACAGTGCCCCTTCAGACCTTAGATTAGCCTACAGTGCCCCTTCAGACCTCAGATCAGCCTGTAGTGCCCCCTTCAGACCTCAGATCAGCCTGTAGTGCCCCCTTCAGACCTCAGATCAGCCTGTAGTGCCCCCTTCAGACCTCAGATCAGCCTGTAGTGCCCCCTTCAGACCTCAGATCAGCCTGTAGTGCCCCCTTCAGACCTCAGATCAGCCTGTAGTGCCCCCTTCAGACCTCAGATCAGCCTGTAGTGCCCCTTCAGACCTCAGATCAGCCTGTAGTGCCCCCTTCAGACCTCAGATCAGCCTGTAGTGCTCCCTTCAGACCTCAGATAATCCTGTAGTGCTCCCTTCAGACCTCAGATAATCCTGTAGTGCCCCCTTCAGACCTCAGATAATCCTGTAGTGCCCCCTTCAGACCTCAGATTAGCCTGTAGTGCCCCCTTCAGACCTCAGATTAGCCTGTAGTGCCCCCCTTCAGACCTCAGATTAGCCTGTAGTGCCCCCCTTCAGACCTCAGATTAGCCTGTAGTGCCCCCCTTCAGACCTCAGATTAGCCTGTAGTGCCCCCCTTCAGACCTCAGATTAGCCTGTAGTGCCCCCCTTCAGACCTCAGATTAGCCTGTAGTGCCCCCCTTCAGACCTCAGATTAGCCTGTAGTGCCCCCCTTCAGACCTCAGATTAGCCTGTAGTGCCCCCTTCAGACCTCAGATTAGCCTGTAGTGCCCCCTTCAGACCTCAAATCAGCCCACTGTGCCCCATAAAAAAAAATAAAAATCTTACCTCTCCTGGGCTGCAGCTCCGCTCCAGCGCTCTTCTCTCTTCACTGCCCGCGCTGCACTGTCACCCGACTGCGTGCAGCGTCAGGTCAGAGTGCGCGCACTATGTCCTGACGCTGTACCAGTCAGGCATGTGCAGCGCAGACAGGAAGACCACCAATGAAGGTACCGGAGCGCAGGAGCTGAGCGGTGAGTACCAGGACCCAGCTCCTGCGCTCCAGCAATGAGCGCTTCCATCTGTATTAATGGAAGCGCTCATTCCTTCCTGTGCCCCTAAAAAGGAGGACTTCTGGCCGTCCGTCCTGGCCTTTAGCCGGACGGAGGACCAGGAGTCCAAAAACCGGACTGTCCGGCCAAAAACCGGACGGATGGCCACCCTAACTGAGCCACCAGTGTGGAGCTGCTGGGCAGCTCCGTATGAGTTTAGCCAGAGGCAGCCAGTAGTATAATTCCCTAAGGCCTCATGCACACAAACGTGTGCCGGCCATGACCGTGCTGCGGGCCGCATACGGCGGGTCCGCAATAAACGGGCACCGGCCGTGTGCAGCCCGCATCACGGATCGCGGACCCATTCACTTCAATGGGTCCGAGATCCAGAGCGGAGGCACGGATCGGAACACCACGGAAGCACTACGGTGTGCTTCCGTGGTGTTTCTGGCCGTGCCTCCGCACCGCAAAAAAGTAGCGCAAGCACTACTTTTTGCGGTGCGGACCCTCGGATGCGGATCGCGGACCCCATTCAAGTGAATGGGTCCACGATCCGCATGCGGTGGCCTCACGGTCAGTGCCCGTGCATTGCGGACCGCAGTTTGCGGCCCGCAGCACGGGCACGGCCGGCACACGTTCGTGTGCATGAGGCCTAAAGTGTAGGGAAATGAGCCAGCAGCCCCGCACTGGTGGCTCAAGATAAGTCTATGGAGACCGTCCTGTAGTTTTCCTGGGCCCTTAAGCAGGCCTGGCAGCTGAGCACCGCATCCCAGACAGGACTAGCAGATCAGAGTTGCTGTGTCCTGTCCTCACCCCTGCTGGTACCTGTAAAACTGATGGGCAGCGTGCCTCTTCCAGCCCAGAAGCAACCAGTGCCATGGTGAAGGAGCACAGAGAAGTGCAAACAATGCAGGTAAGCTACATGTAAGTCCACCTTCATCCATGTCTGGGCCCATCTGTGTGTTACACACTATAAACTGCTTCTAGGAGCTGTACATGTAGACCCTGATTTATCATACCATCACTCCAGAATTCTGGCATCAAAAAGTCGCAAAATAGGACTTTTGTGACTTTTTTGCACTCCCGTGCACAAAATTTATGCGATTGTGCAAAATTTTGCGACATTTTGCATGTGTACACCACTCACTCCAGTTTTGTAATATGGGTGGAAAAGTGGGTGTGGTTAGCTATGTTAATGAGTTTCACTCCAGATTTATCATTGCGACTTTTTTAAAAAGTCGCAATCTCACTCCAGGAGGAGGGTGGAGTAGGAAAAGTGGAGTAGCTTCTCTAGACAGAAGTGTTAGGTTTAAGGACAAGCCAAATTTATCAAACAACTTGTGACATATGATAAATAGGGCACAAAGTACTCCAACACAGACTGAAGCAAAACTGACTTCAAATATTCTCCTAATGATAAATTCCCCCCATAGTGTCTACTGTGGGTGGAGGAGCTGATCATTTATACTGTGGGTGGAGGAGCTGTGCATATATACTATATACTGTGGGTGGAGGAGCTGTGCATATATACTATATACTGTGGGTGGAGGAGCTGATCATTTATAGTGTGGGTGGAGGTGCTGTGCATATATACTATATACTGTGGGTGGAGAAGCTGTGCATATATACTATATACTGTGGGTGGAGGAGCTGATCATTTATACTGTGGGTGGAGGAGCTGTGCATATATACTATATACTGTGGGTGGAGGAGCTGTGCATATATACTATATACTGTGGGTGGAGGAGCTGTGCATATATACTATATACTGTGGGTGGAGGAGCTGATCATTTATACTGTGGGTGGAGGAGCTGTGCATATATACTATATACTGTGGGTGGAGGAGCTGTGCATATATACTGTATACTGTGGGTGGAGGAGCTGTGCATATATACTATATACTGTGGGTGGAGGAGCTGATCATTTATACTGTGGGTGGAGGAGCTGTGCATATATACTATATACTGTGGGTGGAGGAGCTGTGCATATATACTGTATACTGTGGGTGGAGGAGCTGGGCATATATACTGTATACTGTGGGTGGAGGAGTTGTGCATATATACTGTATACTGTGGGTGGGGGCGCTGTGCATATAGACTGTGAGTGGAGGAGCTCAGTTTTTTTTTTGGGGGGGAGCTTCGGGTAGACATATGCCTTGGGCTTGTGCCCCTGATGTTTTAAGTCCCTAGCAACACCTGATTTATCCCATACAGTGAACGGGATAACAAAAAATAATCAAAATGGATGATTTGCTGTTTTTATTGTCTCTTTGCCTCCCAGAAAAATGGAATAGAAAGTGATCAATAAGTCACACACAAAAAAATACAGATCGCCCCCAAAACAACGAGCACCCACATGGCTCTATAGACATAAATAGAAAAAAAAGTTATGGGGGTCAGGATATGGCGATCCAAAGAAATTTTTTTCAAAGTTTGTCTTTTTTTTTAATAGTAGAAAAACTATAGAAATATGGTATCGCTGTAATCATACTAACCACATAAGGCCAAGCCCATCCCACTAAATCTCACACACTTCCCCAAAAGTGTCATGAGCGGCATAAACTTTTGCATGCTAATTGCTCCCCATAGTGTTTTATGCTGCTATATTTGCATTTATTGTATTTACGTAAATGTATATCCTTTAAATCAATTGGTTGACATTAAATAACTCATGAAATAACTTCTATTCACTATATCCAAGTGCAGTATCAAACTTACTGTATTTTATATCAGTTTGTGAATCTGTAGCACCTTTTTTTTACAGCTGAAGTGTGCCACCTTCCATTTTTGTCTAGCTGGAGAGTCATATGCCGTTAGGAGTAACTATAAGGATTGCAGTCGCACCTGGGTCCTAATGCCTGTGGGGCTGGACAACTGCTCTGCCACATGAGAATAGACAGTGTGCATTATCCCTTCGCTGTGGTATCATGTTTATTCCTGCCGTGGAATCACTATAATTATCCCTGAACCGTGACATCACTGTTTATTACATATGTGAAATGTGTGCACTTTCCTTATATTTATTATGCCTCTATCCCTAGCCATTAGCAGTGATATGAGTTTATTACCCTGGCTTTGTGACATCACTGAGACACCATTTCTGTGCTTTAAGGGTGGGTTCTCATGTACTTTTTTTTTAGTGACTTTTTTTCACTTTTCCATTTTGTGGCTTTTTGGCTGTTTTTTGTGGTGAAAATGTCAGAATTAGATGTTAGCTGAAGGTCTGTGGGAAATATTGAAAGCAGGACATGGGCATTTTTGCTAATGAGATTTTTTGTTCTTAGGTGGTGTTTTTTGTCTTTCTTGCTTCTTCTCAAAATTCTAGCATGCTGTACTTGGTATTTTCTCGGGTGTCTTGACATCACCTTGTCTTCACAAGCCTCGTCATAAATTAAAGGGATTATTTGGGTACAATTTTCCCTGCCAGACCCTGTAACTTACTAATATATTTGTGCTCCCTTTATTGTCTCACTCCGGAGATTGGAAGAGTGGTCACTTGTATGTGCCCTCTCTGGAGACTGGATTTCCTTTGACATCGTGATTAGTGTTGTGCAAAACGAAGCATTAGAAACTAACTCTGTCTGAACTTTAGGAAAACTTCGATTTGGAACAAAATCTGAATTTCCTCACAATCAGATTTTATGAAAATGGTGGCTGCACGTGTTACAAAACAAAACTAAGTGTACAGAAGACAAGCCTGGGAATGCAGTGCAGCCAGCCAGTCCGCAGATAGCTATCCCCTGTGATGGCATAGCTCTATAAAAGCCTCATCCCGTGTCGTCTCCACCATTGTCCTGTGAACTAAGCATAGGGGGAGTTATGGGAAGCGATCATTCGCTAGGAACAGTGTTGCTGAAAACAATTAATAGAAGAATATTGGAGATTATTTATTCCTACATTTACTTATTCCTACATCAGCCGTAAATGTAATTCAATACCAATAAGATGGAAGCCTTTATTATTCCAGTGCCAGTGTGCCAACCAGTCTGCACCCCTTGCCAATACCATCCAGTCTGCACCCCTTAGGGGGGGCCAGGTCTGAATGATGACCATCCTCATCATTTGCTGGCTTCTGACTTTACTTCTTCCAAATCATCCTTCAAAGTCTACATGCAAGCTAATTGGCCGCTCAGCTCATCACAGCAGCATGGCCATAACGGACCTACAGCACAGCCGTACCCTAAGGCAGATTGGCCTGGGTATACCTGATTTATAGCGATTCGTGACAAATTAATTAGTAACTAATCAAATTTCTTGTGGAACTTCGCCGAAGCTGCCGAGTCGAGCATGCTCATTTATTTCCATGAGAGATCTGAGAAGAGCAGAGCCAGTATGCATGCTGGGAATTGTAGTTTCACAACAGCTGGAGTGCCGCAGGTTGCCCACCCCTGCTATATAGCATCTTATCTATCTGTTTCCTGTGCCAACAACTTGCAAGCAAGTGATCATTAGGATTGCCTTAGCTGTTACTATAAGATATATATAATCAGCCACAGCATTTTTATACGCTCATACACTTCTCTGATTTCTGCAGTTTTCAAGTGGACAGAGATTGAACATTTCATCTCTGTGTTCTATCAGTGAGATCATCAACGTGGCCACAACAGTGGGAAAGGAGTGTACAGATTATGTTGGAGGTAATGGCGTGCCCTTTCAGGTGATTATGTGGGAGTCGCAGAATATTAGTAGGGATGTGAAGCTCATATCACTGGGAATGACGTTATTTCACATGAAATTGTATTGAGAAGTTAACATTTATTTGCTCGGAAAACACTGTAGGAAATCTGAGAACACCTTATTTTGTTTTTAACATGAACCTGTCACGAACATGCCGCCCATGTTATAGAGCAGGAGGAGCTGAGCAAATTTATATATACTGTAGTTTCATGGGCAAAGATTCTGTATAATTTGTGTTTAATTCATCTAAATCTGCTCATTCTGGCCTTGGGAGTCATGTGGGTGGTGTTACTCAGTGATTGGCAGTTGTTCATGTCTGGCTGTGTATAAAGATAGCTGTCAATCATTGAATAGGACTGCCCACTAGACTCCAGAGCATTGAATGTGAAAGGATTTAGGTGAATAAAATACAAGTTATGGTAAATCTTTTTACATTAAACTATAGATCAATCTGCTCAGCTCCTCCTGCTCTATAACAGATTACACTGCATTTTCATGGTAACAGGTTCTCTTTAAATAGAAGCGCATCTCAATAAATTAGAATGTCATCGAAAAGTTAATTTTATTTCAGTAATTCAATACGTGAAACTTATATATTAAATAGATTCATTACACACACACACTGATCTATTTGAAGTGTTTGTTTCTTTTAAAGTTGATGATTATTGCTTACAGCTAATGGAAACCAAAAAGTTATTATCTCAGAAAATTTGAATATTGTGAAAAAGTTCAATATTGTAGCCTCATGATGTTACACTCGAATCAGCTAACTAACACAAAATACCTGCCAAGGTTTCTGAAGCCTTAAAATGGTCCCTCAGTCTGGTTCAGTAGGCTACACAATCATGGGGAAGGCTGCTTACTTGACAGTTGTCCAGAAGACAGTCTCTAACACCCTACAGAAAGAGACAAAAGGTCGTTGCTAAAGAAGCTGGCTGTTCAAAAGTGCTGTATACAAGCATATTAATGGAAAGTTGAGTGGAAGGAAAAAGTGTGGTAGAAAAAACTGCACAAGAAACAGGGAGAACGGCAGCCTTGAAAGGATTGTCAAGCAAAGGCCATTCAAGAATTTGAGGAGGATTCACAAAGAGTGGACTGTGGCTGTAGTCAGTACTTCAAAAGCCACCACATAGAGCATGTCAAGCCACTCATGACCAATAGACAATGCCGGAAGCATCTTACATGGGCTAAGGAGAAACAGGACTGGACTGTTGCTCAGTGGTCCAAAGTCCTGTTTTCAGAAGAAAGTACATTTTGCATTTTATTTGGAAATCAAGGTCCCAGGAGTCTGGAGGAAGAGTGGAGAGGCCACAATCCAAGCTGCTTGAGGTTCTATGTGAAGTTTCCACACTCAGTGATGGTTTGGGGGAGCCGTGTCATCTGCTGGTGTTGATCCGCTGTGTCCAAAGTCAGCATAGCCGTCTACCAGGAAATTTTAGAGCACTTCATGCTTCCTTCTTTTTTTAATTGAATTACTGAAATAAATTCACTTTTCAATGATATTCTAGTTTAGTGAGCTGCATATGTACTTACAAGCATTTGTCTTTGTTCACGTCACATTTCCCTTTACTTGCAGTGTATACAGTAGGGAAATCCCCTGATGTATGCTCCAAACATAAAGCCTTAATTATATGCCACCGTATATATACACTGGCATATGTCATCCCTAGGCTACCATGGTTTTTCTCTCGTTTTAAGAGAAGGTGCTGTAGACTATGTTCTCCTATACATAAAAAAAAAGTATACAGATTGAAACCTTTCTGGCAGATGCCAAAAAGACTTTTTTGGCATCTGTTGGGTCCAAAGGGCTCTATGAGGATATGTTCAGCGCATTTAAAGAAATTATCTCCCAGCGTTTATGCTTTTATGTTAAATACGTTAATATATTGAAGAATCAATCTGTTCCTTGTTCAAATGATTATTACATCTATGCTATATAGAAGAAAATAAGTCATTCTTTATTATTTTAGTGTTTAGTTTAGTTTGCTATTGTAAACGTGTGACAACTTTGTACACACTTATGTTGGGTTTCCATCAGGTAATTGTCGGGCCAGTTATCAGGAATGAACGTTACTACGAAAGCTCTTTTGCGATAATAGGCCTATGTAAAGGTGCCACAGATTACTTGATGAACGAGCAAAGCGCTTGTTCATCATGTGAAATTACTGGTTGTGTGGATACCTAAATCATTGTTTCTGGGCACCAGGTTGTGCTGTGTAAACATGAATCTGTATGGGGATGAGCTCGTCCCCATATAGTGGAGGTGATCGCTGCATGTACTGTAAATGCTGCTCTTTCCTCCACTGATGAGCAGGGAATTATTGGGAAGGAAAGGTCCCTTCCTTATAATTGCTTGCTTGGTTGTGCATGTAGATGCTCCTTTAGGAGCACCCTTATCTTGTCCAAATAACAGGCCATTATACAGTGATTAAACTTTAGTTACATAAAAACCAGAAAACACCATTTGATACAGTACCTCTCACTGACTCCTGTAACTATAGATCCATATATTTATCAATCTATCAATCCTTCCTGTTACCCTAAGTTCATTTTTCTTCAGAAATACACAATAATAATAATTAATAATAATAATAATAATAAAGCCATAAAATATATATTTTGATGTAAACAACAGCTGCATCTTTCACTTCCCCATTATTTGACTCACAGGATCATTGACAGTTCCTTGATGGGATATCCCTTTCTTCATTCACGAGATACAAAGGCTTTGATGATCTCAATTTTGTTTTCTTCAGAGAAAGGAGGAAGATGCTTGCCAAAATGAAAAAAAAAACCTTCCTATATGTATGAAACAATAGCAAAGAGAATTTTGAACTTAAACATAAAAACAACCATATAGAAGTAAATCAGTTTGAATAGCAGCCAAAGTTATTGAATTGCCTTTTTACTTAAAGGGGTTGCCCCACAAAAAATATTCTACATTTTTTAATCCAGCACTTGGATCTGGATACTTTTGTAATTGCATGTAATTAAAAATTTAGCATAGCATCTGAGCTATTCAATAAAATGTATCTGTATAGCGCCACCTGCTGTTTGTCATTTTTATTATTTCTTTGACCTGCTCACTGAGAAGGCCTCACATGCTCAGTTTCATCCTTCATCTGCCTCCTGAGCTGTGATAGGGAGAGCATGGACATGCCCCCTTAGCTGCAGCAGAAAAGACACTCCCCTTGAGCTGCCAGCTTGATATAAATCTAGCAGAGCAATGAATGGGGAGATTTCTGGATCCATGTGAGGTACAGGGCTGGTTTTAGCTTGGTCAAAAAGAGATTGTCATATACTATATGATGTCTGATTTTCAATTTTTACATTAGTCATGGGAAAACCTCTTTAAAGAAATTTTACGTTTTGTTGTGGTGGCTATTTTGCAAACCTGAAATACACCTAAATTACTCATTCTCAGCAACTGATGGTAATATTATCACATTGTTGTGAACTGAGCATGCTGAGAAAATGACGGTGTTGATATGTTATGGATAGAAGTACTATTACCTAGGCAACTCATCCCAGAAATGTACCTTTACCCAAGAAGTATGGACCTCTACCTGTGTACAGATCAGCGTCAAGTTGATGACAAATCGTATCCAAATACTTTCAAAGCTATGATCTTACAGTGTTCTGCCTAGTAGAAGCACACCATCAGCATATGGTGAGTACCTGCTTAGAGACATGATTTTTGAAAGCTGTTGTTCTTCAATCTGCAAGGCCATCATTTTTGCAAAATTTATCAAAAATCGCATGTTTGATAAATTTGGTGTACTAGTCCCGCTTTTTCCCACTACCTCCCTACTGAAGTAAGATTACGTCTTTTTTGTGACCTTTTTAAAAAGTCACAGTTGATAAACCTGGCGTAAACCATATTAACATAGATAAACATGCCCATGCACACTTTTCAATGGCAGAGCAGCATAAAATCACAAAAAGACACAATTGTTTACAGAAAAAAATGCTTCTGTACTGCCAGAATTCTATCACTAAGGGAAAGCTGATACCTCCCATGCTATGTACCCCCTGGGGTGCACATTTTACAGGTTTAATAAAATATAGACATCCTTTGTGACACATGGGCATCAGCTGTTCTCCATTAATATGTTCGTATTATACAGAATGTACATTGCCCTAAGCATACATAAAATACCCCCAGCCACCACTGTTCTACTACAGCTACTCTTGCGCCACTAAAAATGTTCTGTATATAGATGGCTATGACCTTCTCTATTTTTGGGCTGTAAGACAGAGTCTTAGCAAGCAAAAATCTTTCCAAAAAGTGCCTGCGTCTTATAGTCTGTGGTCAGGGTGATCCAGCAGTACCAGACCTCCCTGACTGCTTCATTAAGGCCCCATTCAGACGGCCGTATTTCACGGCCCGATACGGGCTGTGAAATCCCGGCCTGTGCTGCCCCAGAGGACGTGAGAGCACGGCGTCATTGGTTGCTATGACGCAGTGCGCTTCCTGAGGCCGCCGCTGTACAGTGAAACACTGTACATGGCGTGTACAGTGTTTCACTGTACAGCAGCGATCTCAGGAAGCGCACGGCGTCATAGCAACCAATGATGCTGTGCACTCCCGTCCACTGGGGCCGTACAGGCCGGGATTTCACGGCCCGTATCGGGCCGTGAAATACGGCTGTCTGAATGGGGCCTAAAGGGGTTGTCAAAGTTCACAAACAGCCCCCCATGTGCCAGGTCGCTCACAGGTAGTATACTTACCCGGCGCCACTTTTGGTTCTGGCACCGCCACTGCTGCTTCTCCCTGTACACAGATGAAAACATCTGGTGTCGGGAGGGGAGCAGCCAATGGTAGTTGGGAATGGGGATGAGCCTCCCTAGCATCACTCGCGATGCTTGGAAGGCTCGTCCCCGTTCCCGCCTGCCATTGGCTGCTCCCCACCGACACTGGATGTTTTCATCCATGCATGGATAGAAGCAGCAGCGGCGGTGCCGGGATCAGGAGCGGAGCAGTGAACTGGGTAAGTATATTACCTATAAGGGGGCCGGCACATGGGGGGGCCTGTTTGAGAACTTGGATAACACCTTTGATCTGGTAGAGCACTCATAGAGCGCTTTTCTGGATCAATGAGAGAACTATTCGTCTGCGCACCTCTCTCTTTCCCTGCCCGACACAGATCTGTGTGATCAGTGCATTCAGGAGAGGAGGGTAAGAAAAGAATTGCTATTTTCTAAATTTGAATTGAAAGACAAATAATGATACTTCAAAACATAGTTATTAATTAACATTCACAA
Source organism: Rhinella marina (assembly GCA_900303285.1). Lineage (NCBI taxonomy): Eukaryota > Metazoa > Chordata > Amphibia > Anura > Bufonidae > Rhinella > Rhinella marina. The sequence goes on along the minus strand of ONZH01010519.1, from coordinate 56,083 downwards.
TACTTCTACTTTATTTTGACATAATTTTGTAAATGTCATTTTATTTTATTTTTTAGGATGTTAAAAGACTTAGAATTTTAGAAGCAATTTTTCAAATTTTCAAGAAAGTCTCAAAAACCAACTTTTTTAAAGTCAAATTCAGTTCTGAAGGGGCTTACTTAACTGAAACCATCCATAAATTACCCCATTTTAGAAACTATACCCCTCAGATTATTCAAAACATATTTTAGAAACTTTGCTAACCCTTTAGATGTTCCAATGGAATTAAAGAGGTGAAATTTAAGAATTTAATTTTTTTGCAGATTTTTTTTTCCATTTTAAGCATTTTTCCTATAACACAGCAATGATTAGCAGTAAAACAAATCTCAGCATTGATTACCCGGATTCTGCAGTTTTCAGCAACCATTATGTCGTCGTAAACTGCTGTATGGGCACACCGCAGGGCTTAGAAAGGAAGGAGCACAATTTGGCTTTTGGAGGGCAAATTTTGCTGGAATGGTTTTTCAAGTGCCAAATCGCATTTGAATAGACTCTGAGTTACCCCTTCAGTGCAGAAACTACGGAGTGTACGAGGGTATAGGAGTGCTTTTACCCCACAGGCATTTCATAGAGTTCACACTTTTTCCAATTTAATGTTGCTTTAGCCTCAGATTTTTCATTTTCACAAGTGGTAACAGGAGAAAAGCACCTCACAATATGTTACCCATTTTTTCCTGATTACATCCGCACACTGCAGGGCTCAAAAAGGACAGAGAACCATTTGCTTTTGGAGGGCAGATGTCACTGGAATGGTTCCCGGTTGCCATGTCACATTTGCAGAACCACTGAGGTATCAGTACAGTGTATAACACCAAAAAGTTACCCTGTTTTGTAAGCTTAACCCTTGATGAATTGTTTAATACGTCTAGTATAGTGATTGGCATGACTCTTAAACATGTTTCAGAGATTCTTTTTTTTTAATTGGGACATTAAATAAATTACATTTTATTTCAAATTTATGTAGTTTTAGCTTTTAATTTTTTTTTTTTTTGTCAAGTGGTAATAGGAGAAAAAGCCCCTTAAATTTGGAGTATGACAATACCCTCCTATATGTTCATAAACTGATGATTGGGATCATAATGTGCCCATCATGTGTCAGTGTGAAAAGTAAACCCTCTTATTATTATTATGCTGTGCTTCATGGTTTTATAAAAACCCTTTATATGGCCCTATTCTTTTGCTTGCATGTATGACAGGGCTCAGGAGTACCATGCACATTTTTGTGGCCTGTGTGCTGATTTACACATCTTGTGCTGAAAACTGTACAGGCTCTGAATTAATAAATGGACTCCCTGAGAAGTGACCCCATTTTGGAAACTCCATTCTTCAAGTTATTAAGGGGTGGAGTGACCATTTTGACACAACCGGTGTTTTGCAGAAATTATTGAGAAGAGGACCATTCAAAAAGAAAATTGCAAGTTTTTCACAGGTATATTGTGCCGTTTGAGACTCACACCACGTCCCTTAAGTTATTAAGCAGGTTCTACTGGGTACAGAAATTTCATAAATGTGGATTTAAACTGTCTTATGGGTGCACAGCAGGGCTCAGAAAGGAGGAAGCGCCATTTGGCTTTTGGACTGCCGATTTTGCTGGAATGGTTTTTCGGGCTCTACATTACATTTCCAGAGACCCTGATGTACCCTATATGAAAACACACAATAAATGACCCCATTTTGGAAATTATAACCCTCAAGTTATTAATCCTTTATGGAATGAGCATTTTGACACCACAGGTATTTTGCATAAATCTAGTGCAGGTCTAGACAGCTATGCCATTTATAGGATTAGTCAATCTAGACCATAGTGTGGAAGCAGGTTCAGGCCACCTGCACACTTTGTGGAATATGTGTGTTTTTTCCACGCGGATTCCTGTCCGGAAAAAAACGCTGCGTATTCCAGCACCAGCAAAGTGTATGAGATTACACTAATCTCATTTACACTTTTCATTTTCTCCGTGCGGAGAGCATTGCCGCAGCATTGCCTTGGACCCAGTAGGGTGGAAAATAGACATTTGACAGTGCAACCAGCAGCAGTAATAGTACTGTATTGGACCCAGTACGGTTGAGAACAGACAAGTGACGGAGGAGGAGGCGGCAGCACTTGATTGCACCCAGGCCAGTATGGTTGAGAACAGACAATTGACGGAGGAGGCGGCAGCACTTGTATAGCACCCAGTCCAGTGTAGTTGAGAAGAGACAATTGACGGAGGAGGAGGAGGCGGTAGCACTTGTATAGCACCCAGTCCAGTATAGTTGAGAAGAGACAATTGACGGAGGAGGAGGCAGCAGCACTTGTATAGCACCCAGTCCAGTATAGTTGAGAAGAGACAATTGACGGAGGAGGAGGCGGCAGCACTTGTATAGCACCCAGGCCAGTATAGTTGAGAAGAGACAATTGACGGAGGAGGAGGCGGCAGCACTTGTATAGCACCCAGTCCAGTATAGTTGAGAAGAGACAATTGACGGAGGAGTAGGCGGCAGCACTTGATAGCACCCAGGCCAGTATAGTTGAGAAGAGACAAGTTGAGGAGGCAGCTTCAGCAGCTCTTGATTGCACCCAGTATGTTTCCAAATAGACAATTGACGGTGGGAGCATTAGTAGGAGCAGTATTCTTTTGGACCCAGAAGGGCCTAGTACAGAGAACTGAAGTTGGAAGCTAAGAATATGCACGCTTGTAAAAATCAGTTTTTATACATGACAAAATGTTGATGTAGAGTTCAGCACAGGACAGTCAACCTTAAAAAAAAAACCCCTGTAACATTACAGCTAGTCTAGTAGGATATGGATACGGTTAAATAGACAGCTAACCTCACCCACAGAATCCATGAGGTGAATAAAGGACATTTAAAAAGGCACAGATTCAAGAAGGCTTTACGCCAGTTCCATTATCCAAAAATACGTGTCCAATTTTCATGAAATGGACACCTCACTGGCACTCGCTTTGCAAATTGACGCAACTACTCTGGTGTCAAACCTGTTGAATCTGGGCCTATGGCTGTTGGCGAGACATATATATATATATATATATATATATATATATTTTTGTTACACCAGTTTGATGTCCTGAGTGCAGCGCCCAACCCAATGGATGTATGCTTTTGTGTTTTTTTTAGTGCTGTCACCAGCTGGCTTAAAGGGAACCTGTCATCTCGGAACCCCCCCTGAACTAGAGTAAGCGTTGTATAGTGTAAGTTATGCTGAATCCGAATATGTAAGCTTTATCTTCATACTCACTTCCATTCTGACGCTGTGCTCCCACAAACCTGCAGTAAAATGCACTCAGTGGACTCTTCTTTGAGTCCTCTCCATTATGTGAGTGAGCACCGGAGTCCACTGAGTGCATTTTACTGCAGGTTTGTGGGAGCACAGAGTCGGAATGGAAGTGAGTATGAAGATAAAACTTACATATTCGGATTCAGCATCACTTACACTATACAACACTTACTCTAGTTCAGGGGGTGTTTCGGAGATGACAGGTTCCCTTTAAAGGATAAGTCCGGGCAATTTAGTTTCTGGTTCAAGTAAGGGCACAGAAAGTTATTAATTGCCTGGACTTATCTTTTAAAGTGGGTAGGGGGAAAACCCCTGATGGGGTATGGGAGTGACCTTCCCGCCCTCTCTTTGGTCACTCCCAAAAAACCTCACCCTATGGGTACCTTCACATGGGGCTGCGGGGCTGCTGAGTAAAATCCATAGGGCATTTTTATACCGTTCACCAAACGGCGTTCAGTACTATGGTGCCGTCCGGACATACGCAGTTCTGCGCTGAACTGGGTATTTGCGTCCATCTCCATAGTACTGAAGGTGGCATAAAATCAGCTAACGATGCGCTGTGGATTTTAGGCAGCAGAGAACCCCAAAAAAGCATCCCATTGTAAAGGCACCCGTAAATAAGGCAAGTAAACCTGCCTTTCAGCAACTGTTTGTTGCTGTAACTAACTGTGGAGGTTTTTTATATCACAGTTAAAGGACAGCAGCCTCCATGATATATACCCCATAGACAGCCTTATTCCACGCGTGACTGCATGAGAGGCGTGAAATCATTCGCACAGAGAAGAACCCCATCGGGATTTGTGGTGCGAGATTTTACTACTCTCATGATATCAACAAAATACCTCAAGAACAGTTAGTACCCGCTCACAAAACGGTGAGTAGTGTTCCTTGGCACGGGTGCCAGGGATAGAACCCCACGGCTATAGTTCACAAAAGGTGAAATCCCCACTTTGTGAAGCATAGTCGTGGGGATTATTTTAGGGATGGTACTGTTCTTGGGGTATGGGTTGGACGGTGCACCGGTGTGAGGCATTAAGCTGGTGTGGAGATGTTCAATGGCCAACACACCATGGGCATTAAATTTAGAGATGGGGTTCTGTTTATTTAAATGTATCGGAATTAAGTAGGGAATTTTTAAGGTGATTTTGTTTAATTTGGGGTCTAAGGGGGGAACATTACTTAATAAGTTAAATTACAGATTTTTACGTTGGGCACATATTTGGGATATTAAGGTCAGTTTCTTGGACACACGGATTGCCGTGCAAGATGGGTGACTGATGACTTAGTCATTCACATCAGGCAGGGGGGTGGTATAATCCGATGTAATCCAGGCACGATCTCAACACTGTGGCAAGAGAGCCTCGTTCTTTGCGGTGTTATGATGTTACCCGCCACACTGAACACTCTCTCTGACGCAACACTACTGGCTGGGCAGGACAGCAGAGCCAAAGAAAACTCTGCCAGTTGAGGCCAAATGTCAAGTTTCTCTGCCCAGTACTGCACGGGGTCGGTGACACTTTGGGGCAGGGTACAATCCAGGTAGGCAGTGACCTGGTGGGTGAGCTCATGCTGGTCCACGCCATGAGTCCGGTGTTGTCCCCTCTTCAGCAGCTGGCTGCATGAAATCGCTCATCAGCGATTGGAGGCTGTAGCGACTTCTCACGCCTCCACTAGTGGTGGTGGTAGTGGAGCGCGCTGGTTCCCCCCGAGCGGATGTTGTCTGGGAACCTGGCTGGTCTCGCTGGTAAGTTGAGACCAACTGACTGGTGAGTAGGTCCCGGTAGTACCCCAGTTTTGCCTCCCTCTCTGATGGCGGAAAAAATTCTGCCATTTTGCGGCGGAAGCAAGGGTCCACCAGGGTGGCCAGCCAGTATTGGTCCCTCTGGCGGATGTCCACAATCCGGCTGTCACTCCTGAGACACTCCCGCAGGCACCTTGCCATCTGCACCAAGGACAATGAGCGCCTCTCCTCTCCACTGTCCTCGCTATAATTCCAGGGTCTGCTGGGGTCTTCCTCCGCTTCCTCTACCACCTCATCCTCCTTCTCCTCCTGTGATTGAGAGGCAGAGAAGCCAGGTGGCGGTGTGTGGAATGGCTGGGCGTAGACATCTTCCTCCTCCTCACCCTCCATCTGCACTTCATCCATCTCTGGGCTCAAGGCGATGTTCAGCCTTGGAGTGGTGGCCTGGGAATCCTCGCTGATGATGCTTTTTAGCGCACTTTCCAGAACATGGACGAGTGGGATGATGTCGTTGATCCCATAGTCATGCCTGCTCACAAACAAAGTCGCGTCCTCAAAAGGGATCAACAATTGGCAGACTTCACGCATCATCTGCCAGTGTGTGACTTGGAAGTCGCAGTGTGGCGTGAAGCTGCCTGATTGCCCCATGAGGTAGTCTGTAACGGCTGACCTTTGCTCGTACAGGCGGTCCACCATATGGAGGGCAGAATTCCAGCTTGTTGGCACGTCGCAGATTAGCCGATGTTGGGGCAGACTACGCTGTCTCTGGATCCTGAGCAGGGTGTTCCTTGCAGTGTAGGAGTGGCTGAAGTGTTTGCACACTCTGCGTGACATCCTCAGAAGGTCTTGTAGTGCAGGAAATGATCTAAGAAACCTGTGCACTATGAGGTTTATCACATGTGCCATACAAGGTGTATGACTCAGCCCTCCCTGCTGCACTGCTCCCTGCTGCATCTGCTACCACACTTCCCACCATTAGTTGACGTGGGGTCAGCCATTGATTGATCTCCTCCCTGATGGTCCGGAGGAGCTCCTGCCCACTGTGGCTCCGTTCACCCAGGCTCACCAAATAGAGGACAGCCTGAGAGCGCCCGGCCTGACATCGGTGGTAAGACACTGGGGCAGGTTGGACTGCTGTCAAAGTGGCGGATGGTTGCAAGGTGGTGGAGGCAGAACTTCTGCTTCCCCCTGCTGGCCCCCTAAAGCACCATGGAGGTGACAGTGGCAAGAATGGGCCAACTTCCTGATGGTCTTCTGGGAGGATGTTGACCCAATGGGCAGTAACAGACATGTACTGCCCTTGGCCATAATTTGAGGATCAGACATCAGCACTCAGGTGCACGGTCTTGGACACCGAGAGTCCCAATGAGTCGCCCACCTTTTTCTGCACATAACTGTGCAGTGATGGGACAGCTTTGCCAGAGATGTAGTGGCGGCTGGGGACTCGCCATCTGGGGTGCGCACATGCCATGAAATCCCTGAAAGGCTGGGAGTCCACGAGGTTGAAGGGCAGGGACTGAAGCACCAGCAGCTTAACCAGGTGTCTGGTCAGTTTCTGGGCCATGGGATGGCTGCTGGAATACACCTGACGTCTGCCCATGGACTCAGTCACGGATTGCTGCCTCATTAGCGGTGTAGATGGCAGTGACACTGTGCTGGTGCTGGCACCTGAGGCTGACGAGCCCTGAGTTGCACTGAGAGGATGCTGCATGATGGGATCTGCAGTGTATGGTGCATCCGGACAGGAGGTGGTATTGGGGTCACGGTTCTTCCAGGCCTGTTGGTGTTGCCTTTCCATGTGCTTTCGCATGGATGTTGTCCCGAGATTATCACCCCTGCCACGACTGACCCTCTCATTGCACAGCAGGCACAAAGCGATGTGCTTATCTTTCCCCAGGTGGAAGAACTGCCAGACGACAGAGGACCGTGGTTTTCTGACAGCCACGGGGGGTCTTGCTACCTGTTGACTGCCACTGCTGCCTGAGGGTGCCCTCTCAGGACCAAGGCTTTGAGAGGGTGATCTCTGCCTGGTAGCTTGGCTTCTACCCCTCCCTCTTGTGCCTCGGTTCCTTGAAACAGTGGGATGTTGCTGCGTCGGTGGCACCTGTATTTCCTCCCCTGATGATGAGGATGATGCTGCTTGAGGGCGCGACGTCCGATCAGCGACATCGTCATCGAACTCGGCAACACTGCTACTTTCTTCCGGTGGCTGGGACAGAATATCAGGTGTGGCACTGGATGCCCCTCCCTGGCTCTGTTGACTGCTTACAGCCAACACCTCCTCTGGAGTCTCACTACGTTCCACCCGCTGACTTTGGTGGACTTCCTCCTCCTCCTCTTCACTAAAAAGTGGTAGAGACTCCAAGGGCAGATCAAGGTTTGCCAAGAGTTCCCTGGCAGAAGGTGCCCCAAAGGTGAGTGGCATTCTAATAACAGGGGACGGGGCAGAGGACTCTCGCTGACCGTCCCATGTAAGGGTAGTGTCGGATGATCCAGCGGATGCTTGACTCCTCGTTTGGTAGCTTTGGGCGGTGGAACTGGAGGATTGGGCAAGCCAATCTAGAACCGCTGGCTATGTGGTTCTTACTTGACCAGTGGCCATCAGGGGTAGCTGCACCCTGCTGCCACGCCTGTTACCCCGGCTGCCACCGGGCCTGGTGCTGCCACTTCTCCTACCCTCACCGCCTGCTCTTGCACTCCTTGCCTGGGAAGTGTTGGAAGTAGGACGCTTGGACATATTTTTATTTGGGTGGGGGAAAATTAAATGATGTTTTTTTTATACTTTTTTAAACTTTATTTTTTTATAACTAACTTTTTTTTAAAACTTTTTTTAATAACTTTTTTTAACTTTTTTTTTTTTTTTTTAGTTTTTTTTTTAACTTTTTTTGTTGCGGCTAAACGAGGTTGACGGCACCCAGCTGAGCAGCAACGTGTAGCGTGTACGGTCACGGAACAGGAATGCTACCTGTCCTGACTCTTTTCTCTCACTATTTCTTTTTTTATCACCCTATCTCTCCCTAGATCTCACAATTTTTTTATTTATATGACTTTCCCTATCTCTACCTATCTCTTGCTTTTTCGGCCTCTTTCCCTATCTATCACCTTATCTTCTATATCTAGCTTTCTCTTCCTCTCTCCTGCTTCTCTCACTAAACCTTTCTATTTCTTCTCTATCTCTCCCTGTATCTATCTACTTGTTTGATTATCTATCTATCTATCTATCTATCTATCTATATCTTTTCTCTAACTAATGTGGAGCTCCTCTGTCTTTGAAGTCTTGAGACGCACTGACAAGATGTCGGCGCGCTCAGACACTTCAGGGGCTGTGGGGTGACATCACACATCTTTTTTTTTTCACAGAAAACCAGGATACAAGGGATTATAGGAGTAATAATCCCTTGTATCCTGGTCTATTCTGTGAAAAAAGTACAGTTTTGCGTTACCGCATTACTTTTTGCAAAGTTCGTAACGAATCTGGTTCGTTACGGTTTGGTTCGCTCATCCCTACCAAAAACCTATTAGACATTGCAGATTTTGGTGCAGGTATGCTGCATATAATTTAAATCCAAATGCCTCAGAGTGGCTGCACCAAAACCACACATAAATCTGCATTATTTATTGCATCTTAGTGCGTTTTTAATGCCGTTTTTGGTGCGGATTTTACCCTTCCAATTGAAAAGGGTGAATTCCGTACAAGAAAAACGAAACAATTATTGACATGCTGCAGTTTCAAAATCCACATGGTTGGTCAATTTCCTCACCTAAGAAAAAAAGTGAAGTGTATATGAGATTTCTCTAGTATCCACAAATAATTTGCATCATTGTCGGCCACCCTAAGAACGGCAAGATCGAAACAGCTTCTCATGTCAATCCTGTTTGATAAATATGGAGTTGTCTACCTCCTCAGTTTATAATGTCACTCTACTTTCTGTTATAGGATGAGGCACCACAACACAGTGCTCTGCCGATACTTCCACTTGGCACCTGCTAAATCATACGATGCGCCATCATTCATGTGAATCCGATATGTAACAAGACATAAAGGTTGCAGTTTTATGAAGAGTTCTCAACAAACGTGTGTAAAAATCAGACGTTAAAATTCCTGCACCAAATAAAGATTTTCCTGTCAGTGCTGACTAAGAGTACATGACATTTAAGAGGAAAATGTCATGAAATTACTTGTAATAACTTTTGAATGAGGCATCTCACGGCTGCATTTTACAGAGTGCAGCAATAGCCCTAGAAATCATAATCATTTTATTAGATGATTGCCTGTTGCCACTAAAACTGCATTGTGTATGTCTGCATGACCCTGGGTCACGTGGCACACTCTCTGCCGCCTGCCCCTCCCCCACCGGCAGCTGCTCCTAGCTCAGACGACTCGCCCCCAGCAGATTCTGGCTGTGAAGACTGAAACTAGTGTCAATGAGAAAATGGGAACTTGAGACTTTGTCATTTTTCTCATTTAATATTTTTTCCAACAGATTTGCCTTTTAATGCATGTTAAATATCTGCTTTGCTCAGTACGAACACAGGCATAAAATGACTCCACCAAAAAAAAAGCCTGTCGGGTGGGATACGCCATGGTGCCACCTTGCAGTTCTAGACATGCCGTTTGCAGCAATCTAGAAAAATCATTCTGCAATGCATCTGGGGAGGGTTATCATATTTGATAGTCAGTGTATGACACACAGTCTCCTGATTCATGATTAAAAATAAGACTGGCTCAAATCCAGTTGGGAGGGAGGTTTAAATCACAGCACAACAGAAGAGAGGACACCCCCACGCTCCCTTCAAATCCAATTAACCGCTTAATTAGTCAGACAGTTTCTCAGCTATTAACCCCTTCTTATTCTCCCCAGAGAGCAGAGAGCATAATATATTCATCCACATATGTCTTAATATACATGTCACCTATGGATAACGTCAAACTGTGACAATGACGGATTTTTTTTCACATGGCTTTTTTTGGAGTGGAAAGAATGCATAATTGAAATAAATCTATAAACGATGCATCACATCAGTTGACAGAACCTGTCAGAAATGTGCCTCCAGCCTGGCTGTTAAGCAGGCCTTTTCTTGTTATTGTAAAGTGAAAAGTCTTTAAAGGGGTTATCCCACGAAAAATATTGCAATGCAATTAATAGGGCATTTAAATTAAGTATTAGTGCAATATACGTGCAAGAAAAATACTATAATACTATGAAGTTTTTTTTTATGTACATTACATTTTTCTTTCTGGTGGCGCCCCCTGCTGTTTATCCTTCTGGACCATCTTTACCTACATTACATGGACTAACATGCTCCGTAGCTTCCCGCCTCTCAGGCTCTGATACAGAGTGTTCCTCATACACCAGGACCTCAAAGTCCAACAGACGATAACCTCATTTGCAGCCAGTTATTGACCGCCAGCAGTAGTGGTCACCCAAAATTACAGCTGCTCAGACCCTGACTGACAGGCAGTCATCTCAGCCAGCTATGCTGTCAGTGCCAGAGAGTACAGGGTGGCAGGGGGACCATGAATGTAACATGTTTGTCTTTTCAGGTGATGTGTGTCCACCCGAACCACTGTGACCACTAGGGTGTATTTCTTATAAGGTGATCTACAGATAACCTATTAGGTCTTATTGAGAATATGTTCTGTGTATACAGTGATAGCAAAGATACCATGAGAATTCTGGGGTGAGCCCAGAGAACCCCAGTCTTGTCTCTTTGTTTCTGTATAATGATGCCTGCAGTCAAACCCCCGTTATTCTCCTGAGGAAGAGAACAGAATCGTATTATGTTAATCTCACATGTTCCAACTAAGCTAAGGTAGCCATATGTATTGAATCATTGTCAGCCGAACCCAGCATTATCAGCGGGACTGGCTGACCATCTAACGTGTACGGTTATCTTCTGACTCTTCCCTCACAATAGATGTCTGTGGGATAGAATGATCAGGTATGTTGGATTTCAGCATGGGCGATCTGTTGTTCACAAGGAAGATTATTAAAATGAATATGCCCTCAGACTACATCTACTATATCATTTGTCATTATTCAAATATTGATGAATATTAATTATATTGCGCTCTCTATAGTGATAATATGGCAAACCACATCTGTGGTTCCAGGCAGCAGTAGTAGGAACAAAAAACAAAGCACTACCTACCATGCTTGTATTTTTATTTGTTTATACCCTAAGCACCTTGTAGAAAATCTTCCTTTACATTACAAAAATGCTAGATTTTTATTTGTTGGCCTTTCAACAAATGTTATTGAACCATAATAACAGGTAATTGGTATCTTCTCTGTAGGAGTTGTTTTGTCTTCTTCTGGATAAACACTGCTGCATTATAGGCAACACTAGATAGTTTTTTTTTTTTTTTTTGCCTTTAACAACTTTTTGTAGTTATATCAATGACTGTTAAAGGGAGTCTGTCACCTCATTTTCACCTATATAACTAACAGCAGTGCCCCACAGAAGATTGCATACACATCTCAGACATACCTGTGTGCACTGTGTGTCTGTATTCCATGTCCAGAAAAAGCACTTTTAGGGTCCATTCACACGTCCTGTTTTTCTTTCCTGATCCGATCTGCATCTGATCCGCAAATCATGCGGATAGGATGCAGAGCCATTCATTTCAATGGGTCCTGAAAAAATGCGGACAGCACTCCGTATACTGTCCGCATCTGTTGTTCCGTTCCGTTATACGGATCCACAAATAAGATAGAGCTTGTCCTACTTTTGTCCACATATGCGGTCCGTGGTCCCATTATAGTCAACGGGTCCGCAAAAAATGCGGATGATATGCGGAATGCATCAATATGTCATCCGCATATCATCCGCAATTGCGGATCCATTTCCAGGAAATAGAAAGAAATACCCTACCAACATATATTCCTCCTTCCTTTTTTTGTGGAAAAACTGAACGGATGCAGATGTATAATTGGTAAAAATGGAAGGTTTTTGCGGAAACACGGACCTGCAAAAAACGGACCGAAAATCTGGAAAAGAAAAATACAGACGTGTGAATGGAGCCTTATTCTGCAGGAAAAGCTCCCAAGTGTCCAGCAGAAAGTGAAACTAAAAACAGCTTTCTCTCCCGACTCGATTTCTAACAGCTATATCTTCTGATATACTGGATATTTTGGTATAATTTTAAAGCTTGGAATGCCAGCTTTCAAAGAAGGTCAGAACCATTTTTCTACCTGCTACCAATCCCAAGATGTGAGCAGCTAAAGCAGCCCTCCTTTCTTCAGTCTGGTTTGCTTTGAGCACTTGCCGCAGCAGAGCTGGGCACTTGGGAGCTGTTTTCCTACAGAATAAAAGTGCTTTTCCTGGACATGTAATACAGACACACAGTGCACACAAGTATGTCTGGGATGTGTCTGCAATCGTCTGTGGGGCACTGCTGTTAGCTATATAGGTGAAAATGAGGTGACAGACTCCCTTTAAATGCTTGTCTAAGGCTGCCCATTAAGCATGAGCAAATCCATTTGTTTATCCAAATGAATTTCCACTTTTAAGGAGTGTTCCCACAGCTCAGGACGCTCCCTTTGCTGTATGTGCCATTACTGTGAGTATCTGTGGATCCGCAAAAAAAAAAAAATGGATGACGTTCCCTATGGCATCTGTGTTTCCGTTTTTTGCGGATCCATTGTAACAATGCCTATCCTTGTCAGCAAAACAGACAAGAATAGGACATGTTCTATCTTCTTTGCGGAACGGAAATACGGACATACGGAAACGGAATGCACACGGAGTACCTTCCATTTTTTTTGCGGACCCATTGAGTGTGAATGAAGCCTTAAAGGCTATGTACACCTTTGGGGGCAATTTTATTGTATTGTACTCATTTTGAGCTAAAAATAATTTTCTTAAATTGGTCTTTATTACAAATATGGAGCCCTTTTTCTGTACAAGTCTGAGATGCTGTAATAGAGGGATCAGACTTTTCTCTCTCTTCTGTCAGCCAGCTAATCTGATGGGTTCCTTATCTGTGCTCTCTGACAATATAAACACTAATTATAGCTCAGTTCTTATCTTACTGAGCCCTTAAGGGCCCTTTACACCGGCCGACAATTAAATAGTTCATTACTATACAACATTACTAGTAACACTCGTTAGCGATGGTCTACTTTTTCACAGAATGCCTTTCACATAGCAATCTGTTGCTTCATTCTGGAGAAAAAAGGGCCGTACTTTTAATCCATGTGCAAATGAGCTTCTAAGTGCATAGAGGGTGAGCCCTAGTGATGTGTCGTTCGCGAACGAACCGGCTCTAAGAGCCGGCTCTTTGAAGTGAACGATGGGAGCCAGCTCCACAATGGGAGCCGTCGGCTCCATAGAAAATGAATGGGAGCGCACTGCGCATGCGCAGCCCGGCTTCCATTCATTTCTATGGAGCTGACGGAGATAGCCGAGCGCTGGTTCGGCTATTTCCGTCGGCTCAATAGAAATGAATGGAGGGTGGCCGCGCATGCGCGGTGCGCTCCCATTCGTTTCGTTGAGCATGCATGGCCTGTTTGAATGACAGTATGGACTAAAATGTGCCTGGCTGCATCGGCATTACGATTGTTCATTTGTCAGCTTTTCAGCCAGCAACCTTAAATTGGGTACTAGACAATTAATGTATTTTTCTACCTCCACAGTAAGTATGGATATTGTATATCTGATCCACGTGTATTCTCTTTACCTATAGGAAAAGTATATACATATGACTGGAGGTTGATCACTCATCCTACAGATTATAGTGGAGAGATGGAGGGCAAACATTCTCCTCAAGTTATCAAAGGTAAGTTCCAACTAATAGAAAAATGGACCAATAAGTGATTTTATGCACTTGCGCTCTGACATCTACAAATTATACACATTGACAGACTTTGAAATTGTTCTTAATGCTATGCTACAAGCCGATACATGGATACGTTTGACAAACACACACACAGAGCTTTTCCAGGCAAGTTTATTTATAAAATTATTGTTATGCAGCATTTTTACTCATCACAAGTGCTTAACAATGTCAATAAATCTTATAAAATTAGGTTTAAGCTATTAATTAATTATGTAAAAAATGAATATATGGGGAGCCGAAAGAGCCGGCTCTCCACAGTAAGAAGAGCCATAAGATCCGCATCTCAAAATAGAGCCGAAAATCCCATCACTAGTGAGCCTCAAGCCACTCTGTACATCTTTGTTCTTCCTGCTTCCTGTGCTAGCCACTCCCTCTCCTTCATTGACAGGGCCAGGCGAGATGACTGTGCAGGAACCAGGCTCTGTCAGGAAAGGAAGGGGCTGCCAGAGGAGGCAGAAAGAGCAAGGGTACAGTGAGTGGCTCATGTCCACCTTTGCTCATTTGCATAGTACATAGCATTTGCAAAGTACATTTTGTACAGAATGAAGCAACAGATTCCTAAACGAAAGGTATCATTACATTCAGCTGAGCTAGACCTACCTAGTCTACCTAGTGACATTCCTGGTGACAGACTACCTTTAACTGCTAGCCAGCAGGCCATAGACTTTAAACTTTTGGGCAGTTAGCATATAACTCTGCAAGGACAGTCCTGAACATCTTTGCAGAGTTAGCAACTGCGTGCTAATCATGCAACTGTGGGAGTGAGGAGCTCACTGTCACACATAGGGGTGTTATTTGTTTTTTCATCCCTGCCTTTTCAATAATGTATACACCGTTGTCAATGAATGTTGTATGTACAGATTAAAGAGGTTGTCCGGGTTCAAAGCTGAACCCGGACATACCTTTAAATTCACCCAGGCAGCCCGCCTGAACAGGGCATCGGAGCATCCTATGCTCCGATGACCTCCTTTGCCCCTGCGCTAATTAGCGCAGGGCAAAGGCATTTAGCCCGGTTCTGGTGACGTACTGGGCTCTGCCAGGCGGAGGCTTCCGCCCGGCAGTGAGCCCGGTGACGTCACTGGCGCTGATGGGCGGGCTTTAGCGCTGCCATAGCCAGTAAAACGGCTAGGGCAGCGCTAAAGCCGGCCCATTACAGCCGGTGACGTCACCGAACTCACTGCTGGGTGGAAGCCTCTGCCCGGCAGTGTGTTATGTAAATAAAAGAGCCCTTGCCCTGCGCGATCCAGCGCAGGGCAAGAGAGGGCATCGGAGCATGAGATGCTCCGATGCCCTGTTCAGGCGGGCTGCCTGGGTGAATATAAGGGTATGTCTGGGTTCAGCTCTGAACCCGGACAACCCCTTTAAGAAAGGGGTGCCATGCCATTTCCGTCTCCTGTCCCTGTGATCACGTGATCCCTGTGGTCAGGGTGTCTGCACAAGCTGCTGGTTCTTTGCAGATTCAAATCAGCTCTGCAGTGAGGCTGTACATCCTTGTACAATGTATTTCTTCTGTAACTGGGCTAATATGTCAGCCCCAGTCACAGTAGAAATCAACAATTAGAAGAATGTAATGTTAAATGCCCCTCAAAGGTTTTGTATGATCTTATGGAGGGCCACCACACACTACATCACAGGTTCTAGCCCCACATCTGGTGACTATAACACAAACATCCCCCATATCAAAAAGATTGTTCTGGACAGTGGACATAATAAAAAAAAAAAATACTAGGAGAAAAAAGTTTGAAAAAAAAATTACGTAAAAATAAAGCCCCATATATTACCAAAAAAAGGAGCAAAAATGATTTACTTACTAGAGTTATAAAATGAGTACTTAGTATGCTGCCCTACAGCAGAGCTGTTATGAACCTGGCTTATAGCAGCTATACTCTTCTGAAAGGTACAGTATATTGTATAGTATTCAGGGGTTTGTATGGAAAGGTGGCCCCCGTAGCAGAGCTCACAATGTGGCTCCACTTGTAATGTTTGTTCACATGAAGTCACCCTTAACCACCTGGGATAGAAGATCCTAGTCCCCTCTTACCCTTCTACTTCTCCATCACCCACTGCTCACTTGTTGTAGTGTCTATGGTGATGGGAGTTATTTGCAGAATTTCTTCAACCATTAGAAAAGAGCATTAGGCAACTTCCAAGGACATTGCCTCATTTTGTATATTGTGACTCATGGTATGGTTCTGTACTGTCATCGAGATCATTGCTATAAAAGAGAACCGATTGTCAGGTGGTCACTTCTACCTTTCTATCTGAACAGTAGAATCTCAAACCCCTACCCTGGTGGTTGACTCTGTTGGAGGTCTGAAAGTAGTTGCTGTTTTGTATAACATATCAGCACCAGCAGTTTGACTTCTTTCTTTCCTTGGGATTCAGGTAAAAGTGGTTGTCTTACTTCAACAAATAACATTTATCATGTAGATAAAGTTAATACAAGAACTTACTAATGTATTGTTATTGTCCATATTGCTTCCTTTGCTGGCTAGATTAATTTTTCCATCACATTATACACTGCTCGTTTCCATGGTTATGACCACCCTGCAATCCATCAGTCCATCAGTGGAGGTCGTGCTTGTACACTATAGGAAAAAGCACTGGCCTCTCTGGTGGCCGGGACCGTGGGAGCGCACATAGGCTGGTGCTTTTTTCTATAGTGTGTAATCACGACCATCATTGATAGAGTACAAGGTGGTCGTAACCATGGAAACGAGCAGGGTATAATGTGATGGAAAAATGAATCCAGTCAGCAAAGGAAGCAATATGGATAATAACAATACATTAGTAAATGCCTTGTATTAACTTCCTCTACATAATAAATGCTATTATTGAGACAACTCCTTTAAAGAGGCTCTGTCACTAATTTTCAACATATACCATTAGATATATAGGCACATAGGGCTCATCACCCTTTCCCCACACATACCTTTATTTCTCAGAAGGAAGGAGCCATTAGCCAGGAAAAAGCACTTTTAAAAATTTGCTAATGAGGCATTGGAGCACCGGGAGGCGTGTTCTCCTCTTCTGAGCACCGCATCTGCGACACCTATCTTGCTCCTAACGCCACCCTACATGTAAGAAATACACCCCCCCCCCCGTCTCATGATGGACAGTGATAGACTCTCCGGTCTAGCGCCGAACTGTGCAAGCCCTTTCTCTGTAGTGTGCACGCGCCGTACAACGGGCCAGTGCGCAGGCGCGGGATTTCAGCACTAGACCGGAGAGTCTATCGCTGTCCATCATGAGGCGGGGGGGTATTTCTTACATGTAGGGCGGTGTTAGAAGCAAGATAGGCGTCGCAGATGCTCAGAAGAGGAGAACACGCCTCCCGGTGCTCCGATGCCTCATTAGCAAATTTTTAAAAGTGCTTTTTCCTGGCTAATGGCTCCTTCCTTCTGGGAAATAAAGGTATGTGTGGGGAAAGGGTGATGAGCCCTATGTGCCTATATATCTAATGGTATATGTTGAAAACTAGTGACAGAGCCTCTTTAAGTTAGTCAAATTGTTTTACGAAACTTCCGCTGTGTAAGTAGGACTAGATTTCTATGGCAGCGGTCCTCAAAGTTTGCTGGTGTAGATCATAAGCCACAGTGATATGGAAGTAATATATTAATAATATATTAAAGGTAAATCAAGTCACATGGCTCTTACCCTGGCGAGTATTATATAGCTATGAGCCTAGTTCCAATGGTCAATGACGCTAGGTCATCCATGTTAACCCTATTGCATAGTAGAGGCACAAGAACCACATGTGGCTTAGGGCTGATTCAGACGACCGTATGATTGAGTCCCCATCCGTTCCACAACTTTGCAGAATGGGTGCGGATCCATTCATTTCAAAGGGGCTGTCCGCATCCATTGTTCCATTCCATGGCCCCACAAAAATGCATGCAATCGTGGACAAGAATAGGCATTTCTATAATGGACTGCCATTTCCGCAAATTGTGGAACGTACACAGGCGGCATCCGTGTTTTGCAGATCCACAATTTGCGGAGCGTGAAATACGGCAGAGTTGTCTGAATGCACACTTATGGTGGGGAATAGTGCTTTATGAGTTATCAGCTTTTGAGTGTAGACTGCATTGTTTCCAATCAAGAACAGCAAGCAGAGATTATAGAAATAAGAATTTAATTAGGAAGATGTGTTACTTTTCAGTTTCCAGTGACTATTTGACTAGACAACCCCTTTATCCTATTATAAATGACAAGAAAAGACGGGCTACAACACCTCTGACTTCATTTTGTGTTCTTCTCTCTCCAGCGATTAACCCTCTATTAACAAGGTCAGACACAAACCTTACCTGCTTCTTGATGATGATGCCACGGGTAAGAGGTGGGTACTATAAAGTCTCTTTCAAACATCTCAGGAAAATGAAGTGTAGTCTTCTGTTTCTGCTTTGAGCATAGAACTGTGATGTTAGTAGAGACCACCCCTCCCCCACCAAGTCTGCACTTTCAGTGATATGTGGCTGCCAAGCCTTTTGTACTATTCACAGAAACTCATAGTAAAAAGGTATTTGGAATGTCATAATATTAAGACAAAGAACTACCCCATCTCAAGCGACTATTACCGTTATGACAAACATCAAGTAAAAATGGGATTCTACTTGAAATTCATGTATTCACACATTTAGGGCTGTGTTTAGAATTCCTTTTAAGAGATCTATGTCCCCTTTGTGCTGTTCATCTACACAAGGTGACTAGTCTGAACACAGCCCAACAGTTCTGAAAATGTACGTGGAGGAAACAATTATTAGACTGAATGTAATGATATGCATTCTGTTTGTGAAAAATGTAATTCCTAATCAGTTGCCATCCCAAGGGTTTTGTTTAATATCTGATCCCTCAACCATCCCCTGTTATCACTGTGTAAGGGTCCAGTCCACCTTAATTTCCCCTACATTGCGTCTTTTAACACAGGTCGTTCAGGAACTAATGTTCAGGTGACCTGTAAATGCCGCCAGTCACCTGATGAAGGAGCAAACGCTGATGATGTGGTACCCAAAATCACAGATTCTGGGCATCAGATTGTTCTATACAGAAACCGCAAATCTGTATGGGGACCAGTGATTGCTAGTTCCCGTACAGCAGGGATGATTGTTGCTGGGAAATGCAGGTGTCCAGTCCTAGTCCAGGCTCAACACACAGGAACTGCCTGGAGATATTTTAACCGATCACTGGCCACAGAGGTGATCCGACTTAGCCAGTGACGCTACCAACCAACCCCCTTGCTCCTTATCTAGAAAATAGTATGCTTCCAGACAACCCCTTTAATATCAATGGGACTCCTGATGGAAAGAGCCGCTCTTTGCAGTGTCTCTTTGCTATGGTAAAAGAGGAAGGATTCTGAGTGGAGGACCCTCCCATCTATTATGTCCTAATAATCTAATAAATTGTTTTTTATCTGTTTGTATCCCGTTGTATCAGACAGATCTTTTAAATATGTCTTGTCAATAGAAGACACCAGTCTATTAGCCACAACTGGAAATTGCTGTAAAGTATGGCTCTCGTTATGGAGGTCCTGTCTCAAATAGTGTTTCCCAATCTTCCTAAGCTAAGCACCCCCTACTCAAATAGATTTTATCCAAAGTACCCCCAAGATTATACAGTGTGATAGGTGTATGATCGGCAAGGTACAAACTCTGGGTAGGTCCAGTGATCAATAGATTGTGGGCCAGTGCTCCCCTGTTTGGTACGGCAGTCTGCCTTTCATTTCAGCTCTATAGGGCTACCAGAGACAGACGGAGCACTAGTACTCGGCTATCCCCAACAGTCGCATAGAGCGGTGGACACACGTGCGTGTATGGCACTGGTTCATGTTCTAGTGATTGTCGGGAGCCCCAGTAGTCAGACCCCCGCTAATCAGACACTTATCCTCTATCCTGTGGATAGTGGATAAGTTGTTGGAATGGGACAAGCCCTTTACTACTTTCACACTAGTGGCATGCTTCTCTGGCAGGCTGTTCCGGCGGGTGAACAGCCTGCCGGATCTGTGCTGCTGCTAGCACACGCGTGCAGCCGGAACTATGCTCCGTCCCCATTCACTATAATGGGGGCGGGCCGGAGTTCCGGCCGCAGCACGGCAAACATGCCGAGAGGCGGCCAGAATAAAATTACGACATGTAGCATGCCGCTAGTGTGAAACTAGCCTTTATAGATATATTACGACCATAGACCAAAATCATTGGTGAAGTTGTGTACAGGAGCGCTTGGAAGGCAAAAAAGAAGGATTCCATAGTCAGTAATGTGACTGATGGGTACAATACGACAATATAATTTAGGAGACTGGACACCCAAACTGAGTACGCTAGTCATTTGTCTGACAAGAATCAATATCAACTTGCCAGATCTTAATAATAATAAAATCATGGATCAATATACATAAATAACCTCATTAACCAGATATAGTAAGAGGACATATGGAGTTAGTATAGTGGTATGGGAGTGATTGTAGATATGTTTTTCTTTATGGTTTTAATATTGCCATTTTTTCATCTTTAACTATATGACATTTTATATGTTTAGAGTGAGGAGTTTCACTTTTTGAATCAGAACATGGTAAGCTTGATGTTCTATCCATTGTCATCCATAAAATTTAGATTTTTTTTTTATGTTGAGGTCCAAGACCAGTACAATAATGTTCAATAAAATAAAAGTAAATAATAGATTTCTGCTGAGAATAAGACCATATAATACCTCTAGGAAAGGACTAGTCTACACATCTACTTCATCTAAAGGAGGGAATAAGTATTAGATGGTTGTAGAGAACTCTGTAGGACTGCATACAATTCTGCTGTGAAAGAATCCTTTGCTGCTCGATTGCATAGGTACAATTCTTGTTGTGATGAATAATTTATAGCCAGAAGAGTTATGCTCTATGGATCTTTCATATGCATCATGTTGTAACAGTGGAGATTCATTTCACACATCTTTGTAAGAACCAATGGAGACGAAAACTGTATGGCTGTAAAAGGAGCCAGCAGAGATGAATACCACAAGGCTTTCTAAAAAAAAATCACTGGGGATGAATGTAACATACAGCAGTCGGTGCAAATAAGATGGATCTCTGGCATAGTTTGTGGTGACCTCTTTTAGAAGCTCAGTTTGCATAGAACTCTAGCTTTTTCCTGGACAGCGAGGTGTCTGGCTAGTCATGAGTATGTTTGAAATGTGGTAAAAAATGGGAATAATCACAATTATTTATGTTCAAACTGGATCTGAAAACTTACAATACTTGCCAAATCTCCTGGAACATCCAAGAGACTCCCAGGAAAAGGGGATACTTCCTGGACCGCAGGAAGAGTTGGCAAATCTGGTGTCTGGAAAGCCCTCCGATATTTGCTAGAGTGCTTCCCTAATTGTGTGTGAAGCCAGGATGTGTGAAATCAAGTGCAATCCCGACGCCCAAACATATTAAAGGGAGTCTTTCACCTGTTTTTCACTTATATAACTAACAGCAGTGCCCCACAGAAGATTGCATACACATCCCAGACATACCTGTGTGCACTTTGTGTCTGTATTACATATTCAGAAAAAGCACTTTTATTTTGCAGGAAAACAGCTCCCAAGTGCCCGGCTCTGCTGCTGCTGCAAACCAGACTGAAGAGGGGAGGGCTGCTTTAGCGGCTTATATCTTGGGATTAATAAATTCTGACCTTCTTTTAAAGCTGGAATTCCAAATGATGCCAAAATCACAGCTTTATATCCAGTATATCAGAAGATATAGCTGTTACAAATCCAGTCAGGATAGAAAGCTGTTTTTAGTTTCACTTTCAGCAGGGCACTTGGGAGCTGTTTTCCAGCAGAATAAAAATGCTTTTTCTGAACATGTAATACAGACACACAGTGCACACAGGTATGTCTGGGATGTGTCTGCAATCTTCTATGGGCACTGCTGTTAGTTATATAGGTGAAAAACAGGTGAAAGACCCTTTAAGGAGGCAGGGCATGAGCAGTAAAAGAGGAGGCGCCTATTGGTAAAGTGGGCATGATTGATGGGTTATGTCAGTCAGGAGCGGATTGGGAACCTAAAGTGGCCCTGGAAAAAAATACCTAAAAGTGGTCCCATATGGTAGGAGGGTCTAAATTTACAGGAGGTGGTG
This sequence comes from Rhinella marina, assembly GCA_900303285.1. Classification (NCBI taxonomy): domain Eukaryota; kingdom Metazoa; phylum Chordata; class Amphibia; order Anura; family Bufonidae; genus Rhinella; species Rhinella marina. The sequence goes on along the minus strand of ONZH01010519.1, from coordinate 34,079 downwards.
CAACAAAAGTAGGGGGGTCAGCAATACCATAGAGCAAAATACCACATACCACAGTGCCACACAATATCTTGCCCCAAAAGCTATCCCTCCGAGTTGGCCATCAATAGCAGACATTTTCTCTCCTTCTTTTCCATTTGTCTCTAATTAAGATATGGAACAGGGTGCTTAGGAGGTGAGATGCAGGAGGGCATGGTGCTGGCCGGGAACATGAGTACCTGATTCTTACAGAGTTAGTTACCACGAATAGCTTATTCTGGACCCAGCCAGTGGCAGAGATGGGGGCTTAGGCGGCCCCCTGGGCACCAGCCCACCGAAAAATTTCCCTGTAAAGTCTATGACCAATCCGACCCTGATGGGGGTGGGGGTGCCATAAAGGGATGTGGCATGTCTGGAAGGGCATGGCAAGTTGGCAGTCATGAAATTTACTGATATGACCCCTTTTCTGGAGACATTGGTTTGGGTCTCCCTCCAGGACTAGTATAAGGTGGTCCTCTAGGAGTAATTACTAGAATAAATTGAGAGCAAAAAGTTTGTCATCTGGCTTGTTCCACAACTTCACTCAGGCTCAAGTTACAGTTAGCGATAACATTTCTTCAGACAAGCAGGTGAAAGAAGCAATTAAGCACCTTAGTAAAAAATTCTAGACTGCACAAGTTGAAATACTGGGCAGCAGATTAGCAACAGGCAGTCATCAGGTAGACCCACTAATGGGGTCTAGGCAGGAGCAGAGCAGCCTGTGCCTAACAGCACAGAAGTGCAGAGTAAAGCCTCTATTAGACAGGCCAATTGTCACCCAATTGTCGTTAACGAGCATTTGCAGGAACGCTCGTTAGCGATGATCTGGCAGTGTAATACCGACACCGTTTACCCGATGAATGAGCTGGCTCATTGGGCATTGTGTCTAATCACAATCTGCTGCCAGCAAGCAACTGTTCAATATGGGGACGAGCAATGGCATTTGCAATCACTCCTCCCCATACGCTGGAGGAGATCGCTGCATGTAATAGCAGCACTCTCCTCCACTAATAAGCAGCGATTGCCCAACAATTTTCTGCTATTGTTTAATCTTATCAGGGGTGGATTGGCCATAGACCCTACAGGGAAATTTCCCGGTAGGCAGCTGACCAGGTACATAATGAGCTCTCAACAGTAATTAATGCTGTGAGAATCAGGCCCTTGTGTACATGGCTAGCGACTGCTCATGCCCTCCTGAATTCATATTCTGTGGCCTGCACCTCACCTCCTAAGCCCTCTGCTCCATAGACAACTGGAGGAGCAGGACAGAAGATGGTAGCTATTGATGGCTTTTGGGGCAGTATATTGTGGTATACTGTGTTATTTGGTTCTGCTGGGATGGTATTTTGCTGTATTGTATTGTTGACACTGTCTACTTGTGTTGCCCCGCCTTCTGTTAATTTGGACCTGCCTACAAAATGGGGCCACTTTTATTTTATTTTTTTCCAGGGCCACTTTAAGTTCCCATTCTGCCCATGAATCTAATTCAGCCCTAAATTGTGTGACTGGAACTTATGTGCAGGTTGAGTATAACTGTGTTTACTGTATGTTTTGCCCATGGCATGCCCATGAAAGTTGAGTATGATTGTCTTATATGGAATACAACTGTTGGTTTGACTTTTGAGGTGTGGCAGAAGTAAAACTAAATTCACTGATGCACTGAAATGCACAAGAAACCATAGCTTCAATACTGATGAAGGTCTAAAAGATTGACTGCAGGTGTCCTCCCTTTGCTCCACTTATAGGGGGAGATTTATCAAACTGGTGTAAAGTAGAACTGGCTTAGTTGCCCATTGCAACCAATCAGATTCCACCTTTCATTTTCCAAAGGAGCTGGGAAAAATGAAAGGTGGAATCTGATTGGTTGCTATTGGTAACTAAGCCAGTTCTACTTTACACCAGTTTGGTAAATAATCCCACAGAGTTTTGGGCAGTTGAATTCTACACGATGGTTCTCATGATACCTAACACTAGAGAACTAATTTAGCTGTCAAAGTGGCCACAAAACATATATGGTGGTCATAACAGACAGCAGGATCAGACTAAACACAGGGTTTTGTGGTATGTAACTATGGAGACATAGGTATGTATATGCAAAAGTTTGGAAAATTAAGTAGCCACAACAACCATTCTCCAAAGATAGTAAGTCTATTTATTGATACAAAATACACACAGAAAAGGCCATCACAGACCAACAATTTAAAGATATTGAAAGATGTAAAGAGGTTGTGGAACAGGATTATACCACGAAAAACGTATCAGCTAAAATAGCTCCAGGTATGATATATCTAATAGAGTTCAATGAAAAACTAGTACAAGGTGGTCTATACCTTTGGGACATTGCTGCATAGGTGTTAATAGGTGTGTGTGTGCCCTTTAAATGAAAATATCATGCTCTATAGCATGGGTGGGCAATTAATTTTCCCATGGGGCCGCATGAGAAATTGGGATGGTTTTAGAGGGCCAGACTAATATAATTAACTCAGTTCTACCCAATACTGTATATAGTATATGTACTATCCAGAGGTCGCACTACGTTTTTTGCAAGAGAGTAAAAATACTCCTCTGACCATTTTTTAGGAGTATTTTTTACCCGAGGAGGAGTACGAAAGTTGCGGTCATTTAAATACATAATATATAGGCCTGCACTTGGTCACATCTGCGTTGGAGGCTGCACTTGAAGCCGCTGTTGCAGATTCTGTCGAAAGACCGGACAAAAAACCTCACATGCACCACTTTTTTGTTTGGTAAAAAGACAGATCCCGAACGAAAACTGAACGGATCTCATCGTAGTCGGTGGAGTCTGTTATCACTAGTGGGGTGACAGGAGGAGGGGGGAGCAGGGTCAATAGTGGGGTGACATGAAGAGGGGGAGCAGTGTCACTAGTGGGGTGACAGGAGGAGGGGGAGCAGGGTCAATAGTGGGGTGACAGGAGGAGGGGGAGCAGTGTCACTAGTGGGGTGACAGGAGGAGGGGGAGCAGTGTCAGGAGGGGGGAGCAGAGTCACTAGTGAGGGTGACAGGAGGAGGGAGAGCAGGATCACTAGTGGGGTGACAGAAGGAGGGGAAGCAGTGTCACTAGTGGGGTGACAGGAGGAGGGGGAGCAGTGTCACTAGTGGGGTGACAGGAGGAGCAGGGTCACTAGTCGGGTGACAGGAGGAGGGGGAGCAGGGTCACTAGTGGGGTGACAGGAGGATGGGGGCAGGGTCACTAGTGGGGTGACAGGAGGAGGGGGAGCAGGGTCACTAGTGGGGTGACAGGAGGAGGGGGAGCAGGGTCATTAGTGGGGTGACAGGAGGAGGGGGAGCCGGGTAACAAGTGGGGGCAGCAGGGTTACTAGTGGGATCACAGGAGGAGAGGGGGAGCAGAGAACTGGGAGTCTGGACAGAACCATGGTTGGGGGAGGGGGGAATCACTCTCTTGAAGACTGACAACTTTTCACTGCCCACCCCCCCAACCGCCCGCTCCACCCGGGGACCAGGGGGGACACAGCCCGGGGGGCAGCTCTTCAGTCCGCGGCTCCTTACCTCACCAGCAGTCCTGTCATGTTTCCCAGGGTCCATGCTCAGTGCCTCCGCTCTCCTTACTACAGCCACCCCCGGGAGCCGGCCCCTCCTCCTTTCAGCTTCCGCCGGCTTCCCCTGTCTGACCTGACCTGTATTGCTCAATAGCCAACCAATAACAAAGCTCCTTGCTGTAAGGAACTTTGTTATTGGTTATTTCAGGCACAGGCAGCATCGCTGCGCTGCCCGTGCCGTTCACAGCGCTGATGAAAAACAGGGAAAAGTCTAAGCCTTAGACTTTTCCCTGTTTTTCATCAGCGCTGTGAACGGCACGGAGGGCCAGTCAGAGACAGCAGGCGGCCATATGCGGCCCGCGGCCGCCCCTTGCCCAGGTCTGCTCTATAGCATTCTTGTTGTATGAAACTGATAACTCTGTGGTAGTCATAACCTTTATTTAAGCCATGTTATCAGTTTTGTTTGTTTCCACAAGCAGATACTGGAATGAGAATCTGTCATTTTGCATTCACACCTTCAGCATTTGTGTGTTAGATCAGGGATCAGCAATCTCTGGCACACCAGCCTGTTTGAAACTACAACTCCCAGCATGCTCCATTCACTTCTATGGGTGATACAGAAGTTAATGCTGGGAGTTGTAGTTTCACAGCAGCTGGAGTGCTGAAGGTTGCTGACCCCTGTGTTAGATGATCATTTTTATATCAAAACACCACTATAACCTTTGCTATTTTGCCTGAGAGAATTTGAGAAAGTTGTTACAGCTTAAACTATATGAAGACTCTTTCTTCTTTCTGCTTTAGATGTCTTAATTGTAATGTAGTCAGAAGAACCTGCCCTATAAATGCCACCCTGTGATTAGATCAGTGTTACCATTACTTGTCTAAGGCTTTGTATGATTCTACTGGGACTGTTCCAATATAATTAGGCGTTGAAATAATGGCTTTAGAGAAAGATCCTATAACAACTCACTGTGGGGTTTGTCTGTCTTAGGTCAGCCCTTAAAATTAGACAATTTTTCCTGTGGACCTTTAATTAAACATATTACCTAATTATAAGTATCTAAGCTACTCTAAATGTTCTAGCTATTGCCATCTGTCAAAGCTTTTACTCTTTATTCCAACCCCAGCTGATTCCCAACACAGATGTAAAGCTGCCTATGTCTGTCTTGTCTGTCTGTTTATCTATCTCTTGTTGATATACTGAGTTTTGTCATCAGATTCCCTCCTTGTCTGTTCATTCGCTCATTCATGCGTTCATTCATTCACATTACCAGTCCATGATGACTTATCATGCAAAGAGGGCAAAGTGACCCTATTAAACCAATGTCTTCACTTGGGCCAATCCATTTTTATTTATATTCACTTACGGTACAGGCACAAGAAAAAACCTTGACAACTAATTCAAAAGCAAGAAAAAGGGTAGAGGACCATCAGCAATGTATACAGCTCAATGAAAAAGCAATGTGAAGAGCACAATAAAATAATTCTACTATACATTATGCTACTCATGTTTTGCAATCTGATAAATCAGTGATATATCTCCACTTTGGAGATTTTGCACATTTTAGATTTTAAATCGCCATGCAGCAATACTAAGTGCAAGTTGGAGCAAAGGAACATGCACCTACACCTCGTTGTCTAAAGCGCACGTTCAGTATGTTTTTATTGGAAAATCAAATTATAGGTGAACATTTTTGGTCAGCAGACCTTCTTCAGGCCACCTGGTTGCTCAGTCAGTAATACATGAGGTCTGGGCAATCAGATGGGCCTGCTGACTAACCTAAAAACCTAAGAAACCAATAAAAAATATATTGAACATGATTTTGGAGTAAGGTAATTATTTACACCAGCCCAGCCAGTACTTGATTTGGAACTGGTATCTCACCTGTTCCCAATATATTACGTTTTTTACTCAGTGGAGATGTGACTGATGGATGTAATGTCACAGGCCAAAGAGGCTGCAGTGCTCACCAACGCAGAGGCCCTTTCCACCGACTGATCAGCAGGGTGGGTGGGAGTCGGAACCCCATGATCAGATATTGATAACCTATCCTGAGAATAAATAATCAAAGTTAACTCCTGGAAATCCCTTTTAAATGCATGTCTCCTTAAAGAAATGTCTGAAGTTTTGTCCTAGGCAGAAATACTCCTCCTTACAAACACATACACCAGTCTTTTCTACAGAGTTGCCCAAACTGTTCCAATGATCCAAAAGTATCTTCATGTATGCGGAGGCTTGCCCTGCCACGACTGTCCATGACATTCAAGATGGGTCTTAGTAGAGCATGTCACGTGTGGTGCACCTCACATGCTATATTACAAACCATAAATAACACCCTACCTAAGGACTCCCTTTAACAAAGACTAGAAGATATCTCTGGATCAGAAGAAGGGGGTTGCCAGAACTTAAAATAAAGAAACTAGTGCATGGGTTTATGAATTTTGCCTAAAATATATTAACTTTATTCCTCCATTATCCATGAGTTGGAGGAAAAAATGATGTACCCTAATTTGGTTGTCTGCATACTTTTTAACACCTATCATGCACATATGATAGGATAGAAAATGTACAGATGTTTTTTAAGATGGTCAAATAGAAAACATGCCTCACTGAAAATGTACACGCTCAATAAACTTACATACATCACCGATTTCAATTCTTAAAAAAAACCATAAAAGGGTGACAATATTCATAATAATAACTGTATACAGTTGTCTTAAATGCTTGTGGCTAGCCAAAACTGATTTATTGTCAATGGAACCTGAGAAAATCACTAAATACTGTGGTTGTTCTGTCATTATTTTTGTCATTCATAGCTTCTGTTAAAGGGTGATATCTAAAAAGTGTCTGTGCCCAATTGTTAGGATGTGATGGGAATTAGCTTTCTTTAAGACAACAAAATTTTAACTTGCAGCCACCCACTCAAGGCTCAGTTAGCTGAAAAGGGATTGGTTTGGGGTTGTAATAAGGCACATAGTGGGATAATCCACCCCCCTCTTCCTTTAGGAATATTTGACATCACCACCTGTTCTATAATTTCTCCTCCTGCTTAATTAGCTCCTGGCTCCGATTCCATTTGGAATCTGAGAACAAATCACAGAAATCCTCAGTGAGCCGTCCAAGAAAACTGTAGAGGGTTTTTTCTGTCATTTGAAAAAATAATATTAAGCAAAGTAAAAGAAGAAAACAAGTTTGGGATTGTCTATCTATCTATCTCTGTCTATATAATCTATCTATCTATCTCTGTCTATATAATCTATCTATCTATCTATCTATCTATCTATCTATCTATCTATCTATCTATCATAATGTGGAGCACTGATAGATAGCTTATTCATTTCTTACACACTTGTTCTCTTGAGAATATATGGGATACAGCTATATGTTGACACTTTAAAAGCTATGGACATGTTAAGGGCATTTTTTTGATTATGTTTTACGCATTTTGAGCTAAAAATCATTTTTGCAATCTCTAGCTGTTTTTGTGATACAGGGGTTAAATCTATGCAAATCATTGCAAACTGTCACTTTCTGTTTACCTATGAGGGCTCATGTTGAGCTCTTATTTCTGATCTCTTGACCTCATAAAAACTTATTATAGCTAAATTGTTAATAAACTGATAAGAATATGGCAATCAACAACTCATCCCTTTTTTTCTTCTTGGGGGAATAAGTTACCTTCAGAGGTTTCTGCCAGTATTTTCCGCCTCTCATGTTTGACTGATTATGTATGTGTTTGGGGAACTCGGGAGAGATACCTATTAGCCACACAAAGTGTTTGGCTGACAGCTATTGAAAGTGTATGGGCACCTTTACCACTGGTGGAAAAAGTTTGCCTAGTATCATAGTAGGGTTGTTTGTTGACAGAAAAGCTACATGTTTTTCAAAGGGCTTTTGTCTCTTTTTTAATACCCTAGTAGGCAATTTGTAATCATTAGTGGGAAGTCCCTGATTTGTGAATCAAAGCAAGTACAGAATGGCTTCAAAGTTCATCTCTTGTCGCATCCACAGTACCTGCATAATAATGAAAGCTACTGTACCCTGTGATGGGTACACCTCTGTTGGGCTTATCTCAGTGCCTCAGCTGAAGAATTTAAGCCAGTGCTTCCCAGACTTTTTCCTTCATTACCCAAAACCACTTATTAGTGTAGGTAAAATGCAAACTGCATAGGAATATATAATATACACACATTTTGTAAAGGATCTCTCTCAGGAAGGTCGGTGATGACAGACCACAATGAATTTTTAAGTCCAAATAGTGCTTCATTATGGGTCAGCATATACAGATGAACCCTCCCCAGTTATATCGTCACTGGGGAAGGTGAGATTCCAGCACCAGTATAACTAAACAAAACAACCAAAATAAATACCAGCCCGTCTAGGCACTGGCTAATACACAACGTTTCTAGCTCACCTTTACAGTTCACAGCATATAAGAGATATGGCTTCACACAGCCTTACCGTCTGTTATTACCCAAGCTCCAACCTTGCAGGTTAGCTTCTCCAGGCATAGTTTCACTCAGACTGACAACCTGGAATGTGCTTTATTTCCCAGTAACGATCCCAGCTGGACTACACCTGGGGATCCCTCAGGGGAAAGCATTCCCTGGAAGGGGGTGCACTGGGAGGTCCCACTACCAAACCTACCATCCCAGTCCAAATAAAATCTAGCCCTTGAACTTTAACAAAAATAGCTCCAGCAACTATAGCACCATCTTTTTGGATTTTACTTACCTCAACCAGTTGAGGAACCTGGGTGGGACATACACCCCTTCCACGACTTTACTGTACACTTTACTACAATATATATATACAGTGGGGGAAATAAGTATGTGATACACTGACGATTTTGCAAGTTTTCCCACCTACAAAGAATGGAGAGGTCTGTAATTTTTATCATAGGTAGACTTTAACTGTACCTAGTGTATGATTTTTAAATAATTAATTTGCATTTTATTGCATGAAATAAGTATTTGATACAGTAGAAAAACAGAACTTAATATTTGGTATAGAAACCTTTGCTTGCAATTATAGAGATCAGATGTTTCCTGTAGTCCTTGATCAAGTTTGCACACACTGCAGCTTCTCCAGATCTTTCAGATTTCGGGGCTGTCGCTGGGCTACATGAGTTTCAGCTCCCTCCAAAGATTTTCTATTGGGTTCAGGTCTGGAGATCACTCCTTAGTTGCACTGGCTGTGTGTTTCAGTTCATTGTCATGCTAGAAAACCCAGCCATGGCCCATCTTCACTGCTGTTACTGAGGGGGTTCTATTTTGGTCTCATTGACCACATGACCTTCTATGCTTCCTCTAGATCATCCAGATGGTCAGTGGTGAACTTCAAATGGGCCTGGACATGTGCTGGCATGAGCAAGGGGACCTTGCATGCCCTGCAGGATTTTAATCCATGATGGAGTAGTATGTTACTAACAGTAATCTTTGAGACTGTGGTCCTAGCTCCTTCAGGTCATTGACCAGGTCATCCCGTGTAGTTCTGGGCTGATTCTCGACCTTTCTCAGAATCAGCCTTACCCCACAAGGCGAGATCTTGCATGGAGCCCATGGAGTCATCCTGTGTTTCTTCCATTTTCTATTAATTGTGGCAATAGTTGTTGCCTTCTCACCAAGCTGCTTGCCAATTGTCCTGTTGCCCATCCCAGCCTTGTGCAAGTCTACAATTTTGCCCCTGGTGTCTTTAGACATCTCTTTGGTCTTGGCCATGGGGGAGAGGTGCAATTGATACTGATAATGAGTGCAGAGTAGGAGGGCTTCTTAAAGAAAAACTAACAGGTCTATGAGAGCCAGAATTCTTGCTGATTGGTAGATGATCAAATACTTATTTCATGCAATAAAATGCAAATTAATTATTTAAAAATCATACAATGGGATTTTTCTGGATTTTTTTTTTTTAGATTCTGTCTCTCACAGTTGAAGTGTACCTACAATAAAAATTACAGACCTCTCCATTCCTTGTAGGTGGGAAAACGTGCAAAATCACCAATGTATCAAATACTTATTTTCCCCAATATATATACATATACAGTATATTAAAAGAGATGCTGAAGACTAAATGATCATTATGTCATTTTAAAAAATTACTCCTGGTAATTTAATTTTTTTTTGTTTTAGGAATACTTTGGGAGATTTTCTTACATATTTTAGTATATGTTATAATCTTTAAAGGGAACCTGTCAGCTGTGTAACGCCCCCAAATCAGTATAATTTGTATCTTCATACTTATGTGCATTCTGATAATGTGTACCCATAAACCAGCAGTAGAGTGCATTGAGAAGACTCCCGATTCCACTCTTCCCAGTGCATTTTATTGTTGGCTTGTGGGAGCACTTAATTGAGGATGAAGATACAAATTACATCATACTGAGCATCAGAGATTGCAATAACGCCTGTCCAAGTGTCATAGAAGCCAGTTCAGGCCATTTTACTCCTTAGACAAAGTATAATACGAACAATGCCCGTTAGACTTTTCCCTGCCATTCATAAGCGCAGGGTGCGCTGTGAGAAGCATAGGTGGGGCAGTGATGTCACTGGTGCCTGAAATAACCAATAACAAAGCTCTGTACATCAAGGAGCTTTGTTATTGGTCAGCTTGGGCGGGCAGCTGGAGCCACACCACACTTGTTGGCGGGAGGCAGTTGGAGGAAGTAATAGCTGTAATTGACATTGGTAGGTGGGAACGGTGCGCTATGCCCAAGGACACCAACAAACATTGCAGCAATGGAGCTGAAGAGGATTCTGGAGTCGTGGCTAACTACAACCTCGACATCTAGGTTAACATGCAATACAAGGTGAAAGCGCAGTGTGTGATGTATAGATGTGTGTGTTGTATGTGGTGCAGTGTGTGATATGTTTAGCTCAGTGTGTGATGTGTGTAATGCAGTGTGTAGTGTATGCACAGCAGGCTATTATAGCCAAGTTATACTACTATCCAAGTACTGTCCAGTATAGTGCATCTTCCCAGTACATGTGCAGTCACTCCAAACCCCTCCCAGGGGCTTATTAACCCTATGCTGGAGGGTGGGGAGCGATGTTAATTACATGGGACTGCATGTTGGAGAGGCTGGAGAGAGGATGTGATGTTATTTATATGGGATTGTATGTTGGAGAAGTTGATGGGAGGGGAGAGGTTGTTTACATGGGTCTGTATGTTGTAGGGGGCTGTACAGGGGGAGAGATGTTATTTAGACTAGTAATGGTTCCCCTGCATAAATACCCACCTCTTAGGGAAGGTTCACACCACTGCTATTTATTTTTGTTATTCTGCTTCGTTAGATGAGCAGAACAAAGAAAATATTGAAAATGCTGGATCGGGCACATAACTGACCTGAACAAAGCGTAACAGACCCCATTGGCTATGATGGTATCCGTTCAGTTTCCGTTGAGGATCCTGTCTGCAATGTGAGGCTTTTTTGTCCAGTCTTTTTGTAGAATCTCCAACGCAGATGTGAACAAGCCCTTAACATTATTGAGATATATATTTTACGTATTTGAATTACTGAAATCTGATTCTCACTACCTTTCTGAGATTCGTGTCCCCACTTATCCCTTGGTTGAACTTGATGGACTTATGTTTTTTTTCGGCCATGTTAACTATGTAACTTTCGTACTCCTCCTCAGGTGAAAATACTCCGCAAAAACGGGAAGAAAAATATTTTTACTTTTCTGGCGTCAAAAGCGTGGCAAGACTATATTGGAATAGAGTGAATGGTGTGTTCCGTGATGGATAAATACCCATCACAGAATACTGTTGCCAATCTAATGATTGCTGGTTATAGTCACCTAGGGTGTCTTGAAAAAAAAAAAAAGTTAAAAAAAAAAATAGAAAAGTTCAAATCTCCCCCCTTTCCCCAAAATTAAAATAAAATTAAACAATTAAAAAAAAACAAAATGTCAGTAAGATTAAAATTTGACAATATTTATCCCATACCCATTTTTTTGTCACTTTCCTCCTCCAAAAATTGAATAAAAAGTGATCAAAAGGTCACACACCCTTCAAAATCAATCAAGTACAGATCACCCTGCAAAAAATGAGCCCTCACACAGCTCCATAGACATAAATATAAAAAAAACTTATTGGGGTTAGAATATGGCTATAAAAAGACAATTATTTTTTATGTATCTTTTAAGTTTTAGGTTTTTTTTTCATTATTAAAACACAAGAAAAACTACACAAATGAAGTATCATTGTAATTGTACTGACCTGAAGAATTAAGGTAACAGGTATCAATTTTATCGCATAGGGAACACCATAAAAAGAAAACCCATAAAACTCTGGTGAAAGTGTTTTTTCCCAGTTCCACCCCATTTAAAAATTTTTTCCTGCTATATCATATGTGATATTAAATGGTGAAAGTATACCTTATCCCAGTGATTTTCAACCAGTGTGCCTCCAGCTGTTGCAAAACTACAACTCCCACCATGCCCTTCTGTAGGCTGATAGCTGTAGGCTGCATGGGCATGATGGGAGTTGTAGTTTTGCAACAGCTGGAGGCACACTGGTTGAAAATCACTGCCTTATCCCACAAAAAACAAGCCCTCAAATGGCTATGTGAACAGAATAGTTAAAAAGTTATGGCTCTGGGAAAGCAGGTAGTGAAAAACAAAAAAAATGGAAAACCACAAGGTCCTCTAGGTGTTAAAGAAGACCTGTCGGCTCAGTAAATAATTGTATTCACCATGAAGTTACAATTCTGGAGCATCTTTTCTTAAAGTTCTGCCATTCGTCTGTTATTTCTCCTGAATGTTTATGAATAAGTTGACAACTGGATGTTACTATTCCCCTTATCAAAAGGGTGTGTCCCTGCAGAGTCTGCCACTGGCAGCACTGGTTAGCAGTGTTAAAGGACCTATCACCATGAAAATTCAGTTCAATCTGCAAGCATTATGTTATTGAGCAGGAAGCATTTTATGCAACCGTATATATGGTGCAATTAGAAAGTGCATCTTGTCCCACAGAAAACAAGCACTCATATGGCTATGTTAATTAAAAAAATAAAAAAGTTATGGCTTTCGGAGGGCTAGAAGTAAAAAAATAAAATAAAATTTAAAATTACCCGGTCATTAATTGCTGTTAATAAAATAGTCTCAAAGGAACAATATCAGTTTAATTGACGTGTTCAGGATTGCCTTCACGCTTTTATTTTCAGGCAGTATTGTCAACTTAGTCAAGATCATTCACATATATTGACAATTCAATAATGAACAATTTACAAGCTAATCATATAGATCGAGAAACAAGATGTGCATTCATTCTCATTCATAGGAATAACTGCTTAAAAGCAACAGGTCATTCGTATTTCTTAACTTGAAACAGATGGAACTAATGTGTACAATGCAATATTAAAAACAATTAAAATGAAAGATATATTCACCCTTTTTCATTTTTGATTTTTCCTCCCCACTTTCCAATAGCCATAACTTTCCTAGTTTCCATTCATATAGCCATATGAGGGCATATTTATGCAGGACAAGATGCATTTTTAATGGCACCATTTAATTTCATGTTCTTTGTGGGGTAAAATAAAAAAACACAATTCCACAAGGGTTTTTTGGAGTTTGACATTACAGCCTTCACTGTGGGCTAAAAATGACATAACGTCCTTATTCTGTGGCTCAATATGATTATGGCGATTCAACATTTTTAAAGTTTTTATTCTGTTTGAATACTTTAAAAAAATAAAAACTTTGAAAAAAATTAAAAATTTTCTTTGCATTGCCATTTTCTGGCAGTCATAACGTTCTTAGATTTCAGTCTACAGAGCTGTGTGGCTCCGATCAGAAGGCAGAGGGAGCCGCTGCTTTTGAACGCATATGAGGGGTTAAATAATGAGGTTTGGCATGATTGCCATTCCCCTTTTTTGCGGCTGGGTGTCTGATGTATTCTACAATATGCCTACGGAGTGGGCTCAGAGCACCCTGTTCCATACAAATCCTGGCACATAATGCTATACATGTACAGCTTCATTCATTGAGGGGTTAAATATCTGCTACATCTCTATATCAGGTAATATTCTGAGTATAGTTGGATTGAGAAGTATGAGGCACTCCACCATTCTGCTGCATATAGGTGTCATGGTAGGGTCATGGACACTGGTTTTTCTTGTGTTTGTCTTATCTTTTGCTGTGTGGGTGCATGGTGGTCCTTGTCCTTCTCTGCCTTTTGTGTGTGTCTGCGTTCGTAGATTTGTTTCTGGCAGTAGTAGGCATTAGTTCCCAGTCGCTGTTGGAGATCTTTTCTCTTGGTCCCTGTGCAAGAAAGGTTGTGGCATATGGAAGAGACAAGTCTCAATAGAGCAAATGCCCCAATTTGTGGCAAGAAGCTACTTTGACAACATACTAGCAGAACAGATATAGGGAGGGATGAAGTAGGATATAGATAAATGGTAGCTGTTGGCATAACATGTCCATCAATGGGCCCATATACTTGTATAGTGACCTTCAGATGTCTAGATACAGAGATAGATACATTAGGTAGATATATATTGTGGATAGATATTGTCAGATAGATAGATGCTGTAGATAGATACTGCGGATATATACTATAGGTAGATAGATACTATAGATTAGATAGCTACTATAGATAGGATAGTAAAAATAGATACTGTATTTTCACCCTATAAGATGCACTCCCCCATCCCCCCCCTCCCAAAGTGGGGGCAAAATGTCACTGCTTTTTATGGGGCAAATACTAATGAGAACCTCCATTATGGATTTGCTCTTTAGTACAGGAGGATCGGGTAGCATGAATACAGCACTCCCCATTCAGGCTCTGTACTCACTGGTCTTCCTCAGCCATTTGCTGTGCTGTGTCCTGCACACAGGATGAGGACGCCAGCACTCTGTGAACTCATGCGTTGGGTCACAGCACAGTGCAACAGGAAGACCAAGAAAAGCGCTGGGTCTCAGGAGCGGCAGTGGTGTCCAGAGCAGGAGAAGTAAGTTGATTTTTTTTTTTTTTTTCCTCTGATCTGAGGTCTGTTTCACATGGGGGATGTATTAACATGGAGGTCTGGTTGGGCATCTGATCTAAGGTTTGATTGGGGGTCTGATCTAAGGTCTGAATAAGGGCCTTATTAACATTGGGGGTCTGATGTGAGTTCTGATTGGGGGGTTTTATTAACATTGAGGGTCTGTTTTGAGGTCTGATTAACATTAGGGTTTGATTTGGGCTCTGCACTGAGGATTGATTAACATTGAGGTTGGGAATGGGCCTCTGAGCTGAGGTCTGATTAACACTGGGGGTCTGAGCTGACATCTGATGAAAAATATTTTTCTTATTTTCCTCCTCTAAAACCTAGGTGCGTCTTATGGGCAGGAGTGTGTTATAGAGTGAAACACAGTATATATTTAGATACTGTAGATATATACTACAGATACATACTGTAGATAGATAGGATATTATAGGTAGATGATTAGATAGATACTAAGATAGATACTGTATAGATAGATAGATACTATAGATAGATACGATAGATAGATAGATAGATAGATAGATAGATAGATAGATAGATAGATAAAAAAGGAATTCCACAGCACCACCAGGATTGTGCTTAAAAAGGATAGTGATTTATTTCACCAGAGCGACGTTTCAGTCCTCTTACTGGGACTTTTCTCAAGCAGCCATGTGAAATACATCAGTGTTACGTGTATATTTAAAGACATGATCATATAATTACAATGATTTCATTAATTTCATCATTAAGTTACACAAATTCAAATGCATGATACTAAATAAAACAAAACCTCAAGTCATCATTAGATCACCACATGATACACGTGATTGCAGTATAAAACAGTGAAAAAAATTAATATTCACACACAAAAAAAATCCATAATTGTGCAATAATTAATAATCATCTGTATCTCACCTACAGTACAGACCCAAAGTTTGGACACACCTTCTCATTCAAAGAGTTTTCTGTATTTCCATGACTATGAAAATTGTAGATTCACACTGAAGGCATCAAAACTATGAATTAACACATGTGGAATTATATACTTAACAAAAAAATGTGAAACAACTGTAAATATGTCTTATATTCTAGGTTCTTCAAAGTAGCCACCTTTTGCTTTGATTACTGCTTTGCACACTCTTGGCATTCTCTTGATGAGCTTCAAGAGGTAGTCACCTGAAATGGTTTTCACTTCACAGATGTGCCCTGTCAGGTTCAATAAGTGGGATTTCTTGCCTTATAAATGGGGTTGGGACCATGAGTTGTGTTGGGCAGAAGTCAGGTGGATACACAGCTGATAGTCCTACTGAATAGACTGTTAGAATTTGTATTATGGCAAGAAAAAAGCAGCTAAGTAAAGAAAAACGAGTGGCCATCATTACTTTAAGAAATGAAGATCAGTCAGTCCGAAAAATTGGGAAAACTTTGAAAGTGTCCCCAAGTGCAGTCGCAAAAACAATCAAGCGCTACAAAGAAACTGGCTCACATGAGGACTGCCCCAGGAAAGGAAGACCAGGAGTCACCTCTGCTGAGGAGGATAAGTTCATCCAAGTCACCAGCCTCAGAAATCATAGGTTAACAGCAGCTCAGATTAGAGACCAGGTCAATGCCACACAGAGTTCTAGCAGCAGACACATCTCTACAACAACTGTTAAGAGGAGACTGTGTGCAGCAGGCCTTCATGGTAAACTAGCTGCTAGGAAACCACTGCTAAGGACAGGCAACAAGCAGAAGAGACTTGTTTGGGCTAAAGAACACAAGGAATGGACATTAGACCAGTGGAAATCTGTGCTTTGGTCTGATGAGTCCAAATTTGAGATCTTTGGTTCCAACCACCGTGTCTTTGTGCGACGCAGAAAAGGTGAACGGATGGACTCTACATGCCTGGTTCCCACCGTGAAGCATGGAGGAGGAGGGTTGATGGTGTGGGGGTGCTTTGCTGGTGACACTGTTGGAGATTTATTCAATATTGAAGGCATACTGAACCAGCATGGCTACCACAGCATCTTGCACCGGCATGCTATTCCATCCGGTTTGCGTTTAGTTGGACCATCATTTATTTATCAACAGGACAATGACCCCAAACACACCTCCAGGCTGTGTAAGGGCTATTTGACCAAGAAGGAGAGTGATGGGGTGGTACGCCAGATGACCTGGCTTCCACAGCCACCAGACCTGAACCCAATCGAGATGGTTTGGGGTGAGATGGACCGCAGAGTGAAGGCAAAAGGGCCAACAAGTGCTAAGCATCTCTGGGAACTCCTTCAAGACATCTCTGGGAACTCCTTCAAGAATACCATTTCAGGTGACTACCTCTTGAAGCTCATCAAGAGAATGCCAAGAGTGTGCAAAGCAGTAATCAAAGCAAAAGGTGGCTACTTTGAAGAACCTAGAATATAAGACATATATTCAGTTGTTTCACACTTTTTTGTTAAGTATATAATTCCACATGTGTTAATTCATAGTTTTGATGCCTTCAGTGTGAATCTACAATTTTCATAGTCATGAAAATACTGAAAACTCTTTGAATGAGAAGGTGTGTCCAAACTTTTGGTCTGTACTGTACATGTGTGTATAACATGTGCCATATATAAATATAATATGATTACAAAGAGGTTAACTAACCAGTATGGGCCCCTTGTTGTGTGCTGTTCGGCGTTGTAGAAGCTCAACTGAAACTGAGCCAGGTGGATGCAGGAGATGCGTTCCACCGTGATGGGCACACGTGATCGCTAGTGTGCGGTCACGTGATCGGAAGGTCTATGACAGCAGGAACTTAAACAATCCATTCTGGAACGCACATATGGTTGTTAAACTAAGGTCACATGTCACAGTTCAAATGATTTAACGCTCTATATTCCCTATATATGATATCATTCCCTATATATGATGCTTTTCCTTAAGGGGTGGTATACATGGGCGCAGTCAACTACGCAATACAGTGTTAACTTGGTTTTGTGGCATTGTGGTGGATGGAATGTTGGGTGGCGTTCTCTCTGCATATTGCTGCTGACTTTTTTGAGGTACAAGCCTACATTAGGGGTTGTGATGTTTTGACAGCTGTATTTCGTGTCTGGCAGCAGATACGAAGCAGCTGTCACATCCGGTCACCACATCTTGGGGGCATGGAAATGTTCCCGGAGTGTGGAATGACTCCCCTCTTTCTCTTAAAACTTTACTTATTTACTATATACTGGAGTTTTGACAGCTTCTCATGTTTTACCTTTGACCCTTATTTTGACCCATTTATTTTATATTTATTTTACTTTCAGTATTTTGAGGAGGGGAAGGATGCCTGCACATCAATACACTAGCTACACTGCTTGTGATTGTAATACATGTGGAACGAACGATCACAATATAGAGCGTTAAATCATTTGAACTGTGGGTCATGTGACCTTAGTTTAACAACCATATGTGCGTTCCAGAATGGATTGTTTAAGTTCCTGCTGTCATAGACCTCGCGATCACGTGACCGCACACTAGCGATCACGTGTGCCCATCACGGTGGAACGCATCTCCTGCATCCACCTGGCGCAGTCTCAGTTGAGCTTCTACAACGCCGAACAGCACACAATTAATAAAATCATTGTAATTATATGATCATGTCTTTAAATATACACGTAACACTGATGTAATTCACATGGCTGCTTGAGAAAAGTCCCAGTAAGAGGACTGAAACGTCACTCCTGGTGGTGCTGTTGAATTCCTTTTTTATTTATTGAGGATTTTACCATATCCGGAGCCGTTGGCACACCGTTACTTTTTTTCTACCTTGCTGTGCTGCTTTCATTACGTTTTTTATTATCTAGATAGATAGATAGACAGATACTATATACTATTGATAAGATAGATAGATAGATAATAAATAGAATAGTATAGATAGATAGATAGATAGATCCTATTGATAGTATAGATATATATACATAGCTAATGCACTACACATACCGTATGACTGCACTGGATTCAAATCTGACCAGGTTCACATCTGCATGGAGTTTGTATGTTCTTCCCACGTTTGTGTGGTTTTCTTCATGTACCCTATTTTCTCCTCCATTCCAAAATGTATTAATAGGCAGGGCTGTGGAGTCGGTAAGCCAAAGCCCCGACTCCTCGATTTCCTCCGACTCCCTCATACATGGAGCATGTTTAAGTGATAACTTTAAACAAATTTCCATAAAATCAATAGTACAGATAAGTCATGACAAAAACAGTTTGTAATCTATCAGGCTTCTCTGGGTACAGCTCACTAAGGATCTGATCAGAGGCGTAGCTAGAGGTTCAGCACATGGGGGGGGCGAAACATACTTGAGTGGGCCCCCCACTTATTGGCTTCCCAAACGCACGTTTCCAACTTCACAGGCACATACTACTAGTTGTGGTTATAATACTGTATTAGCAAGATGACTATATAAACCGCTAGATCATCTATGCTGTTAAGTACAGTAAAATAGACTTTCTACATACCCTACTCTAAATACTCTACCACATAATGCAGTAAAATATAGGATTAATACGAGTAAAAAAGGGGACTCCTATGTTAAAGGAAATCTGTCCCCAGCTTTTACATCACTAAACTAACAGTCCCTTGCCCCCATCAGACCTCAGATCGGCTTAATGTGCCCCCATCAGACCTCGGATCAGCAGAATGTGCCCCCATCAGACCTCAGGAATCACAGAATGTCCATCACAACCTCAGATCAGAAATGTGCCCCCATCAAGAACCTCAGATCAGCAGAATGTTCCCCCATCAGACCTCAGATCGGCAAATGTGCCAGCCCGATCAGACCTCAGAGATAGCTAAGTGCCCCCATCAGACCTCAGATCGGCAGAATGTGCCCCCATCAGACCTCAGATCGGCTTAATGTGCCCCATCAGACTCAGAATTCATGCAGCCTCTGAATGTGCCCATCAGTCCCATCAGACCTCAGATCGGCTTCATGTGCCCCCATCAGACCTCAGATCAGATGTACCCCATCAGCTCAGATCAGCAGTAATGTTCCCCCCATCAGACCTCCAGATCGCAGATGTGCCCCATCAGACCTGACCCATCATGATCCCCCATCAGACCTCATAGAATGCCATCAGACCTGATTGGCATCAGACCTCAGATCAGCAGAATGTGCCCCCATCAGACCTCAGATCACAGAATGTGATCGGAGCTTAATGTCCCTCAGTGTCCCCTCAGGCAGACCATCAGAAATCAGCTTTGTTACCCCAGACATGCAGACCTCAGATCGGCTTAATGTTCCCCCATCAGACCAGATCGGCTTAATGTGCCCCCAGACCTCAAGTCAGACCTCAGATCGGCATTAATGTGCCCCCATCAGACCAGATCAGATTGGCTTAATGTGCCCCATCAGCAGACCCAGATCGGCTTAATGTGCCCCCCATCAGACCTCAGATCGGCTTAATGTGCCCCCATCAGACCTCAGATAGGCGTAATGTGCCCCCATCAGACCTCATGTGCCCCCATCAGAGCCTCAGATAGGCTTAATGTGCCCCCATCAGACCTCAGATAGGCTTAATGTGCCCCCATCAGACCTCAGATAGGCTTAATGTGCCCCCATCAGACCTCAGATCGGCTTAATGTGCCCCCATCAGACCTCAGATCGGCTTAATGTGCCCCCATCAGACTCCATAATGGAAGCGCTCACTTGTATTCGCCTGATTGTACTAAGGCCATCCCTGCTAGGCCCCCCCCCCCGCCCAGAGGTATTGGGCCCGGAGCATCGCCTCCCCTGACCCCCCACCCCCCCAGTAGCTACGCCTCTGGGCCTGATGTATGAAAACTGTCTAGGTCTAAGACTTTTTTTGTTGCCCATAGCAACCAATCAGAGCTCTCCTTTCATTTCTCCAGAGCACTATATGAAATGAAAGGGGAGCTCTGATTGGTTGCTATGGGCAACAAAGAAACTTCTATACCTAGACAGTTTTCATACATAAGGGCCCTAGGTGTTTTACATCAGCAGCAGATAGAAGCCATGAGAGCAGCTAACCTCTCCAAACATGAGCTCAGAGGAAACATAAAGCATACAGAGAGAACATGCACTGGACATAAAGGGCAGTACACAGTCATCTCAACTAAAAGCCTAAATCCTTAGATCAGGAATAGAACAGACATTTATAGGACATTTCATCATTTTCACAAATTCTGATAAAAATATATTCAGCACTTATTGCACTGAACTAAATGTACTAATTCATTATATATTTTAGGAGTCCATTTTATACCGACTCCACCAAAATGGTGACCGACTCCGACTCCATGACTCCAACTCCACAGCCCTGTTAATAGGTTAATTAGCCTCTTGTGAAATTGACTGTGTGTGTAAGAACATAAGAAATGAGGAAAATTAGATTGTGAGCCCCTGTGGAAAGGGATCGATGTGACTGTATTCTTAACATAACATCTTATTACTATATGAGTAATAAATTCCAAATTATTTACTATACACCACAGCAATACAGTTTACATTGATGATAATCACAGTGTTCAAGGCTACAGTGAGAGTGTTCAAGGCTACAGGTGCCGTGTGACATTATCATCACTATGTCACATTGTGACAATAAATGTAATGTGTGCCTGTCTATGGAGTTTCAATGCAACATGCTGCGACACAAGAAAGCCAATATTGTTAGATATTTGGTAACAGGTCACTAGTTACACACAACTTTGCCACAGTTTCCAATGGTCCCGATTTTTTCGGAGCTGTTCCTGATTTTTAGAGACAGTCTCAACCCTTCCCAGGGTGTTGTTTTGGATGCCCCAGTTTTACCAACCTAAACGTTGGTAAGTATGCTTTTTAAACGTGGACTGCAATTCAAGTTGCACATGACTGTGACTTGTCTGCGACCGTTCTGCATGACAGCAAGTTGCAGACAATTTGCACAAATTATTTTGGTTGTGCAACATACAGTGGGGAAAACAAGTATTTAGTCAGACACCAATTGTGCAAGTTCTCCCACTTAAAAAGATGAGAGAGGCCTGTAATTGACATCATAGATAGACCTCAACTATGAGAGACAAAATGAGAAATCAAATCCAGAAAATCACATTGTCTGATCTTTAAAGAATTTATTTGCAAATTATGGTAGAAAATAAGTATGTGATCAATAACAAAAGTTCATCTCAATACTTTGTTATATATCCTTTGTTGGCAATGACAGAGGTCAAACGTTTTCTGTAAGTCTTCACAAGGTTGGCACACACTGTTGCTGATATGTTGGCCCACTCCTCCATGCAGATCTCCTCTAGAGCAGTGATGTTTTCGCGCTGTTGCTGGCAACACGGACTTTCAACCCCCTCCAAAGGTTTTCTATGGGGTTGAGATCTGGAGACTGGCTAGGCCACTCCAGGACCTTAAATTGCTTCTTACGAAGCCACGCCTTTGTTGCCCTGGCGGTGTGCTTGGGATCATTTTCATGCTGAAAGACCCAGCCACGTTTCATCTTCAATGCCCTTGATGGAAGGAGGTTTGCACTCAAAATCTCACGATACATGGCCCCATTCATTCTTTCATGTACACGGACCAGTCGCAAAGCATGATGTTGCCACCGCCATGCTTCACAGTAGGTATGGTGTTCTTTGGATGCAACTCAGCATTCACTCTCCTCCAAACACGACGAGTTATGTTTCTACCAAACAGTTCTACTTTGGTTTCATCTGACCATATGACATTCTCCCAATACTCTTCTGGAACATCCAAATGCTCTCTAGCAAACTTCAGACAGGCCCGGATATGTACTGGCTTAAGCAGGGGGACACGTCTGGCACTGCAGATGCCCTGGTGGCGTAGTGTGTTGCTGACGGTAGCCTTTGTTATGTTGGTCCCAGCTTTCTGCAGGTCATTCACTCGGTCCCCCCGTGTGGTTCTGGGATTTTTGCTCACAATTCTTGTGATCATTTTGACCCCACGGGGTGAGATTTGCATGGAGCCCCTGATCAAGGGAGATTATCAGTGGTCTTGTATGTCTTCCATTTTCTAATTATTGCTCCCACAGTTGATTTCTTCACACCAAGCTGCTTGACTATTGCAGATTCAGTCTTCTCAGCCTGGTGCAGGTCTACAATTTTGTTTCTGGTGTCCATCGACAGCTCTTTGGTCTTCACCATAGTGGAGTTTGGAGTGTGACTGTTTGAGGTTGTGGACAGGTGTCTTTTATACTGATAACAAGTTCAAACAGGTGCCATTACTACAGGTAATGAATGGAGGACAGAGAGCCTCTTAAAGAAGAAGTTGGGGTTGTTCACATATCAGTTATTTGATGAGTTATTGTGAGCCAAAACCAGGAGTGGATACTAAACAGAGATCAGATATAATGAAAAGATTTGCACCTTGTTGGTGTTTTTGACCCGCTCCTGGTTTTGGCTCACAATAACTGATAGAAATAACTGATCGAATAACTGATATGTGAACAACCCCTTACAGGTCTGTGAGAGCCAGAAATCTTGTTTGTAGGTGACCAAATACTTATTTTCCACCATAATTTGCAAATAAATTCTTAAAAAATCAGACAATGTGATTTTCTGGATTTGTTTTCTCATTTTGTCTCTCATAGTTGAGGTCTACCTATGATGATAATTACAGGCCTCTCATCTTTTTAAGTGGGAGAACTTGCACAATTGGTGGCTGACTAAATAATTTTTTTCCCCCACTGTATGTCATCATGTAGCCCAGCCTAATATAGATATTTTTTTCTGTTTAGAAATTATCCAAAAAGTTGGGTCCACAGAAGCTTTGGTTCATACCACTTGGCCTTCTTACCCTTGGATCACTATGTCACAAGCCCATCTTATTATATGTTCTTCAGCTCCCTGCAGCTCATGTAAGCTTCCTTACTGTTAGGGCTTATATACGGGTGTAGTAGGGATTGGAGTGGTATATATTAGCTTCTATAGAATTCTATTAGCCCACAGTGATCATCCATGTCATGGAGGCACAGTGCCTTGGCGAAACCCTGGCATACCATATCACAGAGTTATTCCCCCATGAAAGAAATACGGTTTGTCAGCTCACAGTCTATTACACATCTATTTGGTGCTTTTTACTTAAGTTTTCATCTAGTTTCAAATTTTTGTACATCACAAAATCAAGTGGATGACCCAATATTCACAATCATCGATCCTGATTGTATGTATTGAGCACACACTTATGGCATGTATGACACTTAGGGCTCATGCACACCGCTGTAAGTGGTTTGAAACAGGGATCCTGGCAGAGTGCATGCGACCATTTATTTTTTAACTCCTATCCTTGTTGGAAAAACGGACATGTATAGGGCATGTTCTATCTTGTTTGGGGGGCCGCAGAACGGACGTGCAGATGCAGATAGCTCAAAGTGTGCTGAAATGAATGGGTCCGCATCCGATCCGCAAAAAATGTGGATCAGATGCCAACTGAACATACAGTCGTGCGCATAAGCCCTTAGAGAAGACAATACAAAATATATTTTAATTTAAGTATAAATCCTTTGATATTTTTGTGATTGGGGAAATGCTCAGGATTTATCAGGATGCTGAATAGCAAAGCACATTCACAAAAAAATCCAAATGATTAAGGCATTTCTGAGTGTCTGAATATTGGACACAAATGATGCCAATTCCCTCTTGGCATACAGCAGAACAGGAGGGTGCCACAGATAGATTTATAGTGGGAGAGTGACATTTTCAAAACTGATAGTACAGCCATTCAGACTACATCTTGGCTACGATTTCTCCAAGGGCTTTGTACTTTTATAGGAGGCATATATTTACAGCCAATGTAATGCAGCAAACGCTTTGATGCCCTGATAGTATATGTAAGTCAGCCATGGTACATGGAGATGAGAGCATGCTGCACCACATAGAGTGAGTACCAGTAATCATGAGGGTTAAATCCCACTCGTCTTCCTGACGCCTTTTCTCGGAAAGTATTTTTCGCGCGGTTTGTGCCAGATGATCCTGTTTTCCGTGGGCAGAGTAATTAGTGATAGCTGAGAAAAGTGGGGAGGGAGAGAGAAAGGGGAGGAGAAACAGCGGTAGAAGGAAAGATATTGAGAAAAGAGCGAGACCAAAGGACGGAAAGGGGGGATAGTGGAGGAGAGAGAAAAAAAGCTGCACTAATTAGCAGACACGACACTCGTTTTCATCAAGATCTAATCAGTGACCTGTGGGAAACAGTTTATTAAAATGTCATTTTCAGTGAATATACTAGGGAATAGCTAGACACGCTCAGCAATATATTAGTATAGATGGACCTATAATGAACAATTGTTTGATGGGGGACATCCACTATCCTAGAGTTATGAATGACCTGTCCTTGAAAGTGAGCCACATGTGTAGACGCTGTGCCAGTTACAATATGCAGAGATTCTGGTGTATGCTAATTCTTACTTACCCATTTACATACAATTTATATTAATCTCAATGTATGGGTTAAATCTAGAACCACAAAAGAACCATTAATGGTCTCAAAGATTAACCCGGCTTACTACCTAGACCTGTAATTGAAGGTGATGGCAGAATTTGGCAGGATGTATTCTTGGTCACTGTTCGAACTCTTGATGCTCTAATCTCTGTGGGATCACACTGCCTTTGGCATTTACATATCACTATAGTCTGGTTTTATGTTTAAATTTATAGAACTTTCTAAAAGAGAAAAGGGAAATAGACTATATACAAAAATCATATGGATGGAGGTGATAGAAGCCAGATAACGCCAGATCATGCATCATCAACTCAAATATATGACCCAGTAAAGTCAGTGTACTCTGAGCAATGTGAAAAGTCAAGACCAGTATGAAAAGAAAAGACTGTGTAACTTGAGCCCCTCCTAGTGGCTCATTTAGAAATTACAAGAGAGCTGCATTTGCTTCCATGCTTCCATGTCATATTGCTTCCAAGGTCCTCATTCCTAGTGGATAATTCTTTGAAATGTTCTATTTAGGTTCTGGGCCACTCTCCCACACATCTGCCTTACCTCTTACTCCAGTCTGTCCAGAGGAACATCCCATCCTCACATTTTTTTTCTACAGTGGAAAGCTAGGGTTGCCACCTTTCCCAACCAAAAATACCAACCAGGTTTACATAGTTTAAAAGGGGGTGCTCTTGCTTTGTAGGCCTGGCTTAACATAGGGTGTTATTTGGCATCAGTGGTTTGAACATATTTTGAGTATTGCAGCATTAAAGAAAAGATTTCTTGTCATGTTTAAAATAAAATGCAGCCAAAAATTATGTGTGAATAGGTGAATGAGCTCTTACGGAGAAGAAAATAACCACAAAGCCAGGAACAATAAATCCCCTACAACTATTTCAGTGCTGCCCCTGAAAGATGCAGCCCTATGCAGGAGCCCAGTTTGTTCTGGTTTGTCATAGTGGTTTGTTTTCTCTTTTCTGACTGATGGAAACCTTTTCCGATCAAATAAGTCATTATCGGTCTTACTGAAGATATTGCTAGAGAAGCGATCCGCATGTTTTACACTAAATATACAACATAGACCGGAGGGACAGTGTAAAACGTAACTTTACCGATGTTTGTGTGTTTGGTGCAATTCATTTGACCCTGTGGTCCATACACTGGTAAACGTTGTGATAGGGACATCAACAAAACTGCATGCGCATTGGGGTATGCGCATTGGGGTGATTAGATGAGGAAGTGATCATCTTCTCCTTTTCTGGAAAAAAAAAAACATATCCCCAATATGTGACCATCAGAGAGCAAGTGTGATCTGATTCATGAGACCATGTACACTTACACAGGGAGAAGGGGTCTATACCTCTCCTCCTTTCTCTGTAGCCTGTCAGCACTTCCCCCACTGGCATCTCCGCTCATCTTCCATGCTGGCACGCTGAGGGGAAGGGGGCTGCTTCATGCCTGGAACATGTCTAGCTGTGTAGCACCTAGATATGTAAGGCATTACCTGAAAATCTCATTCCCAACTCCTAAAAGTGTAAATATCTTGGTCTGTATGGCAGCTAGCACTGCGATCCTGATTTTAAAGCTTAGATTCTAACGTCTGTGTGTTGGTAAAAATTAAATACAGGCATTGACAGGCTGGTAATAACAGCTGGGTTGGTGGTATACTGCCCAGGTGGAAAACCCATACAATGACAACAAATATTAAAAGGGTATTCTGAGATTTTTACACTGATGGCCTATCCTATCAGCTGTTTTGAGAAGGCACCAGCGCTCCTGTGAGAGCCATTGACTTCTCGCAACTCATCAAGCACAGCACTGTACATTGTATAGCAGCTGTCCTTGGTATCGCGCTCAGCCCTGAGCATAGGTCAACATCTCTGGAAAACCCCTTTAAAAGGGCTGACTGGCCTTTTAATATTGATGGCATCACACATTACATTGATAAGTGCAGTGTACTTCTGTGAGCATCTTTATCCAAGCCTATCAACAGAGCTATCATATTGTTATCCTAATTTGACTAATCTACTATTATACCAACAGATAACATATGTCCCTTGAATCAGGAGTGGACTGAAAAACGGATTATGTGTCTATATAGGAGTTTAATCTTTCCATACTGACAGATGAAAAAGAAGCTATATATTGCATCCCCTTTGTGACTCTGCCTTTGCTTATAAATGAAGGATTAAGAAAGTAATTACAAGAGACTGACATAAACACATAATTCTTGCTTATAGTAAACCTATAAGTAAATAGTGAGGAAGACAGACGTAGCTCTTAGGGATCTTTCATGTGGTTGATTTGCACAGGGCCATTCCTATGAGACAACTCTGAATTCCTGGTACTGTCCCAGAATGTAGCACATCAATGATCCTCTCTACACTATTTATCTTCATCATTGATGATCTGTGAAGGGCACAATGCTTTGGGTCTGGCCCCATGCACATGACCATATCCACATTTTTTGCATACCCATTGACTTAGTTCTATGGCCCACATTTACAGTATAGGACATGTTCTGTCTTTTTTTTTTTGTGGAATGAACATATGGATGTGATATGGATGAAAGCATAAGGATACCAGTTGGAAGAATTTAGGGGTATCATTTGCCTCACTAGATTCCAGCACTCAATCTAAGCACAGAGGGTTTGGCTGTGTAACCAAGAAATAAGTGCTGGTCTCATTAGTGGGGCACACGTCTGTACAGTTACTGCGCCATGTGCTTCTATGATTCTATAATTGAGGCTCCTAAATTTCTGCTAGTCATTATTGGTGCTCCCAAAGGACAGATACCCAGCTACCCCGCTACCCCTGATATACAGGATGTTATTGAAGGACAAGCAACACAAAGCAAATCTTTCAAACTATGAAATTATGCACTTTGTGGTAACAAATGTCAAAGCTGCATATTAAATGGAAACAGACAGAAAATCCAGTGACATTAAAAGACTATAAACTAAATTGCAGCAACTAGTGCCAGGCAGCTTTTGCCAAAGCAAATAAAATTGTGAGATGTATATTAGTAGCAATAGCTGTACACAATAAAACCATAGTGCTAATTGAAGCACACATGGAGGCTACATCATGCGGTATCCTCAAACTTATGTACATTCATTGACAAAAAAAAAATAACACACTCAGAAGTGTCGGATTGCTGAAAAAATTGTCATGCAGATATATAAATGATTATGGGTGTAGTCTCATTAGAACTAGAGTAAGTGGTGTATAGTGTAAGTGATGCTGAATCCGATTATGTAAGTTTTATCTTCATACTCACTTGCATTCTGACTCTGTGCTCTGACAAATCAGCAGTAAAATGCACTGAGAGGATTCCAGTGCTCACTCACATAATGGAGAGGACTCAAAGAAGAGTCCAGTGATTGCATTTTACTGCAAGTTTGTGGGAGCACAGCGTCGGAATATAAGAGAATATGAAGATAAAAATTACATATTCGGATTCAGCATCACTTACACTATACACCGCTTACTCTAGTTCAGGGGGTGTTTCGGTGATGACAGGTTCCCTTTAAACATAGTAACCAAATATGGAGAGAGAGTGGGCAAAAATCTGATAATATTTGTTAGAGAAGCCATCAGGTCCTGGGGCCCTATGGGATTTTAATAGTTTAAAACCATTGACAGTTCGGACAGTTAGATCTGCTGTGGAAGGATGAATTGAAGAATCAGTCTTCAAATTATATAACGTAGCATAAAAAGAGCTAAAGTCTTGTGTACAGTGGAGAACCTGGTGATGGGTGACTATGTAATAGGCCCTCTATTTCCTTTATTTAGGATAGATTGAGTTTAGACTCCTCCTGTTTTTTTAAATGAAAGCACTGCTGAATCATTAGATCACAAAGCATTTCCTAATGGGAAAGCCATAAAGTAAAGGTGTCCATACTACCATTGTCTTTAATGGAAAAATATTCCTGTAGAAGTTTTATGCCTGGCGGTCCGACTGGCGATTGTTGGGAAGGAAGCGTTCCTTCCTGGCAATTTCCTGGTCGCTAGCAAAGGAGACCACTACTATTACATGCTGCGATCTCCTCCACAGCTTGGGAAGGCAGTGCTCCAGACTAAAAAAAATACCTAGGAGCCATTGGCTCCTGAACTGAAAAATTTAGGAGCCAAATTAAATGTTTAGTTGCCAAATTTAAATACATATAATTAGAATTAAATAAAGACTTGGAGGAGAAGATGGAACGTCCGGCCCATAAAAGAACAGTCCTATCCTATTTTTGGGGGGGACAAGGTGACTAAAAAATGGCTAATTGTGCGGATTTTATTTTATTTTTTTCTGTTACGTGTTCACCGCATAGGAGATATTTTTTATATTTTAATAGTTTGGACTTTTCAGACGTGGCGATATGTAAAATGTTTATGGCCGTTCAGACGGCCATAGTATTGCGCATGCGCAAAAATGCGGGTCCGCAATACCTCGGATGCCGCCTGGCGTGTGTTCCACAATTTGCTGAACACACGGCTGGGCGCCCCGTTCAAAATGCCTATTCTTGTCCGCATGTTCTGTAATTTCTTGTGGAGCCATGCTCGGCAAGTTCGCACGTCGCCTATTGAAGTGAATGCGGCCGCATCTATTCCGCAAAATTGCGGAATAGATGCGGGCGCATTCACACGATTGTGTGAATGGGCCCTTAAAATTAATATATTGGTGTTTTGTGTTTTTTTTACTTTTTATTTACTAAGTATTAGCCCTCTTAGGGGCTAGAACTCTTGTCCTATTCACCCTAATAGAGCTCTATCAGGGTGAATAGGACTTTACACTCTCCCTGCTGTCCTGTGCTTTGTGCACACAGCAGCAGGGAGCTTACCATGGCAGCCATAGATGGCTTCAGTAACGTCCTGGTTGCCATGGTAACCGATCAGAGCCCCGCGATTACACTGCTGGGGCTCCGATCGGAATCTACAACTGCACCACCAATGAAGGGTGAGGGTGGTACCCTGTGGCCACTGCCACCAATGTTTATTATACTGGGGGGTTGGGGGGAGGGCGCACTGCACCACCAATGCACATAACTATGTTTAATAAAAGTACAGGAGGCAGGTGCCAACACAGAATCAGCTGGCACCTGACCTGTATGATAGGGAGCTGCAATCAGCGGTAGTGCAGCACCTGAGGGGTTAACTGTGGCGTATGGCAGCTCCCTATCATACAGGTCGGGTGCTGGCTATGTGATCCTGTGCCGGCACCCGCCTCCTGTACTTTTATTAAATATAGTTCTCATCATTGGTGGCTCAGTGCGCCCTCCCCCTCTCCTCTCCCATTGGTGGCAGCAGCAGCACAGGGGGAGGGAGAGACTAAAAAGTCTTGTCACCATTTGTAAATTCTAAGTCGCATTGGCGACCATTTTGGTCGCCATCTGGAGCACTGGAAGGAATGATCATTATGCCATTGCTTGCCCCTATGCTGTCTAGCTGTTTGCCAGCAGCAGATCGTGATTAGACAACACAATCTGCTGCCCGGCAAATTGTGATCTTTAAGCATGCTGAAAGATCATGATTGCCCGATGAATAAGCAATTGCTTGTTCCTCGGGTAATCGAAGACAGTATTAGACTGGCAGATGATTGCTAATGAGAGTTACTACGAGTGCTCGTTAGCGATAATCTGTCAGACAGTCTGCCAGTGTAATACAGCCCTAACGTTATTGATTGGGAGTTTCATCAGGTAGGTGTTTTTCCGCCCAGATTTGGCCAGAAAAGGCTGAGATACAAAAAGTGGGAGCATGATCTGACCAGGTAGTGTCACGCTTTGGTGTGGGGGGAATATTCCACACCAAGCGCAGGAGGAAGAGGGGGGGAAGGAAATGGGATAAGGCTTGGGAGGGCAGATGGTCACCTCCTATTGAAACCCTGACTCCAGTCCTGGCTTACTAACAGTATGAACAGGCCTAGAAGGTAGGCAAGTTCATACGCTGGAAACCTGGGACCCTAACTGTCCCTGAAGGACCCTGAAGCCAGTGACTGGAATGA
The DNA here is from genome assembly GCA_900303285.1 of Rhinella marina. Lineage (NCBI taxonomy): Eukaryota > Metazoa > Chordata > Amphibia > Anura > Bufonidae > Rhinella > Rhinella marina. Next base: position 3,187 of record ONZH01010519.1, on the reverse strand, counting down.
GACAAACTGTTCCTCCACCAACCTGGACGAACAGTAGTCTCCCCTCAGGCCCAATCACCAAAACACAGGGAAGATATACACAAATAAACGAAAGGGAAAGAAGACACTTAACTTTCCTGAAGATAATGGCAGCAATGGGATCTCCACAGAGAAACACACACCAGCAGACCACAGAAAGTATAAACCACACAGCATGGTGGGAGAAGCAACACTAAATAGACAAAAATAATTGATAAAACACCTACACCTGAAGGGGGAGGGTGTGGTGAATGCCAGCAACAAAACAACCAAAGGAGAACCTGTCAGTTTAACCCACGGGTTGCCAATCTGATAGACCTCCTGATACCTGTCGCAGGAATGTCCGTTACAGGCGGTAACACTGAAGACAACTGGATCTAAAAAAGAAAATGTCTGTACACAACGAACAGGTCTATGCAGGAAAAGTATTCATGTCTACTAGACTAGAAAGTACACTACATTCTCGAGAGGACATATTAAAACATTGAAAAGTATCCCACTAGCATTCCTTATGTAGCCACGTGGTGAAAGTGGGAAGAGACTCCCTGCTTCGGTTTGTGGTATCTAACTACCTGTCTGGGATTATATTGAAATCTTCACATAAGATTAAAGAGCCTTATTAGTGTCACTAGCCTAGCAGGCCGGATGTAGTTCCGTTTAGCCAGCTTCCGAGTACTAACAAGTACTGGAGTGCGGAGACTAACTAGCCCCCGGGTATTCACTAGAGCCCGCCGCAAGGCGGGTTGGATTTGCGCGGCCGGGGACTAGCAGGTCGCTTTGCCGTGCAGAAGCAGTGGTTCAGCTGAAGACTGGATAGCCAGCAGGCTAGCTGAAACGAGGAACAGTCAGGAGACCGGATCACAGGAACAGACACGAGAGCACTGAGAGCTGGAGTACACTGGAAGACCTGATACTCTGGCATCAGACATGCGCACAGAGCTGCTTTAAATAGGCCTCCTATAGGGATCAGGTGCAGGACTGATGACGGTTTCACAGGTGTAGGAGCCGCAGTACCTGCTGCCAGTCCCTAGATGGGGCGAGAGTACGGTTTCTGCAGATACTATGCTGGCTGCTGGAATCACCGCAATAGACGCTTGTGGAGAAAGACAGACAGCAATGGCCGAGGCGGGCGGCCCCGCCGATGGGGTGAGTGTAGTGGCGAACTGCGCCCAGATGTGACAGTACCCCTTCCCTTTTAGGGTGGACTCCGGACACCCCATTTTGAACACCTGAGGAAACTTTCTACAGAACCTCTTCATAAGCTGAGGGGCGTGAAGGTCCTCCTTCCTCACCCAGGAGTGCTCTTTGGGACCGTAACCCTTCCAGTTGACAAGGAAGCTCCTTCGATATCTTAAAATCCAAGATTTCGTCGACTTCATATTCTTCCTGCTGTTCCACCGTGACAGGTTTGGGAGGTGCTTTGTGGGCCGAGAACCTATTGAGGACCACAGGTTTCAGGAGTGAAGCATGGCATACATTGGAAATGCGCAGAGAAGGAGGTAGAGCCAGCCGATAGGCTACCGGATTGATGACTTGGGTGATGGTGTAAGGACCAATGAATCGAGGAACAAACTTCATCCTGGGCACCCGAAGACGGATGAAGCGAGTAGAAAGCCAGACTTTGTCTCCTGGGGCCCATCGAGGAAATGCACGTCTCTTCTTGTCTGCTTGAACCTTGTACAGAGCTGAAGCTTTTATTAGATTAGTCCGTACTTCGGACCAGATGGCAGAAAACTTCTGGACCACAGAATTAGCTGCAGGGACATCAGATGATGTCAGAGTCGGAAGACTGGTAAACAGGGATGTTTACTGAACTTGATGAAGAACAGAGATTTCTGAGTGGACTCCTGAAATAAATTGTTGTGGGCGAACTCAGCCCAAGGTAGCAGTTCTACCCAGTTGTCCTGAGTAGGGGAAATATACAATCTGAGAAACTTCTCCAGATCCTGGTTCACCCTCTCGGTTTGCCCATTAGACTGCGGGTGATGGGCGGTGGAAAAGTTCAGCTTGATGTTGATAAGTTTACACAGAGCTCGCCAGAATCGTGATGTAAATTGGGTTCCTCTATTGGACACGATTTCAAGAGGACAACCATGCAGACGGAAGATGTCTCGGATAAAGATGGAAGCGAGGACTGCTGCTGAGGGTACCTTTCAACGGTGTGAAATGAGCCATCTTTGAAAATTGATCGACCACGACCCAGATGGTATCATCCCCATTAGAAGGTGGCAGGTCTGTGATGAACTCCATGGAGATATGAGTCCACAGACTCTCTGGAATGGGAAGAGGGTGTAGAAGACCAAAGGGACGTCCAGGAATCCCTTTGTGCTGGGTGCACACGTGACAAGCCACCACGAATTCTCGTACATCTTGAGGAAGTGAGGGCCACCAATATTTTCTAGAAAGAAGATTGCGGGTCTTCTTGAATCCAGCATGTCCCGAGAATAGGGTGCCATGAGCCCATGCCAATAGTTTAGGGCGAGACTCTGACGGAACAAAAGTCTTCCCCGGAGGAGTGGTTTCAGGAGTGGTGGCTGACAGTAGTATCCGCTTGGGGTCTATTATGTGTTCAGGATCCATATCTGGTTCCTTGTCTGCGGCGTCGAATGATCTGGAGAGAGCATCTGCTTTGACGTTCTTGGTGCCAGGACGGTAAGTGATTAATAAATCAAACCGGGAGAAGAACAGAGCCCACCGAGCTTGACGTGAGTTCAGTCGTTGGGCAGAATGAATGTAAAGGAGATTCTTGTGGTCAGTGTATACCGTAATAGGATGCAGGGCTCCTTCTAGAAGGTGTCTCCACTCCTCCAGTGCCAATTTAATGGCTAGAAGCTCCTTGTCCCCCATTCCATAATTCTTTTCAGAAACGGAAAACTTCTTGGAGAAGAATCCACATGGGTGAATCTTCCCATTGGGTAATCGTTGAGAGAGAACCGCCCCCACAGCGAATGAGGAGGCATCCACCTCCAGGAAGAAAAGCAAGGAGGTATTCGGTTGGCTGAGGATTGGGGCAGACAAGAACCTGTCCTTGAGTAGTTGGAAGGCTTGGTTGGCCTCTGGGGGCCACTGACGAGGATCAGCTGATTTGCGAGTTAGTGCTGTGATGGGAGCAATAATGGAGGAGAAATCTTTGGTGAATCGCCGATAGTAGTTGCTGAAACCCACAAAC
>ONZH01010518.1:0-64925 GCA_900303285.1 Rhinella marina | reverse complement strand
TATAACTGGAATACTTCTTTAAAGGGGTTTTCTGGGATTACTATGGTTTTTAACAGATATGGTCATGCAGTTGATTACCTCCTGTACAGTATCTCACAAAAGTGAGCACACCCCTCATGTTTTTGTAAATATTTTATTCTATCTTTTCATGATACAACACTGAAGATATGACACTTTGATACAATGTAAAGTAGTCAGTGTACAGCTTGTACAACAGTGTAAATTTGGTGTGCCCTCAAAATAACTCAACACACAACCATTAATGTATAAACCGCTGGAAACAAAAGTGAGTACACCTCTAAGTGAAAATGCGCAAATTGTACTCAAAGTGTCAATATTTTGTGTAGCCACCATTATTTTCCAGCACTGTCTTAACTTTCTTGGGCTTGGAGTTCACTAGAGCTTCACAGGTTGCCACTGGAATCCTCTTCCACTTCTCCATGACAACATCACAGAGTTGGCGAATGTTACAGACCTTGCGCTCATCCACCTTCTGTTTGAGAGTTCCCCAGAGATGCTCAATAGGGTTTAGGTCTGGAGACATGCTTGGCCAGTCCAGCACCTTTACCCGCAGTTTCTTTAGCAAGGCAGTGGTCTTCTTGGAGGTGTGTTTTGGGGTCGTTATCATGTTGGAATACTGCCCTGCAGCCCATATTCAGAACGACGGAGGGGATCATGGTCTGCTTCAGTATGTCACAGTACTTGTTGGCATTCATGGTTCCCTCAATGAACTGTAGCTCCCCACAGCTGGCAGCACTCATGCAGCCCCAAACCATGACACTCCGACCACCATGCTTGACTGTAGACTGTAGACAAGACACACGCTTGACACCATCTGAACCAAATACGTTTATCTTGGTCTCATCAGACCATAGAACATGGTTCCAGTAATCCATTTGCTTGTCTTCAGCAAACTGTTTGTGGGCTCTCTTGTGCATAATATTTAGAAGAGGCTTCTTTCTGGGATGACAGCCATGCAGACCAATTTGATGCAGTGTGTGGAGTATGGTCTGAGCACTGATAGGCTGACCCCAACCCACCGCTTTAACCTCTGCAGCAATGCTGGCAGCACTCATACAGCTATTTTGAAAAGACAACCTCTGGATATGACGCTGAGCACATGCGCTCAACTTCTTTGGTCAACAATGGCGAGGCTTGAGTGAAACAATTCTGTTTTTTCAGATCCTCAGACAGTTCTTTGCCATGAGGAGCCTTGTTGAACTTTCAGTGACCAGTATGAGAGGGATAACACCAAATTTAAACCTGAGACCTTAACGACTCACATAACACCGAGGAGGGAAAATGGCTAATAGGGCACAATTTGGCCATTTCCACTTACGGCTGTACTCACTTTTGTTGCCAGTGGTTTAGACATTAATGACTATGTGTTGAGTTATTTTAAGGGAACACCGTTAAACAAGCTCTACACTGACTACTTGACATTGTATCAAAGTGCCATATCTTCAGTGTGGTCCCATGACAAGATAGAGTAAAATATTTACAAAAATATGATAGAGGGGTGTACTTACTTTTGTGAGATACTGTACATCTTTTCCTGGTTTTCGTGTAAACAAATTCCTCTGGTTCATCCTGTGTGTAGCACTTCCTGTACCTGTATCCAACCAAACCCATGATGACCTTCTCCTTTCTCTGCCAGAGGTCCGGCACCACCCCTAACACTCTCCCCCCTCCCCAATGTATTGCTCCTCCCACTCAGCGAGTTACATAGACACTTCTTTATCACTGCCCCTAACAACGCCCAGCTAGTTTATAGCTCCTCCCACCAGCTAGTTACATAGACACTCTCCTATCACTGCCCCTAACAACACCCAGCTAGTTTATAGCTCCTCCCACCAGCTAGTTACATAGACACTCCCCTATCACTGCCCCTGCTCCTGCTTTGACTCACCCATGGACATAACATCACAGGAAATAAGAGAGCGCTGCATGGACAAGGTCATGTGACCACAGCACTAAACGAAGACAGGAGCCATAAAGGTGAAAGAAATACATTACACAATTATAGCTACCTTCATAGATGATTGTAATAAAAAATGTTGATGCAAACCGGAAAACTCCTTTAAGCTTTATTTACTTTAAGCACACACAGGACTTCTCCTGTATAAAACTGATGGTACTTGCCATGGGGCACCTAGATACCATATGGCAAGCAGTGTTGAAAAGATGTGTTGACCACATCACCATACTGAATAATATGTGTAATAAATGCATTAACATGAATTTATTTATTTATTAGTAATATTTTCCAGTGCAGTTTGCAAGTGCATGGGCACCATATACACAACATACAGAACATTTTAATCAAAAGTACTAAAAACTTCATGGTATACTCCAGGCTACACGTTTCGCTCTAGACAGTGCTTTATCACAGTCCAAAAAGAAGCCCGTTAAAGAAAGTGGATATATATATATTATAAATAGTTTATTCACAAACACGTGAAATCCTGAACACTGGTGTGTATATATACATATGTGGTATTGGACGTATTACCGCGAGTAAAATGAACAGTATATGTATCAATATACACTCGTGACAGCAATGACTAGTAATGTATGTGCAACTGTAATCATATTATGCATGTATACGATTATGCTGTCATGTTGCGGTTCCTGTGCACGTTGATCTGGCTTGCCATTTGTGTCCATGTGCTTTCAATTCATATGGGATAACATTATGTCAGTGTTATCCAATACATTTCAGAACTGTAAGGGTTACAAAGCATCATACATCAATAGAATACTATGTCACCCCGGCATTGCTGGGAGGTCAGGGCGGGAGCTGCTGCATACTCATGCTGCAAGTCCGGAGCATGGAACTAGCTAGTCTGAAAGAAGCTTTAGGGTCCATTCACAAATTATGGATCCGCAAAACACTGGGACCAGCCATGTGGTTCCGTATTTTGTGGAGCTCACACGGCCAGCCCTATGGTAAAGATACCTATTCTTGTCAGAAAAGCAAACAAAAATTGGACATGCTCTATCTTTTTTTGGGGGGCCACATAACTACGGATGTGGACATCACAAGATGTGCTATCCGCATCTGTTGCAGCCCCATTGAAATTAATGGGTCTGCACCCATTCTGCAAAATTGCGGAACAGATGCGGACCCAGAAATACCATCATGTGTGTTTATTGGTCACTATGTTGTAACTGCCATGGTGCAAATGTTTAGGTGGATTTTCAAGAGTATGTGATGTGATGTATTCCATACCTAGGTTTATATCTGTTTCTGTTGGACATATTCATACCTATGCAGGTAATTGAGATATGGCTGACATACATAGACGATATTATCTTCATTTGGCAAGGCACACATGAAAATTTAAACAAATTCATTAACAACCTAAATTCCAATAATTACAATTTAACATTTACATCTACCATCAGTGATATTGGAATTGAATTTTTAGATTTAAAAATTAATATACAAAATAATAAACTAATATGTAGCACTTATCAAAAACCAGTTATGCGTAATAGTTACTTTTTTTTTAATAGCTGCCATTTACCGAGATGGCTGATCAACATCCCCACCAGCCAATTTAGAAGAATAAAAAGAAATTGTTCAAATATAGACCAATTTGAAGAGGAAGCCGAATCCCTAAAATTACAATTCATCAATAAAAATTATCCTATTAATATTATAGAATCCTCGCTAAATAAAGTGAGAACGATGAATAGAGAAAATTTCTTTAATACAGATAAAAAAACGACTAAAAATGACGATGTAACAGAATTATATTACCTTACAACTGCAAACACAAAAAGGTTGAACAAATCCTAAAAAAACATTGGCACATATTACAAGGAGATAAAACTATAGGATCCAAATTGTCTGAAATACCCAATATCGTATATACAAAGACACCGAATTTAGGTATTAAAATTGCTCCTACAATCAGAAAAACAACCAAACAAATAAATACTAGCTGGCTAACTCTAAAAGGTTTTTATCGTTGCGGTAGCTGTAGCAATTGTAAAATTACAAAATTCCCCAGAAAAATAACCGAAATCAAATCTACAATAAATCAACATTCCCATATAATAAAAGATCATTTATCATGCAGCTCCACCGATGTCCTATATCTAATCCAGTGCCCATGTCAGAAACAATATATTGGCAGGACCAAAAGATCACTCAAGAAACGCATATCTGAACACGTCACCAACATTAAAAAAGGTTATGACCTATACTCCCTATCCAAGCACTTTAAAGAAGTTCACAATAAAAATCCATCTCTACTTACATTCACAGCATTAGAAAAAATTCCCAGGTCATGGAGAGGCGGTAATCATATACACAATATGTCAAGAATTGAGTCAAGAAGGATTTTTGAGTTTGACACGATGATTCCGAAGGGTCTCAATGCAGAGATGGAAATCTTCGGCTTCATATAGAACTGCGAAGTTATGGACTGGATGCCCTTCAGGGACGGGTGATCAGGGTCGGGCTGTTTCTACCAGCACCCTGACCCCCCTCCCTGGAAGGCCCCCAGCCCCATTCCACGTGTAACGACCAAGGGAACACAAAAAGAAATTAACAATATAAAAATCTCATATAAAAAAATCTCATGGAAAATTACACAATAAAAGAAATATCAAAATATCGAAAAAAAAAAAAACTACAAAAACACACAAATAAATAAGAAACAACAAAAATATACCCACCTTTAAAAAGTTTAAGTAGATGAAATCACTGAAAAATGGAAAATAATAAAGAATTGACACATAATTTAAAAATACACTTTTTCATTTAATACAATTCAATTTTTATACTTTTATAATTTCCTATAATATTTTTTACATACAACAATATAGCTCAATTAATCTATTTTTTTTCCTCTTCAATATTACCTATGCAATAGATATTGCACTTATCTTTAACACACACCATATTCACTGACGCAAAGCACCAAAAAGGAGGCTCCTGACAACCTTTCACCACAACTTTTTACTACTTTGTTCTATTTTGCTTTATTTCTTTTTTGTATCCAATTATTAATCATTCTTACCTATCTAACTACCATTCGACTCATTTATGATACATTTATTATAAGGTGTAAACGTTTAACAAAACATTTAAACATCCAGATTCCTGATCCATTTCACCTTTTTGGGATCACCCAATGAACAATTTGGACATTACTATATAAACATGCCAGATCCTTAGTCCAGTAAGTTTTGCCACTGAAGAAGGGGCAGGTTAATACGCCCCGAAACGCGTTTGGCGCAATAAGGACAGTTGGATACTGGCAATTTTATTTGATTATATCTATTCTCTCACCTCCTCACACAGCCCATAATCTATATACCATTTTTAATTTTTACTTTTTGTTTTAAACAATATATCAAGGACTCTACAGAGGAACACAATAGAGATGTTTTGATCTAAATCTACTGCAAAAATGATCTAACTTAACTAATTCATACTAACAGCAGCTGGTCACGTGGGACGCCACAGTGAGTACCGCTGCTTGGACGGCATCTGAGGAAGAGAGAAGCGCGCGCATCTTCCAGCCAGCATCCTCGTGCCAACAGCCGAAGCTGCGCACTGACGGAGCTGACTGAGACACTGCTACACATCGCTCTTCACGGAATCCACCAGCAGTACCGGACTCTGTTCCACATCGCTCCCCACTGGATACATCAATGCATGAGGAAGGGGTAACGTACGCTGTAAAAACCACCATCTCATACTGAGTTATACAAATAGTGACATTTTATTTGATAAACAACCAAGATCTATTAACATATGTGGAAACTGTGCAAAGAAAAAAAACCTATCTGTGGATGCACTATATATAGACATACCAGGACATCAATGTCCCATACTAAATATTGCATCAACTACTTTTCTACACTTTTTTTATATTTTGGACTCTGGACGTCTTAGATTATTATTATTATTATTATTTTTTTTTTTGAACATTATATATTCCTTTGAACATTATATATATTTTTTAAACATAATATTTTTTTAATATATTTTTCTACCAGTGCTGGTTAGAACGTAGATTATATTGCATATTTTTAAGAATAATAAATTTGTGTTTTTATATATTTCATGTCCATTTTGGTTCATATAAAACAATGATCTCGCAATCACTAAGATATATTGCATATATATGCAGATATTACATTCTCATGAAAAATATATTTTGAGTCATACTTCAAAACTCTTATTCATTAGCTAACCAGATATAGGGCGTGCTCATCCATATTCTAGATATTATATTAAACAACTCTTTCGGCCTTGGGTAAGCCTGGATTTGAGCACCCCAAATTTCCATTGCTTTCTAGTGGTGAGCCACTCATATTTGTCTCTTTATACTACTAATTGAGGATAGGCCTTTCCCTATTACGTTTTCCTTTGGTCAGTGATAAAGCAGTGTCTAGCGTGAAACACGTAGTCTGGAGGACGCCATGAAGTTTTTAATCCTTTTGAATTAAAAGTTATGTTTTACTAGAAAGATGCTGGATTTTATCAAGTCCTCGCTGCCAGAATAACTAACCTGGATATCGTCTATCACTATTGGTCTTTGAATGTGCTGTGCAAATCTTTTATTTTAGTCCTATACACAACACACCCTAAAAACCACTACCGCTAGTAACTACAAATTTTGTAAATGTTCCTCTTTTAACTATTTTTTGTAGCAGAATATTTCTTAAAGCTCTGCACTTGTATTATGGGTGACAGTATAGTCTTTATAAAGACAATATATCCCTTTATTTTGTTTGGATTTACATAACAACTGATTTGCATATGAAGAATCATCAATGTTAGAGTAGCAGTCTAAGGCCTCATTCACACAACACAATTTTTTTGCAGATTGGATGCGGAACCATTTATTTCAATGGATGTCCATTCTGTGATATGCAAATCCCCATGTACCCCCATAAGTAGGAAAAAAGAGAACCTCTACACCGTAAATGAGTTACTGGAAGGTTGTACAGGAGGAGATTACAGTCATTTCTTATCCTTGTAGGGCACATTAGATATCCCATACCAGTTTTTCACACAGAAGTGAAAAAAATATGATTGGCATGAAAAGCAGACACACTGTCAGTTTTTCATGGCCATTGTTCAAACATTTTTACAGCCATTTTATGGCCATTTTAATGCCTCAGCACTGCGGGGGTTGGGTTTTTTAAAACTGGCCATGTGAATAGCCCAATTGACTTCTATTGGTTGTGTGAATGGAGCCTAAAGGGGAGTCTCCAGGTCATGATCCCTGGGATAATCTTGGATTGGTGGAGGTCTGCAACAACAGAAGATGCAGTCGTACTTTGCTGACGTGAATAGAGGTTCACGTGAGGGAGAAGCAGAGGTGTAGTCAGAAACAAGTTGAGGTTGGAATCCGGAGAGAAGAAACATTTTGCAACAAACTTGGAATATGACAAAAGATATAAGCTGAAGTCAACATAATATCCAAAGAACAATACAAAAGCCACTTACAAAACCAGAAAAGGCATGTATCATGATCACCAGGCAGTGTCCATTTGCTGGTATCTGGTTTAGATTACCCACCTGTCTCTAGAGTGGCCGTTCAAATGTCAGGAACCGATTGTGAATCTAAAGTACGGGACCGTGAATCATTAAGAGTGTGCACCAGGGTTTTTTTTTTTCATATGGGTTGAACAGGGAAAAGAGGTGTCTTTACACAGATGCATCACTGTCTGGCACATGACAATTATTATTATGGAACTAAATCGTGCTGTGCTCACGCACACCACTTTGGCACTGGTCATGCAGGGGTTCCCAGCTCTGAGAACTCCCTCCGCGTATTTGCCTATTTGAATGATTGGTGTTAGTGCTAAATACCATCAAATGGATATGAAATGAGAACAAACAGAGTACAGCCACATGGTCAGTTTTATGGATGTGGTTTTGGAAGCTAAAACCAGGAGTGAATTAAAAAAAAAAAAAAAAGGAGAAGTTGTACCTGTCCTGTATATTTTCTCTCCTTTTATGATCCAATCCTGATTTTGGCTTCCAAAACCGCATACAGAAACCCGGCCACATGGCCGTACCCTTACACTTCACCAAAGAGGTGAACACAAACATGTGGGGCTTATGTCGCCATTCCCTCAATGCTTGGCCATATCATACACTACTCAAAAAAACGTTAGGGATATTTGGCTTTCAGAAGAAACTATGGAAAATGTAAAAAGTTCATGCTACAGTGATATTATATCATGAAAGTAGGGCATTTAAGTAGAAGCATGCAATGGTGATTTCCTCATCTCAAACAGTTTATTGAAACAAAAGCCCACAACCGTGGTGGGTATACCCCCACAAAAAATTTCAATGTCTCATTAACTTGTCTTGTGGCCTTGAGCATCTATTACAGCTTGACAACACCGTCTCATGCTGTTCCAAGTCAACTTATTGTCTGCTGAGGCATGGCATCCCACTCTTCTTGAAAGGCAACCCTCAAGTCATCGAGGTTCTGGGGTACAGATAGTACAAGCCTCTACATGGCGACTCAGCTGATCCCATAGGTTTTCAATGGGATTCAGATCTGGAGAAAGCGCAGGCCAATCCATTTGAGGTACCCCTGTCTCCAGCAGCCATTCTTTATTGATGCAACCTCGATGAGCTGGTGCATTGTCGTCTATGAAGATGAAATTAGGCCTCTGTTGTTCATGCAGAGGCACAGTGACTGGATTAATGATGTTATTCAAGAAGTATGGGCTTGTCACTGTACCATTCACAAAGTGTAGGGCAGTTCTGCATTGACTAGACACACCTGCCCACACTGTAACACCATCACCACCAAAGGCTCGTCTGGTGACAATATCATTGGTGGTCATCATTTCTGCTCAATGCGTATCGACTTTCATCAGTGAACAGCAATGAGGTCCACTGGTCCCTCGTCCAGCGTAGATGCTCCCTGGCCCATGCAAGATGATGACGCCTGTGCCAGGTGGTATGGTCGTCTTTGCAGGTCGTCTAGCATGCAGACCACACTGATATGAATGGTTTCTAATGGCCCGACATAACACTTGGGTGCCTCTCACCTTCCTTAAATATGTCTGGAGTTGTGTGGCATTCATCATCCGGTTCCTCAGGGCATTGTTCACAATAAAGCAGTCATCATTGTGGGATGTGGCCAAAGGACATCCACTTCTATGCCTTTCTGTGACTCTTCCAGGCTCTTTGTATCTCTGTTAGCTGTTTGTTAGCTGTCATCTTTGTCTCATAATGTCAAAATGTGAACAGCATGATGAGGAGGACTGTTTAAATACCAATTCTAACTGAAACAGGACATTTATTGGGTGATTCATGGATCAAACATCTGCAGCTAAGCTCTTTGTTAGAGAACAGCAAGTTGTGCAAAAAGTACTGAAACATGGACACGTGCATTCAAAATTTTAGAGAAGGTCACATTAAGTTGATTTTAAGTTCATCCTGAAATTTCACCCACAAACCAAATATCCTGAACATTTTGTAATTAGTTTATGTTAATCTGTTATATTTGATTATTACGTTCTGTTAATTCTGTTATTGCATTCAGGCCATATTTTCATTACTTGCTTTTTTTGGATTAGGTGCTTGTCATGGTCCTCATCCATTAGATCTGTGGTGCTATTAGACCTTTAAGTATTTTAACCTTTTGTGTTTCTTCTCTTAAATAAAATTATGATTGTTTGATACATAATTTTACCACAATGTCTTATTGTACATGCTTGATGCTTTTGGGTTTGGCAGCCTGAGTGCCCCATTTATGTAAAGCTTTACAGTGGTGCCTGTCTACATGCCATCTTCCCAGTATCTAATGTAAGTGTTTCTGCCATATATGCTGAAAAAACCATAGGAGAAGAAGAAACAATGTCATCCCAGTGCCCATTGGAAAAAATGCACTGCAGGAACAAGGAGTTGTAGCATTCTACTTATGGTGTCTGGGAAACATGCTTAAAATAACTGCAAGTTATTATTAGCATGCTCAGGCTGGTAATATCCAAATTACTGATAAGTCAACTACATAATATACTCAATAAAAGAGATTGCCATTTAGAAATAGAGAAAGCAAAAATATCACATATTCCTATACCTATCACTAGGGTCAAAAGCAAGAAATCAAACATTTTTTGGTGTTTATAGGAGATTCCTGAACAATGTTATGAACAGTTAAAATATAAATCCAATAGCTCTCCTCAGTCCTCTGAATTAAGGCCCTATTTGGGTGCTGCCACATGTCATGTGCATTTATGGATGCAGCAAAAAAAAAAAAAAAAGACGCACTAGAAAACGCATGCGGTTTTGCAACAACATAACTGAGTTTATGGTTTGCGTTCCTACAGCAAAAGGAAAACATACAGTAGACTTAACTTATATTAATTATAAAATAGTTACATTAAAGTAATTCAGTTTTGCTGTGTTTTCCCTTTGCTGGAAGAAAACACACCAGAAAATGCAGGTATGTTGCTGCAAAACCTCATGCATTTTTTTTTATACAGGTTTTTGCAGCACCCAAAATCCAGCACAGCAGCGACATGTGGTAACAGCCTTAGAAGAAACGATTATCAGTTGAATTTTCATTTCATTGTTGCTTGATGCTTCTTAAATAGGCTCTGTTCACATCTACATGCATATCTATGTGTATGCCTGCTATGCAGTTAATTACTGTTCAACAGGTGATCAGTAGAAAACCTAATTACACTTACCGGTAATTTCCTTTTCATGAATCCTCCACGACGGCACAACAATGAGAGATACCCTCCTCCTACTTGGTAGGGACAGGAAGTAAATAAATTGGATCCTCCTCCACACAGCCTCAGTGTCTTACTGGAACCGACAGCCTAGGAGAATCAGCAGCACCACATATACACACACACATCAACACCTATGTGTATATATCAAACGAATAATTCAATTTATTATTTATTATTTTTTTTTTATAGGGTGGGAACTAACCGTGCCGTCGTGGAGGATTCATGAAAAGGAAATTACTGGTAAGTGTAATTAGGTTTTTCCCTTTCATCCTCCACGACGGCACAACAATGAGATATACCAGATAATAAACATTTTTAGGGTGGGACTACAGCCTGAAGCACCTTTCTACCGAAGGAAACCTCATCGGATCTAGCCACGTCAATTCTGTAATGTCTGATAAACGTATTAGGAGTAGACCAAGTTGCAGCTCTGCAAATCTGGTCCAAGGATGCTCCTCTTAATTCTGCCCATGAAGTCGACAGAGCCCTAGTCGAATGAGCCTTTAATTTGATGGAGGAAACTTGCCTCTTGCTTTATAGGCTTCACAGATAGCCATTTTTATCCAGCGGCTTAAAGAAGCTTTAGAAGGTCTACAACCCCTATTCTGACCCTGGAACTGTAGGAAAAGGAAATCAGATTTTCTCCAACTTTTGGAGGACTTCAGATATTGGATTACCGCCCGCCTGACATCTAGACAATTGAACTTCTCCTCTTTAGGGGAAGCAAACTTCTCGCAGAAGGAAGGTAGAATAATCTCCTCCTGTCTGTGGAAATCTGTAACCACTTTAGGTAAAAAGGAAGAATCAAATTTTAAAATGATTCTGTCGTCTAGAATTCTTAAAAACGGCTCCTTGTATTTTAGTGCATGCATCTCACCTACTCTCCTGGCGGAGGTAATTGCCACTAAGAATACCGTTTTGATTGTGAGGAGTTTAATTGAAATATCTCCCAGAGGTTCGAAGGGATAATCTGCCAGACCAGCCAGTACCACATTCAAGTCCCAAGCTGGAACAAAAATTTTTTGTTTGGGCCTCATTCTATCAACCCCTCTTAAGAATCTAATCACCCAGGGGTGAAGGGCAATTTTCCTGTCAAATACGGAACTTAATGCTGAAACGTGCACTCGAAGAGTACTGGGTTTCAGGCCTTTTTGGAATCCATTCTGCAAGAATTTTAATACTGATTGAACAGAAAAGGACTCAAAGGAGACCCCACAGGAAGAACACCAACTACAGTATCTATTCCACACTCTAGAATATATCCTAGAAGTGACCTTCTTCCTGCAGGCAAACATGGTGGAGATTACCTCATCAGACAAACCTTCTGATTTTAGTCTCAACCTCTCAGCATCCAAGCTGCTAAATGCAGCCGATCTACACGAGGATGTGAGATTGGCCCTTGTGTTAAGAGATTCTTGTTCCACGGAAGAGGCCACGGACTTCCCACTGTCAAGGCTTTCAGGATTGGAAACCATGGCCTGTTTGGCCATATAGGAGCAATCAGGATTACACTTGCCTTCTCTTTCCTGATCTTTTTTAGGATTCTCGGAATAAGAGCCAGAGGAGGAAATGCATAGTTTAGGGGACCCCTCCACGGATGACTGAGGGCGTCTACACCTATCCCCCCCGTCTCCGGGAGACAGGGAGTAGAACATTTTCAACTTTGCATTGTCTTTTGACGCAAATAAATCGATTTGAGGAACCCCCCATTTCTGGATAATCCGTAGAAACACACGATGGTCTAGAGACCATTCCCGTGAATCCAGGCATTTCCGACTCAGAAAATCCGCTTTCACATTCAAACTGCCTTTTATGTGGACAGCTGATAGCGACAGAAGATGAATCTCTGCCCAAGCAAAAATCTTCCCTGCCAGCTGTTGCATTGCAGGACTTCTTGTTCCCCCTTGATGGTTCAGATATGAAACCACTGTTACATTGTCTGACCTGATCTGTATGTTTGATTTGTAAATCTGCTTGACAAGGGATGTTAGAGCTAGCCAAACCGCCAGGAACTCTCGGAAATTTGAGGTTTCGCCTGCCTGTGCTGGAGACCATTTCCCCTGAAGGTAACTTTGTAAAAAATGGGCCCCCCATCCCCACTGACTCGCATCGGTTGTGATTATTTTCAACTGATCGTAAACCCAGGGCACTCCCCTCTGAAGATTTTGAACATCTCCCCACCAGGATAGGGACTGGTTGACTTCCGGGGAGATGATTATTATCTTTTCCAGGGACTCCTGATTTTTGTCCCAGGAGTCTAGAATCTGTTTTTGAAGGGGCCTGGTGTGGGCTTGAGCCCACAGTACCGCTGGGATGCAGGCAGTTAAAGATCCCAGAAGGGCCATAGCCTGACGGATCGAACAAGCCCGCTGGCTTCTGAAGTCTCTTATCAGATCCAGTATTTTCCTTTGTTTTTCTAATGGAAGAAAACACATCTGATTTACGGAGTCTAACAGTATTCCCAGAAATGTCAATCTCTGAGCTGGTACTAGGTTGGATTTCTTCCAGTTTATTAGCCAGCCAAGCTGGTTCAAGAAGAGTCTCGTTTGAAGAAGAGAACTCTTCAGAGAAGCAGCAGAGTTGCTTATGACCAACAGATCGTCTAAGTAAGGGACAATCAAGATGTTTTTCATTCTCAGATTGGCCACCACTTCCAGCATAATTTTTGTGAATACTCGAGGGGCCGTGGTCAACCCAAAAGGAAGAGCTTGGAATTGAAATTCCTTCAACTGTCCTTTCAGAAATACAGCTATTCTGAGGAATCTTTGGTCTTCTACACGAATGGGCACATGATAATAAGCATCCTGGAGATCCAAGGACGCCATGAAATCCCTTTCCTGTAGAAGATTGATCGAGGACCTTACAGATTCCATCTTGAAACATCTGTATTCCACAATTTTGTTCAGAATTTTGAGATTTATGATAAGTCTGAATTTTCCGCTTGGCTTTTTCACCAGAAAAACTGTTGAAAAATAACCTTGGCCTCTTTCTAAACGGGGAACCGGAATTAAAACTCCCTGTCCCAACAACTCCTGAATTGCAATCTCTAGGGCATTCTGTAAAGAAGGGGTCTTCTGGACTGGAGTTATTACAAATCTCGGGCGAGGAGGAGACAGAAAAGGAATGGAATAGCCGTTCTTTATTAAAGAAAGGACCCACGGATTTATGGATATTTTTTCCCATTCCTTTAAAAAATACTTTAGCCTTCCTCCCACCTGACCAGAACAGTCATTGTTTATTGGACTCGGCAGACTTGGGGTTAAATATGAACCCCTTGGATCTACCTCCCTTGCCGGATCTCCATCTGTCATTTTTCTTATTTTGAAAATTCCCTTTCTTGAACTTACGAAAGGGAAACTTTCGTTTCTTACTCTGGGCAGGAAATGATCTTTTCTCATCAGATGCCTTCTCTAAGATCGTTTCCAAATCCTGACCAAAAAGCATTAACCCATAAAAGGGGAGACTACAAAGTTTAAATTTAGATGCCGTATCTCCAGTCCAGGACTTCAACCACAGGGCTCTCCTGGCAGTATTGGTCAAAGCTGTAGTTCTAGCTGCCATCCTGACCGACTCGGCGGTTGCGTCCGACAGGAAATCTACAGCCTTAAGTAAGAGGGGAAATGAATTTTTTAAGTCATCATAAGGAGTATTCTCCTTTAACAGAGACTCCAATTGTATAAGCCATTTTTTCAATGAACGGGCCACAGACGTAGACGCAATATTAGGCCTAAAAAGAGCAGAGGCCGAATCCCATGCCTTTTTAAGACAAGCATCCATCTTCTTGTCCATTGGATCTTTTAAGGATCCAGCATCCTCAAATGGGAGTGCGTTGGCTCCCCTAGAGAGCTTGGCCAGCGACACATCTACTTTGGGACATGATTCCATAAAATTTTCCTCCACCTCCTCCAGAGGAAATCTACGTCTAATAGTTCTGGGCAAAAAGAGCTTTCTATCAGGTGTTTTCCACTCCTTCTTAATCATTGAATGGATGTTCTTATGGACTGGGAACACTCGTCTTTTACGTTGCTCCAGTCCACTGAACATTTCATCATGTACTGATCTCTGAATTTTCTCATCAGATAAATTCATAGTAGATCTTACTGCCTTTATTAATTCCCTTGTATCCTCGGAAGAAAATAAATATCTTTTAAACTCTGAACCAGACCCAGAGGAATCGTCTGATGAATCTATCACGTCAGAATCTGAATCAGAGGATAACTCAGAAGCAGAGGAATATTCCACCCTTTTTTCTCTGGCTCTGGGGGCAGGGATAGAAGGACCTGCTGATACTTCAGACATAGCAGACCTCAACTCCTGTCTAATGACCTCTTTAAGCTCTAATTTGATAGAAGGCACAACATCCTTTGCTATGTTAGATGTGCATTTAGAACATATCTTCCTAGAGGAAGACTCTGAAATCTTTACAGAGCACATAGCACATTTGCGAGGCTTAGGAGTAGTTTTAATTTTCTGTGTGCTCTCTCTCTCACACTAGAAGCAGACACACCAGGAGGAAGGCAGACAGAAAGGCAAAGGGTCATAGTTAACATAATGCAAGGCCACTAAGGGTTAAAATCACAAATTTTCATCCCCACTCACAACTGCTGCACTCTGGGACGACTCCATAGTGTCTCCTGCTTCAGACATGTTAGCAGACAGACAGCCAAGTGTAACTGACCTCTTAAATAAGCCTTACCTCCCAGACCTCAGATCAGAGGGCGACATCCGTCTTGATCTTGGCGCCAAGAACGTCATATCCAGCAGCCTCTTTTCTGAAGACACGCCTCCCGCTCCATAGAGCGAATACCAGGAGCAGGCCAGACGTCCTGTGAACCCACGTGGGACGCCGACTGAAACCACACCCCTGCATTCCAGAGCGACTCCGGGCAGCTCACCAGCCGCCCTGCATAACTCACGTGGGACGCCGATGTAGCCACGCCCCCTGGAAGATCGTGCGCTCAGCTGGAGCTTCAGTTAGTACGTTCACATCTCCCCCGCTGGAGCTGAACATATCAGAACAGCGAGGGTCGCCACATATAAACCAGAGGGACTCCCTTGAGTGTCTGATTTCCATGCCTCCACTCCTTAGGGCGCCACTGGGAGTGGGAATATGGGTAGTAGCTCAGCATGTGCTGGTACACATCCAGCATGGAAGGCATGTTATTCCCTGGATCAGTGCTGCCTAACACCAACCCAGACCACTAGCATATACTGTGGTGCTGCAACCTTCCTTCCTACCTGGAAGGGACAGGAAGACACTGAGGCTGTGTGGAGGAGGATCCAATTTATTTACTTCCTGTCCCTACCAAGTAGGAGGAGGGTATCTCTCATTGTTGTGCCGTCGTGGAGGATGAAAGGGAAAAATATAGTACTTTTATTCACATTCCGCTTCTTCCCTATGTTAGCCATATATCGAATGTATCCATAGTGCCCCATTCATCCAAATGGCATACGTTTTCAGCTACATAGTAAGGCCTCACGCACATGACCTTATTTTCAATCTGTGTTTTTAGCGATCTAATGCAGACCTATTAATTTCTAATGGACCACAAAAATACAGGTAGCACAAGGATCAGTGTGCTGTCCATGTGGCCATGCTGCAAATTGTAGAACATGTCCTACTCTTGTCCTTTTGGCAGACAAGAATAGGCATTTCTACAATGGGGCTCACAAAAAGTGCAGGATGCACACAGACCACATCTGTGATTTGCGGACCACAAAAAGGAACCACACATTATGCCAACCACTGCCAATGAATGTCAATTTCAGAAGGCTCAAACATTGTGTGAACATAGCCTTAGAAAGATAGTGAGGATGAAAGAGTCCAGACAGCCAGAAGTGACAGTACACCTGTGTACAAAGGAGGAAGTGACAGTACACCTGTGTACAAAGGAGGAAGTGACAGTACACCTGTGTACAAAGGAGGAAGTGACAGTACACCTGTGTACAAAGGAGGAAGTGACAGTACACCTGTGTACAAAGGAGAAAGTGACAGTACACCTGTGTACAAAGGAGGAAGTGACAGTACACCTGTGTACAAAGGAGGAAGTGACAGTACACCTGTGTACAAAGGAGGAAGTGACAGTACACCTGTGTACAAAGGAGGAAGTGACAGTACACCTGTGTACAAAGGAGGCAGTGGCAGTACACCTGTGTACAAAGGAGCAGTGGCAGTGCCTGGTACAAAGGAGGCAGTGGCAGACACCTGTGTACAAAGGAGGCAGTGGCAGTACACCTGTGTACAAAGGAGGCAGTGGCAGTACACCTGTGTACAAAGGAGGCAGTGGCAGTACACCTGTGTACAAAGGAGGCAGTGGCAGTACACCTGTGTACAAAGGAGGCAGTGGCAGTACACCTGTGTACAAAGGAGGCAGTGGCAGTACACCTGTGTACAAAGGAGGCAGTGGCAGTACACCTGTGTAATGTGTCCATGCAATGGAATGTTATACCTGTGCACAATGGAGGCAGTGCAGTGCACCTGTGTACAATGGAGGCAGTGGCAGTACACCTGTGTACAATGGAGGCAGTGGCAGTACACCTGTGTACAATGGAGGCAGTGGCAGTACACCTGTGTACAATGGAGGCAGTGGCAGTACACCTGTGTACAATGGAGGCAGTGGCAGTACACCTGTGTACAATGGAGGCAGTGGCAGTACACCTGTGTACAATGGAGGCAGTGGCAGTACACCTGTGTACAATGGAGGCAGTGGCAGTACACCTGTGTACAATGGAGGCAGTGGCAGTACACCTGTGTACAATGGAGGCAGTGGCAGTACACCTGTGTACAATGGGGGCAGTGGCAGTACACCTGTGTACAATGGGGGCAGTATTGCAGTGGACATCAGTATCAGAGTAGTGAGTTTATGCTGCTTTATAGTCTCCTGCAGATTTGTGCCTCCACAATGTGCATGCTAAAAATTCCTGATGGTCGGCATGAACAGGAACAATGTGCAGTATTCCATCTCTATCTAAAACGCCGTTCTTAATAAATATGGCCCAATACTTCATAGTTTGCTGTGCAGTCGGGAACACTACTTTTACAGCAGTTTTTTTTCTGGTCCAGTCTAAATAACTGTATAATAGTTATCCAAGACACTTACTTTACTGCTTGACCCTTAGCCTTCCAAGCTGCATTCTTACACTTGTCAACATGAATGTGGCCATGCAGTACCCATCATGTAACTAACATATTAGATACGCTCTCTTTCTGCATCCTCAATAGAATCAAAAAGATAAGAGGTCTGGTGCCATGACAGATCTTCTTCAATTAGTCTCCTTTGATGACAGCCAACAATAATTGGTCATTTGCCATTTCTAAATCTTTCTTCACTGACGTCTAAACTACTTCCAGAAGCCAAGATACCCAGGTGCCTGAGATTTTATAGGCAAGTTTTTTTTTTATTATTGTTAATAGCAGTATGTGAACAGTAGTGCAGTATCCATACATCAGGATAAGCGCATGTAAACAAGATAATACTATATAAACTAACAAAGATTTTAAATATTATATATCCACAATTTACAGTTGGTGTACACATAAGAATGATACAACAGTTGTGTGCATATCAAGATTAAAGGGGTTATCCAAAAATTTACTAGCGAAGGCCTTTCCTCACAACAGACCATCAATATCTGACCAGCAGAGGTCCAACACCCCATACTCCTGCAAATCAGCTGTTTCTGAGTGTTTCTGAGTAGATCTGGTGTCCAACTGCAGACCACTGTGTAGTGGAAGAAGCAGGTTACTGCAGTGCTGCTCCCACTGAAGGTAATGGGAATAGCACTAAAGTAACCAGCTCCCTCCACTACACAATGGGTGAAGCTGGGTAGTTCTGGTGCTGACGTCCAGTGCCAAGGCTACCCCCAACAGCTGATTTGTGGAGTGAGGGTTGTGGGACCACACCACTCAGATACTGATGGCCTACGCTGAGGACAGGCCATCCATAGAAAATTCTGCACAAACCCATTAATATCAAAGAGAACATTTCCAAAGAAACCTAATATTGAGCTTTCATACCAGACTTGGTAAGCTGATGTCAGAGCTGCAGCCTGGTTTTACAATAATGGCCTAGGTTTGTATTTCACCAGTGACCACGCAAGTAAGGTCTAAACCTTCAAGTTTTGAGACACGTTTATTTCCACACTTTCACAATGCCATCTCGTGATGCCGTTACTATAAAACCTTGTGTCGTTTGGAAGGTGGCAATATCTGTAATAATATCATGGTGTCCTGCTGGCAATGACTCCGGACCTCTTCGTGGAGCATCTTCACTGGGTCCCATAGTATGCTTATTTTGGATTTCCTAGAAGTTAAAATATATTTTCATGAAGAAATCTTAAAATTTTTGTTTATCTTAAAAAGATGCATATGTTTAAAGGGGAAAAAAATCTACCCAGTCTGGGTTGGGGGAAGGGGAGTAAATGCCATTAAAACCCCTCTAAAGACTCATAATACAGCTGACAAATTTCCCACTGATCCAGCACCACTACTCCAGTCCCCCTGCCAGGCTTTGTTTACTTGGATGCAGCGATGATGTGATGACAACAGCATGTGATGTCATCACTGTAGCTTGTACTGGCTTCAAATGATGCAACCATGTGTTGTCAAAGTGACATATACTGATTATAACCTGGCACTGGCTCCTAAACTGAAATATTTAAGAGCCACATAACATTTTTGGAATAATACATCAAAAAGAAATGACCCAAAGATGTAACTCTGATACAATGCCATATCCCATGTGCCCCTGCTGCAGTCCAACATTGTATACACGTTTGAAATACACTTCTGTCTATTGTCTATGTAAATCTAGTAGCAAACTAGCCATATTCCCCCATGTTTCATCACATTTGTGGCGTCGTCGGGGGTCTCAGGGGTTAACAGTTTAGCTGGAAAAATTGTGTGTCTCTTAATATTTGAATAGTTTCAATTGAATAAAATGCTTTTTCGATTTGCAAATATTAAGATGGATAAAAAACAGTTAAAGGAGTCTTCTAGTATTATGTATATTAACCATTATTGTTGTTATATACGGTTTTATGTTACTTTCTTACTTCCCATTTGAAGACCTTTGCGGTCATTGGCGGACTACCCCTGTGACATGATCCTACTTTCACAATGAAGCAGTTTGTTAAAATGTATGATCAAGTCCAGAATAGCAGAGAGAACTATGTATCGCCCTACATTGAGCCTAATCCTACTGCAGAGGTCATAACAGGCGTTCCTGCATTGGGGAGAATACCTGGAACACTGCTCTAGAAGTAAAGAATGCTTTTTATTCAGATGGACTCCCAATAGAGAAGGTAGAGACTTTTTATTACGGGCCGTTCATAGAGTCTTTTGTTAGTTGAACTTGGTGCCAAAGAATATCGGACAAGGTGCAGAAACCCCTTCTGTTCATGAGGCCGCGGCTTACGTTTGCACGAGTTGCGGTCACGTATTTTGACCTCCTATTGAAAACATATAACTATCTTATTGGATTTTACATGTTACCTGAACAACTTCAGTGCCCTCAATTATCTTGCTAAAATAAGAGACAGACGGCAGATTGTTAGTGCTTCCGGCTATTATGTAGGATCTCTTTGGACAGGCCAGGTTCCAGAATCTGAAAACAAAATTGCAAGAATGTGTAAGACATAGCACAGTATCAGCTAAACTGCAAGATGTGCTCCCAGTAACTTGGCTGCAGGATTCTATCTTGTATACTTAATGTATGGTAATTTTCCATTATCCTCCACACTTCAGTAAACAGAGTTTGAAATTCACTGAATAATAAGTTATTCAGTGAGAATAACGTATTATTAACAATTAATAATATTATATTTTTTAATTACTCACTTATAGCGCTGACATACTCCACAGCGCTTTACAGACATTAGCATCATGCGGTCTCAAATAGGGCTCACAGTATAAGTTCCCTATCAGTATGTCTTTGGTGTGTGGGAGTCCTTGTTCGGATTCGAACCTAGGACCCCAACGCTGCAAGTCACCATGGGCACCATGTTGCTCACTGGAAAATCTAAATTTAAAACATATTTGGGGTCATTTATCAAACTGGTGTAAAGTAGAACTGGCTTACTTGGCCACAGCAACCAATTAAATTCCACCTTTAATTTTCCAAAGGAGATGTCAAAAATGAAAGGTGGAATCTGATTGGTTGCTATGGGCAACTAAGCCAGTTCTACTTTACACCAGTTTGATAAACGACCCCAATTGTACATATTAAACAAATTAGTTATAAAGGAGAATTAATCCAGAATAAAATACCTTATTTTCATGTCAGACCCTGCAGTCAGTAATATAGGGTTGCCATCAGCTGGACTGCAGTAAATTCCGTGAACACTGTGTGGTGAAGGCTGTTAAAATGAAAAGTAAGAAAGTACATTATTACTATAGAGTAAGACATGGAACAATTCACAAACCAAATGTAACAAAAGCATTTCCCATACATATAGGTAAAGGTCAAATACAATTTATTTTATTATGTCCTACAGCACTGGATTACCTTGATTATTCCCATCAAAGGAAGAGATGGCACATTGCAAGAATTGCCTTCACTTTCTGATTGGCGAGGGTCTGACTGCCAGAACCTCCACCAATCAGGAGGCCATAGTTCTGGCCATCACTGTTTTTCCCTCCCAACCGGCACTGCTCCATTCAAGTGATCCAATCAGATCAGAACAGATCAAGTAACCTGTATGTATAAATGGAGCTCTGGAAGCCAATTTGAAGGGAGGCTATCTCTAGGCAATATACAAACTTTGGCACAGGGTTTCTAAAACTTTCTTCTGGGACCTCACCAACCATAACATGGTGATGGCCAGGCCTCACCAGTCTTCCATGTGCATACTCAGTATGAAAATTAATGATCAATTTATCTTTCACATGTCTCCTGTATTCAGTGGAACTTTAAAATTAGCACGAAATAAGGTAATAAAACTAAGTTGTCTGGTACTATTAGAATAAGGAAGTGTATCACAGTGGTCAAAAGTGCCTCCTCAGCTGCACTCAACCAAAGCCTGAGGAAGGGGGCAGTCGACTCAGGCAGACCCACCTCACTGTCTGAAAAGCACATATTAATCGTTTGTAATAATGATATAAAAAGGGGATGCCCAAGTTAAATAAAAACTTGGGCACTTCCTGTAGGTGCTCCAAGACAAAATAACAGAGGGAAGTTAGCAGCAAACAATGGAGGGAGATGCTTTTCCGCATAATGCACAGGGCTACCTAAGCTTTCGACCTTTCTTACCGGAATGCTCATGCTCACTATCTCAGTCCGTGCCCTAAATGCGACAAAAAGCTGGCTTACGCCATGGCTTGTGTGAGTGCCCAAATTTTCAGCTAATCTGGATGCAGGCACTTAAATATATTAAGTCAGTATGGGGCGTGGAGATTCGTCCTACCCCACAGTAGTATATCTTTCATTATATTCCGAGATATCCCAATGTGTATTCGTCAAACGTGGTAGCATTTAAGGGATTACACCTGCTTATCTTATTAGTCTTATCAAGTGTATCTTGAGATATTGGCTACAGCCCAAGGTTCCTTCCTGGGAGGAATAATAAGCACCATGAAACATCTACTTTACATGGATATACTAGATACAGAACAAAAGAAGGAAAAGGACACTGAATGATTTTTCTCCAAATGAAGGAGGTTTATAGAATATTCCCTGACGGACGAGGATGTAGAGGAACTGATGATACCCTTCAAACAATCTACATGGCACTTGCAGGCCCAACTCAAGGAAACATTGGGTAGACTGGCCTCAGCAGAGGACAGTGGCTCTCTGGGGAGTAGTCGTGGAGCACTGGGATGAGCAGAGAGAAAGAAAAATGCATTGAGAGGACACAGTGTGATCACTACACAAGTCATGATGGGCAATGGTCTGGTTATGTGGACTTCTTATGGCTGTATCTCTGTAAGAACGCTAATGTCCAGTTTACGTATTTTATATTGAGCAACATAATGATTCTTTTTGAAGCATGACTGGCTTATTGTATAGCTTTGTACTCCTCCTAATCTCAATAAAAATGTGTTAAAAAAAAAAAAAAAAAATACTAATGAGCTCCAGTCCTCCTCCAGCCGACAATGAGCTCCAGTCCTCCTCCAGCCGACAATGAGCTCCAGTCCTCCTCCAGCCGACAATGAGCTCCAGTCCTCCCAGCACACAGGTTATCACTGCAGCCAATCATTGGCCTCAGCAGTCACGTCCCATATACTGCTGAGAGCAGTGACTGGCTGCGCAGTGACCTGCGTGTATGGAATGGCACTGCTACAGCCAGGAGGTTGACATCAGCAGCTCGGAGGACTGGAGTACAACACTGGAAGCAGCAGGAGAGAAAAGGTGTGACTATCATTTCTCTTGATATTTTACCTTATGTATAGGGGGTACCCGAGTTCTTATTTAACAACCCCTCTTAGAATACAGGACTTCAATGCTGGCATATTTCTGCCAGAGGAAACACTGTGCCATGCAGAACGCATCCAAGAATGATTGTAACCATACCTGCATTTCTGAGAGTGGAGGAGCGTTGCTGGCCCATAATGTGAATCTTCTATCTCCAGTTTCCATGTCCCACATGGAGACTTCATTATTGCCTTGAACAGCTAGCAGTTGGATGAGAAAAGCAGAAAGTCCCAGTTATGTACAAACACAGACATAAAACACAGTAATAATTCAGAGATTTAAAGTTATTTTTAGGTAAAAATTGATGTGAAAAGTGAATTTTTTTTAAGGTTAAAAAAAAAAATAATTTCTTAAATTCTGTTTTTGCAACAGTATAAGAACACAAAGATTACTCATATGTATGGCCACCTGAACTGGGAGCCTGATGGAAGGGGGGAAGTAACAGGTTAGGCTACTTTCACACTTGCGTTTTGGAATTCCGGTATTGAGTTCCGTCATAGGGGCTCAATACCGGTATAAAACGCTTCCGTTTTGTCCCCATTCATTGTCAATGGGGACAAAACTGAACTGAAAGCATTCCGTTCAGTCTTCAGACCGGAGAGCAAACCGCAACATGCTGCGGTTTGCTCTCCGTACTGTTTATCCGCACCAAGACGGATCCGTAATGACCCCCAATGGAAGTCAATGGGGACGGATCCGTTTGGTGTGACACACTCGGTAAACAGATCCGTCCTCCATTGTCTTTCAATGGAGTTCATGACGGATCCGTCCACAGCACACCACACATACAGTCATGGCCAAAAGTTTTGAGAATGATACAAATATTAATTTTTACAAAGTCTACTGCTTCAGTTTTTATAATGGCAATTTGCACATACTCCATAATGTTATAAAGAGTGATCAGCTTAACAGCAATTACTTGCAAAGTCAATATTTGCCTAGAAAATGAACTTTATCCCCCAAAACACATTTCAACATCATTGCAGCCCTGCCTTAAAAGGACCAGCTAACATCGTTTCAGTGATTGCGCCATTAACACAGGTGTGAGTGTTGATGAGGACAGGGCTGGAGATCAATCTGTCATGATTAAGTAAGAATGACACCACTGGACACTTTAAAAGGAGGCTGGTGCTTGGCATCATTGTTTCTCTTCTGTTAACCATGGTTATCTCTAAAGAAACACGTGCAGTCATCATTGCACTGCACAAAAATGGCCTAACAGGGAAGAGTATCGCAGCTAGAAAGATTGCACCTCAGTCAACAATCTATCGCATCATCAAGAACTTCAAGGAGAGAGGTTCCATTGTTGCCAAAAAGGCTCCAGGGCGCCCAAGAAAGACCAGCAAGCGCCAGGACCGTCTCTTAAAAGTGTTTCAGCTGCGGGATCGGGCTACCAGCAGTGCAGAGCTTACTCAGGAATGGCAGCAGGCAGGTGTGAGTGCATCTGAACGCACTGTGAGGCGGAGACTCTTGGAGCAAGGCCTGGTCTCAAGGAGGGCAGCAAAGAAGCCACTTCTCTCCAGAAAAAACATCAGGGACAGACTGATATTCTGCAAAAGGTACAGGGAGTGGACTGCTGAGGACTGGGGTAAAGTCATTTTCTCTGATGAATCCCCTTTTCGATTGTTTGGGACATCTGGAAAACAGCTTATTCGGAGAAGACGAGGTGAGCGCTACCACCAGTCTTGTCTCATGCCAACTGTAAAGCATCCTGAAACCATTCATGTGTGGGGTTGCTTCTCAGCCAAGGGAATCGGCTCTCTCACAGTCTTGCCTAAAAACACAGCCATGAATAAAGAATGGTACCAGAATGTCCTCCGAGAGCAACTTCTCCCAACCGTCCAAGAGCAGTTTGGCGATCAACAATGCCTTTTCCAGCATGATGGAGCACCTTGCCATAAAACAAAGGTGATAACTAAATGGCTCAGGGAACAAAACATAGAGATTTTGGGTCCATGGCCTGGAAACTCCCCAGATCTTAATCCCATTGAGAACTTGTGGTCAATCATCAAGAGACGGGTGGACAAACAAAAACCTACAAATTCAGACAAAATGCAAGCATTGATTGTGCAAGAATGGACTGCTATCAGTCAGGATTTGGTCCAGAAGTTGATCATGTGAAAATATAATATTTGTGTAATTCTCAAAACTTTTGGCCATGACTGTACACACAGACATACTTACATGCTCCCAGCAGCTCCGCACATCACAGGAGGAGGAGGACTGCGCGCACATAGGAAGATTCTCCCTCAAGCAGAGGGCGCTGTGGGGAATCTTCCTATGTGTGCTCCGTCCTCCTCCTCCTGTGCTGGGCGGAGCTGCTGGGAGCATGTAAGTATGTATGTGTATTTCTGTGTGTATGTGTCTGTCATGTGTGTATGTGTACCTGCAGCAGCACAGATCCGGCGGCACCCTTCACCCGCTGGATCCGTGCTGCCGCTAATGTGAAAGTGACCTAAGAGAAGGAAGAAGGGAGTCTGAAATGGTCATGCTTTATAGCCACTTGTTTGAACTGTATACAACTTGAACTTTTATTTTACCCCTTGAAGTAGAACTCCCGTAACATTTTTTATTCTCTGACCTGCTAGAAAGGTGCATGATATAATCTGTAGTGAATGTAATCTTACCAGTAGCTGTATTTGTAAGTTATCCCCTCACTTCTAATTGTAGCTGTGTCATGTGACCAACTCTCTGATCTGCAACTGACACAGGACAGGAAGCCAGTTACTTCTCTATTCATTCCTATGAGACTGAGGCCCATTTTACACGACTGTATGCCCTCCGAGACATACAGTCCGTCAGCGGGCCATATGTCCCGGAGCGGCATCGATTGTGCACACGGGAGTGCACAGCATCATTGACTACAATGATGCTGTGCATGCCGGGCCGCCTGTGGGGCTATTGTCCCGCACTCATAAAATCATATGAGTGCAGGACAATAGTCCCGCAGGCTGAGGAAGGGGCAGACTAATTGTCATAGACCCCGAAACGCGTCTGGTTAGCAGTTGGATAGTAGGCAGTTACTATCTTGGGAGGCACCTACTCAGTACTACACTGAAAAAGATACACTCCGTTGGAAGCTTCCTAAAAGGAATTGAAAAATCACTGGAACACTGCGCTGATAATATAAAGATTTACAGAACACCTACCCCGGAGGACTTAAAAAGACTTACAGAACGCTGACTCCGGATAAATTATATCTACTCCTAACAGATACCCACGTGGGACGCCGACTGGAGATTCAAAAAGCGCGCGCTACCAGATCCACACTGACTACGCGCGATCCCCGCACGCAGGAGGCCCGTCCCAGCAGACGACACAAAAACAGACGCTGCAGTAAAACACAGACGGCCGGCGATAAACCAACGACAATAGGATTGGTAACATACATTGACACATGTACTATTGTCCCGCACTCATATGATTTTATGAGTGCGGGACAATAGCCCAGCGGGCGGCCCGACGTGCACAGCATCATTGCAACCAATGATGCTCTGCGCTCCCGTGCGCATGATCGATGCCGCTCCGGGACATATGGCCCGCTCACGGACTGTATGTCTCGGAGGGCATACGGTCGTGTGAAAGGGCCATAAGGGAGGAATGACTGCAGTCGTGATCTTTCCTTCCACACTCAGTATGCCTTGGCCTGGCTGAAGCAAACAAGTGCCAATGGATGTGTTATCTTCCATCAGCACTCGCACGGTCCAAAGATCGGGCAATGTAATACCACCTTTGGTTTCATAGTATGGATTATGAACATGGCAATGCCAAATATGTGTAGTGTTTTACTGTCTTTTTTTTACATAATAAAGGATTTTTGAATGGGAAAATTGTGTTGTTTGTGGACTTTTCTGCAGGGCTGTGGAGTCGGTAAGCCAAAGCCCCGACTCCTCAATTTCCCCTCACCCCGACTCTGACTCCCGACTCCGACTCCCTCATACATGGAGCATGTTTAAGTGATAAATTTAAACAAATTTGCATAAAATCAATAGTACAGATAAGTCATGACAAAAACAGTTTGTAATCTATCAGGCTTCTCTGGGTACAGCTCACTTAGGGCCTAATCAGAGGCGTAGCTAGAGGTTCAGCACATGGGGGGGGCGAAACATACTTGAGTGGGCCCCCCACTTATTGGCTTCCCAAACGCACATTTCCAACTTTACAGGCACATACTACTAGTTGTGGTTATAATACTGTATTAGCAAGATGACTATATAAACTGCTAGATCATCTATGCTGTTAAGTACAGTACAATAGACTTTCTACATACCCTAGTGTAAATACTCTACCACAAAATGCAGTAAAATATAGGATTAATAGGAGTAAAAAAGGGGACTCCTATGTTAAAGGAAACCTGTCCCCAGCTTTTACATCACTAAACTAACAGTTCCTTGCCCCCATCAGACCTCAGATCGGCTTAATGTGCCCCCATCAGACCTCAGATCAGCGTATTGTGCCCCCAGCAGACCTCAGATCAGCAGAATGTGCCCCCAGCAGACCTCAGATCAGCAGAATGTGCCCCGTCAGACCTCAGATCAGCAGAATGTGCCCTGTCAGACCTCAGATCAGCAGAATGTGCCCCCATCAGACCTCAGATCAGCAGAATGTGCCCCCATCAGACCTCAGATCAGCAGAATGTGCCCCCATCAGACCTCAGATCACCAGAATGTGCCCCCATCAGACTCCATAATGTAAGCGCTCACTTGTATTCGCCTGATTGTACTAAGGCCATCCCTGCTGGCCCCCCCAGAGGTATTGGGCCCGGAGCATCGCCTCCCCTGCCCCCCCATCCCCCCAGTAGCTACGCCTCTGGGCCTGATGTATGAAAACTGTCTAGGTCTAAGACTTTTTTTGTTGCCCATAGCAACCAATCAGAGCTCCCCTTTCATTTCTCCAGAGCACTATATGAAATGAAAGGGAAGCTCTGATTGGTTGCTATGGGCAACAAAGAAACTTCTACACCTAGACAGTTTTCATACATAAGGGCCCTAGGTGTTTTACATCAGCAGATAGAAGCCATGAGAGCAGCTAACCTCTCCAAACATGAGCTCAGAGGAAACATAAAGCATACAGAGAGAACATGCACTGGACATAAAGGGCAGTACACAGTCATCTCAACTAAAAGCCTAAATCCTTAGATCAGGATTAGAACAGACATTTATAGGACATTTCATCATTTTCACAAATTCTTATAAAAATATATTCAGCACTTATTGCACTGAACTAAATGTACTAATTCATTATATATTTTAGGAGTCCCATTTTATACCGACTCCACCAAAATGGTGACCGACTCCGACTCCACGACTCCGACTCCACAGCCCTGCTTTTCTGATCAGTGATATGACACACCGCAATACTTCTGCATTACCATGTATTATGGTTGCCACCAAATGAGTCCCTGCCTCTGTTAGGACCTAACAGGAGTACAAACATGGCAGAACTAAGGGCCTTCATTAGGCCCCTGGTTGCCATAATTACCCATTGGCACCCTGTGATTGCGCTGCAGCAGGCCGACTGTGGTGTTACAAACTCTTTAGATTTCACTACTGCCCTCAGAAATATGGTGAGCGGTTCAAACTACCCAACTACCCTCTGTATGTGTATGGCGCAGCGCACAAAAGAGTTAAAGGTAGGGATGAGTGAACTTGTGTTTTCAAGTTCGGCGTACAAGGTTCAGGTTATCTAAGAATTCCGTTATGGATTCTGCTACCACAGACCATAAGTTTTGGTCCGTGGTAGCGGAATCCATAATGGAATTCTTTGATAACCTGAACCCGAACCTTGTACGCCGAACTTGAAAATTACAAGTTCGCTCATCCCTAGTTAAAGGGAACCTCACTGAGGGCAGCATAGTATAATGAGACATGTTGATTTCAGCAGTCTGTCACTTCTGGAATTGCAGTCAGTACTTTTATAGTACTGATATAGCAAACTGCACAGCACCTGCCAGCGCAGCGAGGGAGTCCAATGAGACTCGCTATCCGCCCCCCCTCCCTTCCGATGCTTCCTGACGATGACTGGCAGGTTTCTTTCCTTAGCGTAGTACCGGTGACAGGTTCCCTCTAAGGTTAAGGTTTTGCACATCTAAGAAAACTGAAAGAAAACCTGCCAACCAATCACAGCAGAGCTTCAGTTTTTCAAAACGAGAATATGAAATGAAAGCTACACTGTGATTGGTTGTTATACACAACAGTTTCCTAAATCTCAATCTCATGTAATTTGACCTTTGGGCTGTACAGAAGCCAGCCTGTGCTCAGGAAATGAAAAATCAAACTGTGTGAATGCCAGAGAATGTATTTTAGATTAAGTGGAGCGACTTAGTGGATTTTCCAGCATGTCAATGAAAGACAGAAGTTAAGTGATTTTGCTAAAACATTATTTTTTTTTTATTAACATTAGACCTCTGCTTAACGGTAAGAATCCAATTAAAATGGATAAACCGACAGATGACTCAACCTTCTAATCAGAAATGAAGCCTCTAGAGAAACTAAATAAGCAGATATCTGGATGACGCCAGGGTTAATTAGCTACTGACAACGCATGACACTGATTGATTTTATTTCTGACCTCTACATGATCCGAAATCACAATTGTGTCTTTGTGAGAGGATTTCCCAGCACGAAACCGTTATTTAGATAAAGGAAAAACGGGAAATTACATCTCACTATCGGGCAGTAACTTTAATTGTTAAAGGGGCTTCATCATGGTCTATTAGGACACATGGACACCGTCCAGCAGGGTCCATCCATGCATCATACGGTTGACCGTTAATGTACATTGAAGGCATGTAATGCCACATTACTCCTCTAGGGAAAATGTATAGCCAGACATGGCGCCTCCCAGCAATACTGATCATCAGTGCTTAGAGAAGCCAGACCCACAGCCGGCTCCAGTTTAAGAATGAGCAGTCTTTAGGAGAAAACCACTTTGATGTGGGTTTTCACATAAAATATCATAAATGGTTGAACATTGGGTTCCATTACTATGGGGGTCTCCAAGGTTATATAAAGCTATGATAAAGTTTGTACAGGGCCACGCTATACAACCTCATGTAAATTAGGTTTTTAAAGGGGTTGTCCGGCCTTGGAGTCGAAAAACCCTGGGGGCTTACCCTATCCGCCTGAACATAAAAAAGCAACTCACCTGTCCAAGTTTCAGTCACTGCACTGTCCCCTTCTATTCCAGTCCACATAGCACCAGGAAGCGGCTTGGTCCCGTGACCACTGCTGCCAATCACAGGCCTCACAAGTCAATGTGGCTTGGATGGTACATCACTGCTGTGACATAGTGTTCAAGCCACTTTGACCTCTGAGGCCTATGACTGGCTACAGAGGTCACAAGACTAAGCCGCTTCCTGGATATGCAGGGACCTGAAAAGGCTGGAGGCGGAGCTGCGGCAGGACCGCGGACACGTGAGTGGCTTTTTTATGTTCAGGAGGACAGTGGAGGACCCCAGAGGAAGTCATCTCCAATGTCAGACTATACCTTTGAAGTCTTTTCTGTTATTCTATATTATTATGCAGGTGTAAATAACCCTTAAAACTGGTCACATAAATTGATCCCGCCAATTTCAGCAGGACCGACCGACCATCTAATGTGCATAGGGGTATTCAGACTTTTCTTTCGACATCAGGCTGACTTTTCTTTCAACCTCCCTGATCCTTTTGTGCTCAGCGGAGAGAACCCGCCACCAAAGGAATCCGCCAGTGGCTAACCGCCTCTCATAATTTAAAATACATGCATGTTTGGCCAAGTTGAGTATGCATGTGTATGAGCAGACAACAGCTATTTGAATTCCATGGCCGGCTTTACAGTAAAGACATGACTGGGGTCATATCCTGTATTTTATGATTTCAAGTACATACAGAGCAATTATGATTTTTTTTAAATAAGAATTTTATTTTCTAGTGCATAATATTAATACTTTATTGTTATTAACTGATAATAAGGTGTTTTCCAGGAATTAAATATTGATGGCCTGTCTTTTGGGTAGGTCATCGATTATCTCATCGGGGAGGGTCCACCTTCTAGCACCCCTGTCGATCACCTGTTGGAAGGGGCTGTGGCACTCATGTGAGTGCTGCAGCCTCTTCCTCAGCCTGTGACATCACATCCATCGGTCTTCGTGCAGTTCAGTCTGAATCAAGTAAAGGGGAGTGAGCTGCAATACCAAGTACAGCCACCATGCAGTGTATTATGGCGATGTGCTTAGTGTACTATTAGGAGGCCGCAGCTGATCATGGGGGTGCCGGAAGTCGTCCCCTCACCAATCTAGGTCAGTGGTGAGCAACCTTCGGCACTCCAGCTGGTGTGTAACTACAACACCCAGCATGTACACTTGCTCAGCTGTTCTTGTAACTCCCTTAGAAGTGAATGAAGGATTCTGGGAGTTGTAGTTTCAGAACAGATGAAGTGCTGGAGGTTGCCGATCCCTGCAATAGGTCATTAATTGTTAATTCCCAGAAAACCCCTTGAATCCTCCATCTACTGAACTTCAGACAGTGGAATAATTATAATAGTTATTCTGACCCATTAGACCTTTACATACGTACAGGCACATATATTAAGTACGTACAAGCTCCCAAGAAGTTCCTGAAGATCGTGAAAACCCTGTCCAGTGCTAAGCTATCAGATACATTTCTGATAATACGGCACAGGACTATGCTGGAATATTAGGATATACTTTAAGTACTGGAATAAAAACATATTTACAGAACAACCCAGCTGGAATATATCTGAATTTCTACCTTTTTCTGAACATAATTAAACCACTGAAAGCACTTACCAGCTATGACCCAAGACTGATACATTGTATGCATGCTCAAGGGATGCATTAGGAGCCGCCGAATTCTCGACCGAGCTGGATGAGTATGGCTGGATATTGGCAACTGGAACCTCATGTCCCAGCATGCCATAGTACCACTACTGGTTCCTGAAGAAGAAGCAGAAAAAAAAAAGAACAATAGAAAGCCTCAGCAATAAAAATGATATAACAGAAGACATGTATTTATATCATATAGCAGTAAACTAAAGCAACCCTAGAACTGGACAGGGAAATCATAGTCCCATCAGTTACTGTCATCATATACCCCGTAATGCTCCATACAGTGAAGCCCCTGCCAGCCGTTTTTTCTCAAAAGTAATGCACATTTAATAGTGGTCCACAATACATGGAATCCGGTATGGCGGTGCGGACCCATTGACTTGAATGGGTCAGAGATCTGCAAAACACGGTGCAGAACCACGGACCCAAAAGCCCACAGCCCACAAGCGCTTCAGAGTGTTTCCTTGGGCTTCAGATCCGCGCCTCCGCTCAAGATACTACATGTCCTATCTTTTGTCATATCTTGCGGAACTATTCAAGTCAATGGGTGCACACGGCCAGTGCCTATATACTGTGGACCCGCCGTTCCCGGTCCGCAATATGGGCAAAGAGCCTTTACTCCCATCTGAATGAGCCCTAACCGTGAAATGTTTCCTTCATTGTAACATAGCTTGTGTTATTAGCATTGCATTTATCTTAAGGCTCTTTCACATGTCAGTGAATCGAACGCGAGCTATCTGTGGTCTCCACAGACAACTCATGTATCCGTTGACTTTAAAGGGGATGTGCCACGAAAAATATTCTACATTTTTCAAACCAGTACCTGGATCTGAATACTTTTGTAATTGCATAGCCAGTGAGCTATTCACACCTATCTGTATAGCTCCACCTGATGTTTGTTCTTTTCCTTATTTCTCTGTCCACCTTAACCGATGGACGCACAAGATCAGTTTAAATCTTCAATTGCCACCAGCCATATTTTCTGCTAGAAGCTGTGGCAGTTACAGGGAGAGCTACAGCAGAAAGGACACACTCCCTGAGAAAGGACATATTCTCTCAGCATGAGTCTGAAATAAATTTAGCAGAACAATTGGATCAATGAATGGGGAGCTCTTGGATCCATGTGAGGTACAAGGCTGGTTCTAGCTTTCTTAGAAAGCAATTGTCATGTACTATATGATTTCTGATTTTTACATCAATCATGGCATAATCCCTTTGCATGCATGTGTGTATTCACGCCCTAGTGGTTTTCCACGGACTATGGATCCAAGGTGACACCAGGCAGGCATGCCCTATTTTGTCTGTACTGATCCCTCATGCACATAGTCTATGGTCCCGTAAAATCCACGGACACGACACGAATGGCATCACCGTTTGGTCCGTGGTTTTCATGAACCCCTGGTAGCAGATGCTCCGGAAATTAATTTTTTGGCCTAGCAGTGTACGTGGAATACGAATGGCACACATAGGACCAAAAATGGAAACGCAGACAAAACACAGATTCTTCATGGATGAACAACTTACCACCTTACACGGATGTATGAAAAATTCCTAACTCTGCACTAAAAAGCTAAGCAATATGGTCAGCCTATGAAGTGACGGAAAGCATAGTGCCATAAAGAGAAACATACCAATACACAGCCAGCACTGATGGATATCCACTGCAAATGAGGTTATCAGTCCTAATCGCAAATCATGTTTCAATGTCCAGGCATTACTAGAGGATCTCAGATCCCACCCAACCAAAGATCCATTGACTGTGGCATAAGCAAGCACTGACTGTGATCCCGAATTGAACAGATGCATATCTACTGCACATCCATCCTCCCGTAGATCCAGACACCTAGTTACAAAAATGAAAAAAAAAAAAAAAGTGTTAAAAGGTCTTCTTGTTGTTCATGTTGACAGGCTTGCCAAAAACACGACTGTAGTTTTCTTAAGGTGTACCTTCCCTGATGACACTTCCTAAGACACGTACTGTATGTCTGCAATATCACAGGTCGGTGCTATTATTCTATAGGGCACTATCAGTTTCCTAACGCACCAGCAGCCTCAGTCTCTGCTATGAGCTGAGCAGCAGATGTGTTGGACTCTGTGCAGGTTCCTAGGAGATAGATATGCCCACACAGGCTCATTATTGGAGGAAAGTGCAGCAGAGGTGTTGGACTCTGTGCAGGTTCCTAGGAGATAAGATATGCCCACACAGGCTCATTATTGGAGGAAAGTGCAGCAGAGGTGTTGGACTCTGTGCAGGTTCCTAGGAGATAAGATATGCCCACACAGGCTCATTATTGGAGGAAAGTGCAGCAGATGTGTTGGACTCTGTGCAGGTTCCTAGGAGATAAGATATGCCCACACAGGCTCATTATTGGAGGAAAGTGCAGCAGAGGTGTTGATTATTTCTGAATGGAGGCATGGACCTGTAATGGACCATACTGCGAACACAACATTGTAAATGCTAGCTGTGGTGCTGGAGGCTTTGAAGAAACAGTTCTAGGAATTTTACTAGAACTGCTTCTATGAAAACCACATGAGGTCTTTACACCTAAGTTTCAAAGCAACTCTTCTGCCGAATTAACGAATTTGTCTCAACAAAAAAAGCAATGCCTTACAAAGTGTGGACCTAGTGTCCAGCTCTCTTTCCCTGCAAACAGCTCAGTTGGCACTTCCCGAGCAGACCACTGCAGGTAAAATGTAGCTCTTCAGATGATAGGCCGACCATCTAATACAATGACAGCTCCAGCCTGCCAGAACGGAAGCTGCTCGTACAGAGTAGCCCTCACTTCTGACTCAGAGGGGAGTATTGCGCGGACATATGTCATAATAGTCCCGTTAAAGAGTCACTGTATTTTCACACAACTTTGTAGAAATCAATAGTACAAGCGACTAGAAGAAACTTTGTAATATGTTTTATCAGTGAGAAATGTCTAGTTCTCATGTTATCAGCTGGTTACCTACCCCCACCCCATTTCTTATTGCTTTTACTTTTGACAAATGCTTTGAATTCTGTTTCCAGACTTAGCAGCAACACAGGAGGATCATATTATGCATATCAATACAAGTCTATGGAGCAGGGAGGGGGAGAAGTGAGCAGCAGCATGAGTGAGATGGGGCTCAATGAGAGACATTAAAGAGACTGGAAAGCTACTAAGGAGATTTATATCTCTGCACAAGTGCTATATTCACAAACATACAGGTCAGTACTTCCCTGTAATGTCCCCCATTATCTTGGGGCTGGTTCTGAATGAGTAATAAAAGGTTAGGAAGAAACTTCTCCTCTATTTTCCGTGTGCGATGGATTGCAGCTAGTTTTCACGCACCATGTCTGAGAGATCTGCAAACTAGGTGTTTAGTATGTGCAGAACTGCTAAAAATACAAGATACAAATGATATAGTGGCCAGAAATAGTTCTTCCTCATGCACACATACTGTAGTATTGATCAATGCAGAGTTTGTTAAAAGGTTAGGTACACTTTAAGCAAAACTGAAGGACAGATTCATCAGAATAAAAGCCACAGTTGGTGTAATGACCCATCATCCAAAATTATAATTTTCCTCAAAACCTAAACTGTCAAGCCGCGTTTGCTTCCTGAGGCAGATGTGCCACTGCTGATCGAGCAATGCTACTGACAGTTGCAAATCCATTTTTCCGTACGCACTGATTTTGCCAGGCCCTTTTTTTCTATAGAATAGGAAGAAACCTACCTGCTTTGGAGTGGATGAATTTTTGGTGATTTTGGTGGTTTAGAAGCTTCGATACCAAGAAGTTGTATGTTGCCATTGTCTGAAGCCACAGCTAAGTAATGTGATCCCTGGCAAAATGTCAAGGTTTTAACATGTCCACCGATGCGGGAGTATGTCAGTACCGACCTAAATCACAAAAAGGAAGTGCAATTATATCAGCCGACAAAGACCACGTGCGCAGGAACAGGGGGTCATTTCCAGGAGACCATCCCAACATTTTGTAGCAGTTACCCGTTCATTACATACACAAACTGTATATGAATCTTTCAAATGTGCATCCTTATATGTGCAGGGGCACTGGGGTGAGAATAGTAAGGTAGCAGTGCTGAATTAGAGCCCATTCAGACGGGACCGCATCCGTTCCACAGTACTGCAGAACAGGTGCGGACCCATTCATTTCAATGGGGCCGCAAAAGATGCAGACAGCACACAGTGTGCTGTCCACACCCGAGGTTCCATTCCACGGATAAGAATAGATATTTTCTATTATGGTTGCGGCCATGTGCGGTCCACAAATTGCGGAACACACAGGGCCGGTATCGTGTTTTGCGGATCCGCAATACACTACGGCCATCTGAATGAGGCAGTGGTCATTACTGTCCACACCATGTATTAGTGGTTAGCATCCACAAGGCTACACATACACTTTGTGAATTATCTGTACTCTGCCCGAGATGAGTTGCCCATGGCAATAAATAAGGTTACTGATTTCATTCTCTATGAAAGTCTCTGAAAACGTGGAATCTGATTTGATGATCTGGGCAACAACTGGTAAATTTCTCCAAGACTCATATGGCTGATGAAATGTGCATTCTTCCTCATGATCAAATATAAAAATCCTTAAAGGGGGGTTTCCTACAAATGACACTTTTCACTTATTCATAGGACAAAGTCTATCTTTTCTTAATTTAGTGTTGTGCCACTGTTATTCCTCCTGGAAATTTATAAATAAATTTACAACTCGGTGTAAATAACTAAACAACTGGGTGTGACCATTTCCCTCGTCAAAGGGGTGTGTTCCTATATAGTCACTGCTGACTGGACTGTGTGAGAGCATGCAGGGACACACCTCCAACTGGTAGCGACCAGTTGTCAATTTATTCGGAAATTTGTAGGAGGAATAACAGAAGAATGCCACAACAAGAGTTATAAGGAAAATATATATATAGAATAGTGTCATGAGGAGTAGAATTACTTGTTGAAAGTCAGTGGAGATGACAGGTCCTCTTTATTGTATCATCGTGATTTTAGTAAAAATGAGATCAGTCAACAACTCCTCTCCGGGCACCATATCTATACCTTGTTGTAGTGGTTTTTCCCTCCATTTTCTGACTATTCCAGATTTTCACTGTTCCATCATTTGAGCAAGTGGCAAAAATGGAATGTTCATCAGAAACACGGATCCTGTTTACTGGGCCCTTATGTTCATGTAAATGTGCCACCAGCAGGCCTTTTGGGTGCCATCCTAGGAAAAAAATACACTGTTTAAATGCAAGGTCCAAATGCTGGATGAAACTGATAAACACTTGGTGAATGGTAAAATACATCAGCGACATCGGTGCTACACAACATTATAAGTACATGGGTATAGATAACAATGTTTCTGTCCTCAGAATGTTGTGTCGGATTCATTTTTACTAGAATTTACTTTTATATACCTGTTGGAGGCGGCTTACTCTCCCATTCCGCACTCTCCATCATGTACTTTGCCAACCTCTCTGCATTGCACTGCTCCCGTTTCTGTTGGATGAGCTGCTGAAGCTCACTCTTACATGTAGTCATGCGGATTTGTAAAGCTGAAGGCTGAGATGTGCTGGTGTATATCTGCAACGTGGGTCTCCTTGACTGGATTCCTACTCCTTCAGATGTCTATGACGGATGGAATGAAACATATCAATTTAGTTTTTTGCAATTAAATTTTACATAAACCAACAGCACAAGTGAATGTAAGAAACTTTGTAATATATGTTAATAAAGGCTCTTTCTCACTTCTAGTAGATTCCTTCTTCCGTCTCCGTTTTGCATAGATTTCTATGTAACCTGATCCTTCCGTAAGCCAACAGCCATCTTGTCTCACAAGATGGACGTAAACTGACAATGTTAGTTTATTTTTCTCTGATAAAATATATTACAACATTTCTTATATTCACCTGTACTACTAAATTATGCAACACTTGCTAAAAGTACAGTGACTATTTAAAGGGAACCTGTCATCAACCTTTATCTTTAACTCACAGAGGGCAACCTAAAGTAGTGACAGACGTGCCGATTTCATCGTAGATCAGGTCTGAGAAGAGTTATTAATGAGCTGCCTCTCTCCGCCTACCTGCTGATAATTGGCAGTTCTCTCATTGGTTTCCCCCTATGAGAGAAATGCAAATCCTCAGCAGGTGGGCGGGGAGAGCAGGAGCTCATGAATAACCATAACGAGACAATCATGACCTGGGCTGCGATGGCTATTCTGCTGGTACTTAGCAACCACTGAATATTTACTTAAGAGTGACAGACATCTGAAATCAGTGTGCCTCTCTGGACTTTATACTACCGTCAGTGAGGACAGGTTCCCTTTAAATTATGTGAAAAATTGCCAACTTTAGAAGTATAATATCTAAAAGAAAATGACTATTGAAGGTGTAACTGTCAATTAAAAAAACTTGTCATGTCAAAGTGACACGTCAGAGTTGGAATTGGTGGGGCTCCAGGTGCTGAGACCCTTACAGATCTTCTAAAAGAAGGGAGAAGTGCTCAGCCGAGCATTATCTCTCCTGGCTAGAAGGAAACGGCTCATAGACTAGACAACGGAGTCAATTTCCAGCTAGAGAAGAGAATCCAAGCTCGGCTGGGCACTTCTGCCTCCTTATTTTAGCACTTGATTGATTGTTTCAACACTCAGACCCCCTGAGATCAAAACTTTTGATATGTCACTATCACACGTCTAAAGTTTTTTGGAACAACAGTTAAACTTACTACTCCGACCCCTCTCCATCTGAGGGCATCATAGGGCAGATGATTACAGAAAACTACAATATCCTGAGACCCGAGTCTATTCCTCTGTACTGTACGGATATCAGACAGGGTAGCAGAGATGACAAAGCCATTAATGTTTACCGGATCACTTGGACACATTACCTACAAACTCTGCTCAAAAATATCATATTTACCTTACACAACCTGAGGAGATACTTCATCAAGTATTACCTGCGGTGAGGAGGACAGGGGGGCATTAACGGCAGCAGAAGATTCGGAGCGAAGAGACTTTGTGGCTTCTTGGTCAGTGGGAGGCAGAGTTCTCACAGTCTGGGTTATATTTGCTGGCTCCATTGCACCAAACATGCTCTTCCACTCTTCATTCACATTAGAATCTTGCTTTACATGCTTTCGTGCTAGGGATACAGAAAGTAAATACTCCAGTGATGCCAATCAGAAAATGTGGCATTTTTGGAACATATTATGCACTAAGGAAAGCATTTTTTTAGCTTTTGTCCTCTCCTGAACAATCTTCTAAGCTGATGTATGAGCACATTAAGATTGAACTTTAGAAGGTTATTCAGGAAAGGAAAGAAAAACAGATGACGACTGAGCCGTCAGACACTATGAATGGCGTTCTGCAGCTGCTGTGTACTGTGAAACACAGAAGATGCGGAAACTGAATGAAGAAACATGCTTATTAAAAACCTATTACAAAAAACATGGTGCAATCACTGCTGGCTGAATAATCGTCATCGCGTGATCCATGTCTTTCATTTTGGCCATGAACAGATGAAGCACAAAACGATGATTCACAAATTATGTTACATGGAATATGAATAGTAAGCAGGGTCATTGAAAGCCACCACGTTCTATGACTTACGGCGCTTATCTTCTGTGTCCATTTTTGCTTTCACAAGATCAGACTGTCTTCCACTTATGCCCAACGTTTGCAGGTCAATCACTCCTTTTAAAGAGCTCTCATGAATGTGACTCTGATCGGCCACGTTTGCCTTGGCTTTGTTGGACTTTAACATAAAATCCTTAAGAGCCAAAAGCTTATCTTCCTCATCTTCTGTCATTCCCTGATTGAATAATAAGAGTGAAATCATTTACATGAGGAAAGGGTAGTATGAAGAAGTGCTTCTTTTAAGGTGGCCATACATATTAGACTAAGGAGGAAGCTGCTGATTTCAGTGGTAAGCGTCGACCACCCATTAGATATTCGTCCGACACTCGTTCAGCGGATGTTGAGGGGATTAAACATGTTGAATTTCAAAATGCCTGATCCTTTGTTCTCAAGGGAGATAACCTACCATTAGTGTCTGGCATCAGCTTATTCCCTTTTCCCCATCAAAAACAAAGGCATGCTCGGCCAAACAGAGGATGCATGTGTACAGGGGTGAGGACCGGGAAGAATAGCTATTTGAGAAGGCACTGGTGCTCCTGTGTGAGCCGCGGCCTTCTCGCAGCTTACCAAACACCGTACATTGTATAGAGGCTATGCTTGGTATCGTGCTCAGTTCCATTCACTTCAATGGGGCTAGCACGATACTAAGCACAGCTGCTATACAATGTACGGTGTTTGGCAAGCTGCGAGAAGGCCGCGTTGCACACTATAGCACCAGTGCCTTCTCAAATAGCTGATCGTCAGGGGTTCCGGGTGTTGGAGGAGAGGTCATCAGTATCAAAATCCTGGAAACTGGAATGCAGCAGGAGAGCAAGATGATGCTCTGTTCACACTGCTATAATGGCTTCCTTTTTTTTATTTCATATCCATTCAGGTTTCCATTTTTTAATGAATGGAATAGTGTAGCATGTTACATTGTGATGGTCATCAAAGATCAACGGAAGCCTGACAGTGGAAGGAAGCAATCTTCCTTTAAAGCCCCACCTACATATTAGGCCATTGTCGACTGAACCTGCAGTTTTCACTAGAACCGGCAAACAATCTAATGTGATAGATGATGAAGATTGGGCGCTTTGAATTTTAAAGGGGTTCTCCAGGACTACAAAAAACTGCATTACAACTGTCTACAGGCTGTGTGGTGTTACATCTCAGCCTCAATACCACACACAAACTGCAGACAGGTGTGGTGCTGTTTGTGGGAGAAAGCAGCCATGTTTTTGTAGTCCTAGAGAACCCCTTTAATACCAGATACCTCTGCTCTCCTTGCAGATGAGCTTCAGCCAGAGGTGCTACTTTCTCTTCTCTCCCATTTGAAAACATATACATGCTTGGCCAAACTGAGCACGCATGTGTATGGAAGAGATGAGATGATTGCTGTCGACTGAACGCTTATATAGACACCTTAACACCACTAACCTACCCAATGTTCACAGTGTGAAATGTATCAACATGGGGCTTTTACCCCGGATGTCCCCTCTAACAATAAAGAAGGTGAAATCAAGACAGAAAAGAGAATTGTTTTCAATGAGGGGTGGGGGG
Source organism: Rhinella marina (assembly GCA_900303285.1). Lineage (NCBI taxonomy): Eukaryota > Metazoa > Chordata > Amphibia > Anura > Bufonidae > Rhinella > Rhinella marina. Next base: position 23,791 of record ONZH01010518.1, on the reverse strand, counting down.
GGCAGTGACCAATGCCTCTTATATCAGTATGCTGAAAAAAGAAGTGTCCTGCCCTAACTTACCGTGGTTTTAGCACAAGAAGCAGACACCATGGCGGGTAGCCGCACACTGGATAGCCCATTGAATGGGGAAATCAGCAGGCACACCCGTACCTCAGCCTACGCCACGGTTGCCACAGACAAAATACTCATCAGAATTTTTCTGACGAGTGCGGTATTTTGTCGGTGTGAACATACCCTAATATGGTATATCTACACAAAAAAATCTGCAGTAAATTCATTGTGTGTGAACATGGGGTAACACATATTAATCTAGTCTGCAAGCAGGTCAACAAAATGTCTCCTATAATCACAAGTACAATAGAAAATGTCCTTTCATCAGGTCAAAGAACAAGCCGGGTCACCAGTTGGGTGGCTGTGACTTTAATATTTCCATACCTGTGACAGCAGTTTCTTCAAGAGCTGGGCAACTGCTGGATCTTCAGCAGGAGGACACTCAAGAAGAGTACCATTCCTCTTCCTTTGACGCATCTGTAGATGTCTGAAGAGGCTGGCAATGTCCTTTGATCGCAGAGCATAGTCAAATATTGACCTGCTTACAGGTTCCTTCAGCACGCTCAGAAGAACGATTTCCTTGTCTATCTGTAATTGTAAAATTGAAAAGCAAAATCACCATAAAAAGCAAAATCACTATAAAGAAGAACTACTAGGATCAGCAATTCCTTCTCATGAACAGAATTCATATAAACCAGTGGTCCACAACCTGCGGTTGGTAAACTTATAATTTGGTCCATCAAGGTTCTTCAAGGTTTTTGATAGGAAGACTAAATCAGCATGCTGCACTGTTCTCTCCTACCAAATCAGAGAAGACTGACAATGGCAGTGTGAACACAGCCTTAATTTATTAAAGGGGTTTATAAAGACCTTATAACTGATGACCTGTCCTCTAGACAGGTCACTAGTATCTGACTGGTAGGGGTCCAACAACTGGGACACTTGCCGATCGGCTGTTTGAGAAGGCACAGCGCCACTGACTTCTCTGTGCTATCCACGCACAGTGCCATACACTGTAAAGCGGCTGTGCTGTATCGGGCCCAGCCCCATTCACTTTTATTGGGCTGAGCTGTGCCTAGACCATGTGACAGATGGACGCGACGTCACTGGCCTAGTAAAAACTGAGAGAAGGCCGCAGTGCTCACAGGAGCGCTGCTGCCTTCTCAAACAGCTGATTGGCAGGGGTCCCGGATGTCGGACCCCCCCAGCCATCAGATATTGATCACCTATTAAGAAGACAGTTCATCAGTATCAAAATCTGGAAAAACTCCTTTAACCCCTTCCAGACATGGCAATTTTCAGTTTTTTGGATTCCCAGAGCCATAACTTTTTTATTTTTCTGTTCACATAGCTGTATGAGAGCTTACTTTCTTGCAGGACCAGTTGTACTTTGTAATCGAACCATTTAATATTGCACATGATGTAGTGGAAAACTGGACAAAAATTCTAAATGAGGTGGAATTGGGAAAAACGTAATTCTGCCACATTTTTATGGGTTTTATTTTTATGATGTTCTCTGGGTCAGCACATTCAGTTTTTCTTGTGTTTTAATACTGAAAATAATTGGAAAATATTTTTCTATTCATCGCCATATTCTGATCCCCATACTTTTTTTATAGTTATGTCTACGGAGTTGTGTGAGGGCTCATTTTTTGCGTTCTGATCTGTAATTTTTGTAGAAAACTTTTTTTTTTTTGGGTGTGTATGACTTGTTGATCACTTTATTCAATTTATTTGGGGAGATAAAATGATGAGAAAAAACGTTGAATCTGCCATTAAATTTTTTTTCCGTTCTGCCATTTGCCGCATGAGATAAATGCCTGGAAAGTGCGCACTTCCGTTTTTTTTTTCCTTTCAGATGTTGTGGTCAAACTTGACCACGGCATCTGAGTCGTTAAATGTCTGCGATCAGTGTTATTGCTGACTGCAGACATTAGCCACTGGTGTCTGCTGTGTACTGCTGTGAGCGGACACTATCTTTTAAGACTCAATATGGGTCGTACATGTACGGCAGATATCGGGAAGGGGTTAAAGGTGGAACATAAACTGGTAATACATCCTCTAAGTAAAACGATGGGTCACTCACTAGACTAAATGTCATTTTGCTTCCCAGGAGTCACCTCAATATAATACATGCTCCTTGGACTCCTAATAATCACAGGGTACGGGTTCTCCCCGCTTCCACGGACTGACTTTAAAGAAGAACTCCCGCAAAAATTTTTATTCCATGTCCTGCTAGAAATGTACATGATGTAATCTGTAGTGAATGTCATTTTCTTACCAATGGCTGTCTTTGTGCGTTATATCTCCCTGATGTTTCTCATCTGTGTCATGTGACTAGGAATCAGACCCACCAACTCACACAGTATCTTATGTGTGGACAGGAAGTCTAATTCTCTATGCATTCCTATGGGAGCCTCACTTTCAGTCTCATAGGAATGAATAGAGCAGTAACTGGCTTCCTGTCCTGGGTCAGTTGGAAGTCAGGGAGTTGGTCACACGACCCAGCTACAATAAGAAGAGAGGGGATAACTCAGAATTACAGTCTCTGATGAGAAGATTGCATTCACTACAGATTATATCATGCACCTTTCTAACAGGTCAGAGAATAGAAATTTTTGCAGGAGTTCTTCTTTAAGGGAATAACCCAGCATTTCTGATAGGGTATCCAGCCAACAGTTTACGTTGCCCTCATTCAGGTCAGGATAAAGCTGGTGAGTCCCTAATATAACTGATGCTTTTCTTGGGGGTACTTGGATGGAACATGTTGTCACTAGGGGTACTTGGAAAGGACACACTGCCATATCTACCACTGGTGCAGCGAACTGACCTCTCATGATGCAAGGTACATACCTGAATAATAGGTTGGGTAATAAACGGATGTAGATACGGCATTAACTTACAGTACACATCAGCAATGTTTAACTGCTGAGCAACTGTAGTAATGAACCCCACTGCTCCATAGCGTATCCATAGGTTAGGGTGGCACAAAAAGGGTGCTGAAAGATAGATTAAGAAAAAAATGTAATCCAAGACCGTCCCAGATGATTACACTCAGAACAACCAGAAAATGGATGAGAGGCCATCAGCTTTGTTTTTTCTTACAAAGAAGAATTATACATTTCAAAAACTGAAACCTTCCTATGTTCTACAGAACAGTCTAATGTACTGGTAGCCTCCACTGTATGAGTGCAATAGACTCTGGGCAACTCCTTTTTTGGGTATGACCTCTGACAACTAGCTGATCACAGGAAGGGGGTGTGGGGAGGAGCAGCCAACGGCAGGCGGGGACGGGGATGAGCCTCCCTAGCATCACCCACAATGCTAGGGAGGCTCGTCCTTGTCCCCGTCTGCCATTGTCTGCTCCCCCCGACACCGGATGTTTATTAAAAGGGTTTTCCAAGGCTTTTCTACTGATGATCTACCTTCTGGATAGGTCATCAGTATCTGATTGGTTGGGGTCCGACACCTGGGACCCCCACGATCAGCTGTTTGAAAAGGCACCGCCATTTGCAATAGTGCTGCAGCCGTCTCTCAGCTCCCCAAGCACAGCGCCAGATGGTATTGCAGCCCAGCCCCATTCATTTCAATGGGGCTGAGTTGTTGCTAGGTCATGTGACCACTGAACGTGATGTCACATGGACTAGACTAAGCTGAGAGAAAGCCGCAGCACTACTGCGAGCACCGCTGCCTTCTCAAACAACTGATTGGCGGGGGTCCTGGGTGTCGGACCCCCACGATCAGATACTGATGACCTATCCAGAGGACAGGCCATCAGTAGAAAAGTCTTGGAAAACCCCTTTAATAAGGAAAAATGTCTCTCAACATTCAATGATTGGAAGAAAAGAAGCTATATACCATATAGCTTCTTCTCAATGGACCTTTTGTTAACGCTCATGCGCCAAGTGGCTCTCTGCTCTGGCTAACTAGAGGGGACCTCCAATACTATGTGCTAATGCCCAAATAGATTTTCTTGTAAAAGAAATCTTCAACACTAAATACTGTCGACTTGTGCTTTAGTTATGGAGGTAAGGTGTTGGTTGTATTTGCATGGCTAAAGCTTTTAGGTGTGATTAAACTGCCTCGGGAGAGGTGTTAGATCAGCACTGTAAGTGGCAGACAATAGATGTCACACCCCTCCACCCACATTCAAGCTTGGTTTCTCCAAAATTTAACATAAATAGCTTCTTTCACATCTCTTTTGAACAAGTCCTCCTGATGAGGACCTTCACAGGCATATGAAAATGGTTATTTCTTCAGTTTTTTCCTTACAAGTTTTCACAAATTACATAATTTCATTAATTTTTACTATCTACACTTTTCACCATCTACAGGATAATCACAACAGTGACCCTCTGATGAGTGATGCATCATACACATGTACTGTGGGAAACAGGCACTTATGTAGGGTTTAATATTTGCATGTTAAAAGAAACAGTAGTAAGAAAGTAGTAAGTAAGGTGATGCTATATGAGGTCTTGCTGCATTAAAGGGTTTCTGTCATCAGGATTTACCATAGTAAACCGAGTGTCATTTGCAATGTGCAAATGACACCTGATGACAGATATGTATTTTTTATACTGCTCAGTAAAGTAGTTTTTGTGAAAATTCCGTTTTTATAATATGTAAATTACCTCCCCTAGGTGCAGAAGGCGTGAACCCTGCACCTAGTAGCGGCCGTCATTCCTCCTCCAAACCCTCCTCCGTAGCGTTGATTGACAGGGCCAGGCAGCCAGCTCTTTCGGCACCCGGCCCTGTTCGAGTTCCAAATCCCGCGCCTGCGCACTGCGATCAGCAATCCGCGCAGGCGCGTTGAGCCGCCGGCCGCCCGTCTCCCGGCTTCCTCAATGCGCCCGCATTGCTGATCGCAATGCGCATGCGCGGGATTTGGAACTCGAACAGGGCCGGGAGCCGAAAGAGCTGGCTGCCTGGCCCTGTCAATCACTGCTACGGAGGAGGGTTCGGAGGAGGAATGACGGCCGCTACTAGGTGCAGGGTTCACGCCTACTGCACCTAGGGGAGGTAATTTACATATTATAAAAACGGAATTTTCACAAAAACTACTTTACTGAGCAGTATAAAAATACATATCTGTCATCAGGTGTCATTTGCACATTGCAAATGACACTCGGTTTACTATGGTAAATCCTGATGACAGAAACCCTTTAAAGGGGTATTACAATCAAATATAATGGGGGCATATAGCTAGGATATGCCCCCATTGTCTGAGAGGTGCGGGTCCCACCTCTGGGGGAACGGAGCGGGGAGAGCTGTGGCTGGAGGACCCAGGTTTCCCAGGGTCTGTCCGCCACCAAGCGCTGCTCCCATACAAGTGAATGTGAGCGCACTGTGCAAGTGCGGCCCCTGTTCCCATTCGTTTCTATGGGGTAGACGGAAATAGCTGAGCCCGCACTGGGCCATTTTCGGCGGCCCCATTGAAATGAACGGTGGCGGCTGCACATGCACAGTGATGCACACTCCTTTAATTTCCCCGCTCCGTTCTTGTTGTAGGTGCGGGTCCCAGAGGTGGGAGCTGAACCTATTAGACAATAGGGGCACCTCCTAGTGATATGTCCCCATTGTAAGTGATGGCAAAACCCCTTTAGACAAAAAAGAGGAAAATAGTCTGTCTTAAAACATATCAATGATACATACCAATGTCGCAAGAGAATTCATAGATATGGGGTTTTTGAAGAAGTCCCAGCTGGCACATACAAGTAAGGGCATTAAGAGCCTTAAATATTACAAACTCTTCCACATCGCTCAGCCCTTGCTGGAGAAGTGGTTTTAAGATGGAAGAACTCTGCCAGCCCACATATGCAGCAACCCCTGAAAGAATGAGATCAACTCAGATGTGAGAGTACAGACACAGAGTGCAAGACTCCCCTACTAAACATGCCAAGAAACTTAGCTTCACAGTCTGGGTTAAAATACCCTTACAAACAACAATTCATTTCTGAGACAACCTACACTCATTTGATATTTTTCACCTTAAACCTTTGTTTTCTGCCATTAGATGATGGCTATAATATTTAAAAAAATATTTAAGGAAAAACTGTTAAAATTATGAAAATAAATATTTTTCGTATCAATTTTTTGTGTTACAAAAGATTTTAAGACAAAACATTTCTAAAACCATTACTGTACGTTTGTACCATAAAAACGAATGTTATTTATGTAATTTATCTAGTGGCTGAGCCCCATCACAAGACTTGAAAGGAATAGAGCACCTTCTGGCAGTCTCTTTTTCTGTTGCTGCTTCAAAGGCACAGCACGGTCAGTACAGTGCCAAAACATTAGAAACTCCTTCAAAGTGACAAAGTATTTAATTTTTTTGTGCAGGTTCACAATTAATTTTATGGCCAGCAGGTCTCACCTCAAGAACAATGTTCCCTTGCAAGCCTTTTCACTTTAGGCCTCTTTCACAAGGGCGGAAATCTCGCCCGTGTGAAAGGGGCCTTATACTGCGATGGATCATTGTAACACCCTGTTACAACCATGCCACGCAGGGAGACCACTTTGGCTGCTCTCAGGGATACTTGCTGTGGCCGCAGCTGTCTAATGGCAAATAGATCTGCAGAACCATGGTGCGCCGGCAGATTGCTATGTAACTCGATGCTTTTATACGTCGGGTTACAGATAAGAGCTTATCTCCACAATGTATATAGTCGAGTTGAGGTAAGCAAAGGGTTAACGACAGTTCATCAATATTAGATTGGTGTAGTCCAACTCTTGGCACCCCCACCAATCAGCTGACTGAAGGAGACGTAGCACTGAAGCAAGCACTATGGTCTTGCCTCAGTGCCACGGCTGATCAGGGGAAAAGAGTGGGTGTGGGGAGTTGGACCCCCACCTATTTGATATTGCTAACCTATCTTAAGGATACATCATCAATATTGGAAAAACCTCTTTAACTATTTCAATGCTTAGTTGAAACTGTAAAATACCATTCACATTCATTTAGTATCTACCTAATAAAGACCTTGCCTCATATACTTTTACTACCAGAATGACATTTTAAATGGCTATATATATATATTTATTTTTTAATTAAATGATGATGTCTGCGTTCATATCTGTATGTATTACATATATCCATTATAAAAAGGAGCGCAGGACACCTACCAACAATACTGTCAAAGAATGCTCCTCGGAGATGCCAGTCATTCTTATCATTGAGAAAGGTAATCATATGAGACAGAAGGACATCATTGGCTTTTTGACGGCCGAAGAACACGCAGAGCCTTGTTATTCCATTTTCCATCAATGTCTGTTTCACTATGTTTTCTGGGTCACTCAGCAACGTTACCACCTTTTGTTGGACCATCTCATGTAAAGCCTGCAATTCTAGAAAAGCAAAAAAGAGCAAAACAACATCCTTTACATTAAACTGCACGCAAAGGGTTACTAAATAAATAATCACTTAAAGGGGTTGTCTGAGTTATTTTTTTGTTCTTTATATGTTTCTAACTTGTCAGGTATAACAACTTTCCCATATACTTTGTGTTTCTAAAGCTGCTGGTTTCTCAGAGTTGACTGAGGGTCACATGACCTGTGACGTCACCTTATCTCTCTGCTCTGTGATGTTTCGTTCACAAGCCTCAGAGTGCAGATAACAGTCTGTACACGAGAGGTCACTGGCCACACCCCCTTTCTTTGCCGGGCTGCTATCTGCTCTCTCCCTGGTTTCCTTCAGATAAAACATTAACCCCTTCAGCCAGAACACACTGAGGGCTCAAGGCTTTACAACAAACAGTAGCTGCAGCAGTGAGAGGAGACAAATGCTGGGCAAGGAGCTATAGAGGAATTGTATTGTATAAGAACAGGTAGGGAGAAATTCCTGTATGTATCAGCAGTGTCATTGTACAGCTGGGACTTGTAGTCCTACACATACAACATGCTGCTGAGTATTCCAGCAGGCAGACATGTCACTCAGCACTTGTATTCATTCCCTTTGCAGAGAGGGGGGGGAGAAGGGGGAGGGGCTGAGATTGTTGTTATTGCAGGTAAACAAAGGCCAGAAGAGAACCAGGGAAATTAGGAAATATGGATTTTTTTTGCCTAAAACTTGCTTAACTTAGTTATATATTGCTGCCCATCAGATTTACAGTGCTATATATTTTTTGTCATAACTCGGACAACCACTTTAATTCAACATTGTGTGAAATTAATCAGCACATCATCAACATCGCTACAAAAACCTGCAAAACAGGTTCTCCATTCAGAGGAGAGACATGTGACCCCCTTTCTGATGATCATGGGGGTCCGGCTGCTAGCAATTATCTCCTATTTAGGTGACAACTTTCTTGGCTATTTCAGAAGCTTTATAGCTGCGATTGCGTGGTCTCCTTTTCGGCATGCAACAGGGCCCCATTCGTATGATAGGAGTGGGTCCCATAGGGAAGATACAGGCAGTTACACATTTTCCCCCGGAGAGGCCACTGCTCAGGGAATGTAGCATAGTGCCCATAAAAAGTTTCACGAACGTGCCAACCACTGTGCCACGAGACTAACCTCCTCTAAGAGCATTGTCTAAGTGAGCCCCTCGTTCTTCGCAGTACCCCTAATGGTGAGGATAGACTTTCCCGAGGGGAACACCAGGTAACTACCTCTTGAGGAGGATTGGCACATGAGGCAGCTGGTCCAGACGTACCAGGAGGTACCAGAACAAGGTACCAGAGGTACAGACGTAATCAGCAGGCCAAGTCGTAACCAGGAGCAACAGTGCAAGACTGAAGGATAAGGCAGAGGCGAAGTCAAATAAGCAAAAGGTCAGGGCAGGTGGCACAGGTACAAGTCAGGCAATCGGGGTCAACAACAGGAGAGTCGAGGCAAAGCAGCCAAGGATCAAACAGGTAGCAGAGTCCAGAAACACAAGCATGGGTCAGGTGTACGGGAACACTAGCAGAGATAACAGCAACCTTTGCAGGACACAAGGACCTTTGACGCTCAGGCACCTGTGAAGGGGATTGAACCACTAAAATAGGTGCAGGATAACTGGGATTGGTCACACAGGTTACATGTGCAAAACCCTTACATCACAGGAGGTGTTGCGTGTCGGCCCTTACTGAGGTGCTACAGGGAACAAGCTAAAAGGCATGCTGTATCTAGGGCAGAAAGTAAACTGCGGATCGGATTCCAGAAGGTACAGCATCTGCAGGCACAGAGTCCAAGAGTGGGGCAGGGCATGGAGAGACCCCGGCAGCAGATCACCACTGCTACCTTCCCTATAATGCAGCTGGAGACCGGCAATGACTGAGGTGGCCAGGGAGGGCAGTGCTTGCCCGAGCACGGAGCCTGGGAACGCGGAAGGGGGGAAGGTGAACACCGGCGATCCGCAACCGCTGTTACAGAAACCAATGGCTAACCATGTAATAATAATAAAGTAGGTCCCAAGCAAGGGACTTCCTTCTATAACGTACTGTACATACTTCATTCAGGATATGAATAGGGGCTGTCCTAATGAGACAACCATAAAGAATCTTGCAAACAACCCCTTGAAGAAATAAGTACTGCTAAACATGTATAACTTTACAATACTAGTGACAGACCATACCTGTGTCATAGTTCTCGCTGGGATGAGACACCTCATCCAGCTCCTCACTGCCGGGATCGTTCTCCATGTTCAGGTTTTTCAGCTGCACCAGCTCTAAAAACCTCAGAGCCGTCTCAGCCAATAATGCTATGTTCTCTGTTATCGTACCGAGAAGGGAAAAAAAAGAGACAATTGTCTTACAAGCAGAATAAGGCGAGAGCTACACGGCAATTTTGGTCATGACACACATCGCCAAAGATCGCAATGTAGCGCGACCTGCCTCCCAATTAATGAAAGCCAATGAGGTCATGTTGCGACCTGCAAGTTGACGTGACTGAGACACCACAGTTAAACGAAGTCAAGCAAAAACATGTGGATTTTAATGACGAAATGTAACCTTCGCTCACCTGCATACGCCAGTCTAACGATCGTCGCCTCATCCTGAGCCAGATGCGCAATGCCAGGCAAGATGTATTCTGGATAAATGTTGATGTCATTCCTTGGCACCTCCTTTACTAAGGCTAATACCTTGGTCAGCGTCCGCACGGCTTCTGCTTTCACTCTGGGCACGGAGTCGTTACTAAAGTGCAGTAAATACGGTGTAATGCGGTCAAGTAAAATTTCCACACTTAAGCGAGGGGCAAGATGGAGAATAAGCTCCAAGGCTGCCAACTTAGAGTCACAGTATTTTAATGTCTGCAAACAGGAAGTTATCACCGAGACCAAGATGAGCAAGCCGTTTTCCTTAGTCTCCCCCTCCGCCTTCTCACTCTGGTCATCTCCACACAGATTATGGATGATGTTATCTAAATCCTTACGGATGACCAGGATGCGTTCGTCGGCAGAATTGAAGGTTTCTTTAGCAAACTGGGCCATGTATGGCTGCAGAAAGGTGTAAAATATCTCAGGGAACGCGTTGCCCCTTTGATGCTTTAAATAGTCTTCTGCTGCCAGACGCTTTTCTGGCTCTCGGCGAATCATCTGAGTCACCTTTTTTTAAAAGAAAAGAATACATTGTCGTCAAGACATATTATAACACGTTCAGAACACGTAACCTGCTGGGGGTCAGCTGCCACCCAAACCATACAGTACTGAGGTCCCGTATAAATGGTGCTCAGAATGCCTTTGAAGGGAATCTGTCAACCAGATTTTGGACCATTATCTACAGTAATACAAGAGTAGTCCTGCAGATAAGAAGTCCAGATCTCGATTTTTTATTTTCCTACTGCCCCCGTTCCCGCGCTCTTAGTACTCAAAGCTGCGCTGAAGTACACCGTATGGATGCTAATAATGGAGAGGACGTATGCATGCATAGCAGTCCAGACTGTATATTTCAACAAAGTTCTCAGTGCTGACAGTGGAGGAACAGGGGGCAGGTGGGAAATAAAAAATTGTTGTCTGGACTCCATTAAAACATCCTTTTTCTCAGCAATGTGGGCACATATGAACATGGGACCAACGCAGAGGAGTAGGCTTTTTCTACAGGTAGAGCTGGTTTGGCATCAAATTTGAAAACATGTAAAACCCTGGAAATCCCCTGAAATATTAGATAGGATTAGTATGCCTGCTCAGATAGATGAGCAGGGAGATCGCATTGATGGTACTAATAGGGATAGGATTGTGTCACAAATAGATCTCAAGTCATTGGGCTTCTTCATGTATCAAAATGGTCATGTTGTCCACAGAAACCCAGACTGGACAAATAAACTGTAGACTCCTCTCTATCGACAAGGTCAGGTTTGGTGATGTCTACTGTGTCATCGTACTTACTAGAAGTCTGATGGAGCTGTCTTCAATTTTGCCCAGTGCTTGATCTGGAGAGAACTGGCCTTTTTTGTAAGCTAGAAGCTGGGACAGGTCAAATAATGGCACCCCTTCAGTGAACAGCTCTGCGATAACACACCCTGCCAAGAAAAAGAAAAAAAAGAATCAATGAACAGCAATGGGATTCCCAGGACCAGGTATGAACACTTCCAGATTTTCTAGATACAGCTAAACTTGGTCTTCGTACACATGGTTACTCTGTGATAACATCAGAGTTTCATGGGTTTGCGGACATTCAACACTACCTGCTGGGTGGCTCATGACAGCGAAGTTTGGCTGCCATATTGTCATGTCCGGCACAGGCCTCAGCTGTAGACTATGAGAAGATGGGGGCAATCTACTGAAGGGGATTTCCCATAGGCACATACCATCTATCCACTGGACAAGTTATTAGTGCCTGATCCCTGAGGACCTCCACAATTACGAAAACAGGGCTGTTTGTTCCACATATGAATGAATGAGCGGTTGCACGTGTGCTGAGGGTTCAGTCAAGGTCTATGGGACAGATGGACAGGCAGCGTCGCCAGCACCATAGAGTTTGGCTAAAGCCACAGTGCACATATGCAACCTCTGCTCCATTCAAAAGAGGGACACAGCACCCCTATTTTCATCGCTGATGGGGGTTCCTGCAGACCCACACCGATCACACCGCTATCCTGTAGATAGATAAATTATGTTTCTGGGAAAATCCCTTTAATGCTGTCAGTCAAGTCAGTTAAAGTACGTAAGCAAGTAGCATTCCATAGCCAAGCAGACGCTAACCTGAAGACAAGCCGTCAGCTCTTCCTTTTAGTAAATACTGGAATTTACCACAGAATAACAGTACTGGAGCAACTCCTCTTAGAACTATGGGCTGTGCTGCTCCTCTCTTATTCCTCCTGACTACAGACACTGGGCCAGAGCATGGAGAGGGACATTGAAGCATGAATTTCCACCACTGCCCAGATATTGAGATACATATCACTGCTAGCTAATTCCATGGAGAAAAAAAAAAATGAATATTTACATATAATATATATCCTGGGTTATTTCACTTGATATATATATTTTTGTAGGATAAACCCTTTAAAAGAAAACCGGACAACACAGGGGATTTTCTGGGGATTTGCTGCTGCAGCCAGGTATGCAGAGCCAGGCTAGGAGAACCGGAGCAGTGGCATGGGATATGTCAAGTCAGGCTGTCCACTTTTCCCCGAAATCAGACAAACTCTTTAAATCATCTTGTAGCCCAAGTTACATTACTGTTTTTTTATGTTTACAAGGGTTGCCCCACAAAAAATATTCTACATTTTTCAAACCAGCACCTGGATCTGAATACTTTAGTAATTACATGTAATTAATAATTTATTATAGCCACTGAGTTATTGAATAAAGTCCGTGTAGCGCCACATGTTGTTTTCTCTTTTTCCAATTTCTCAGTCCACCTCACGGAGGTGGTCACACATGCTTAATTCCATCCTTCAATTGCCACCAGCTGCACCAGAAAGTACATGAGCCTGAGAAAGCCCCTGTGGAAGCTGGGCTTTCCCGGCAATACACGTGGGGCAGTCTCTCTGACTAGGGTTGCACCTTTGTACCGGTATCGATACGATAGCGGGATTTGCCTGTTACTGCACAGCCTAGTATCAGAGAACATAGTGCGCGCTCCTCCCAGCATGCTCCATGTTCCCTCAGCAGCACAGGGGAGAAGGAGTCTCTCCCTCCCCTCTGTGCTGCTGCCACTGCCACCAATGAGAGGAGAGAGGGCAGGAGGAGGGGAGGGAGTGTGGCCACTGCACCACCAATGTTTTTATTACTTGTGTTGGGGAGGGGGGGGCACACTGTGCCACCAATGAACATAACTATTGTTTAATACAAGTACAGGAGGTGGGTGCTGGTGGCAGAATCCGAATTGTATGACAGGGAGCTGCAATACGCCACAGTTAACCCCCTCAGGTGCCGTAACTGAGAGGTAAACTGCTGCGGATAGCAGAGTCCCAAACCTCCCGTATAATAAACATTGGTGGCGCAGTGTGCCATCCCCCCCAACCCCCCAGTTTTAAATCATTGGAGGCAGTGGCCACAAGCGTTCCCCCTCCCCTTTTCCTCTTCATTGGTGGCAGTTCCAATCGGAGCCCCAGCAGTGTAATTGCGGGGCTCCGATCGGTTACCATGGCAGCCAGGACGCTACAGAAGCCCTGGCTGCCATGGTAAGCTCCCTGCTGCTGTGTGCACAAAGCACAGGGCAGCAGGGAGAGTGTAAAGTCCTATTCACCCTAATAGAGCTCTATTAGGGTGAAGAGGACAAGGGTTCTAGCCCCTAAGGGGTTTAATAGTAAGTAAATAAAAAGTAAAAAAACAAACACCAAAATTAAGTTTAAATCCCCCCTTTCCTAATTTTATATATAAAATGTATAAAGAATAAATAAACATATTAGGTATCGCCACGTCCGAAAAGTCTAAACTATTAAAATATGAAAAAACACCTGCTATACGGTGAACGTCGCAACAGAAAAATAAATAAATAAAAAACACGTGATCCTATATTTTTTAGTCACCTTGTTCCCCAAAAAATGTTTTTATTTTTTCGCGTGGTATCAAATGGTATCAAGCATCGCAATACTTTTTTATGGTATCGAAACTGAATCAAAATTTTGGTATCTTGACAACCCTATCTCTGACAATGCTCACCTAACAGTTCCGGACGTATTTTTTTTTCATTTTACCTTTCATTAGTTATAATGGCTTGTTTTGCCTGGGGAGCAATCGTCAGGGGAAACAAAATGGCCGCTGGCCCATCAGTTCACACAAAGCCTGTCCTGATCACACATGAAGACAAGTTACTTCACAACACTGAGGTAAAGAGCTTCCTCATCCTCCTCTCTGCTTGTCAGGGATTATGATCCTGAATACAGATCATAAGAACTTTAGCTGAATCTCTCAGGAATTTAGTTCATGAAGAGACACGAAGTACAGAGAAGACTGACAGGACAGACTGTGGTAATGGAGACTGCATACAAGTGCTGCTGCTGATTAGCCACACCTCACCCTCCTCTCATGTCTCCTCATCTTCTCCATTCCCACAGAGATTCACCTGTATTCAGGATCATGATTCCTGACAAGCAGAGCAGAGAGGAGGATGAGGCAGATCTATGGCTCATTGTGGTGAAGTAACTTGTCCTCCTGTGTGATTAGGACAGGTTTTGTGTGTACTAATAGGACGACTGCCATTTTATTTTTCCTAATGATTGCTCCCTAGTCAAAACTAGCCACTATAAGTAATGAAAGGTATTCATGAATATATTTATTATAAAATAATATTTAAAGGGGTTCTGTAGTTCTTTAAAACTGATGATCTATCCAGAGGACACCCGGGACCTCCGCCGATCAGCTGTTTGAGAAGGCAGTGGCGCTACAGGAGTGCAGAGGCCTTCTCTGTGTTTACCGCAGGCGCAGTGACGTCACGACTAGTATCACTGGCCTGGGCGGGGCTAAGCTCCATTCAAGTGAACAAAGCTTAGCCCCGCCCAGGCCAGTGAAACTAGTCGTGATGTCACTGGGCCTGAGGAAAACACCGAAAAGGCCGCGGCGCTCATGCAGCGCCACTGCCTTCTCAAACAGCTGATCGGTGGGTGTCGGACCGCCGCCGATCAGATGCTGATAATCTATCCAGGGGTTAGATCATCAGTTTTACAGAACTGCAGAACCCCTTTAAGTATTTTCATTTTTTTTTTAAGTCCTGGAGAACCCCTTTAAGGTATTGTGCTATAGTCATTGATGCTGCATTATCAGGATTTCCTTGACATTTGATTGAGTCTGATATTGTCCTGGACTGTACTTGTTTGTTCCTTATTTGTGGACTTTGGTGAGCTATTACCTGTGCCTGGTCTTCTTTATACCGGCACACCCTTTATTGTATACAATTTTTGAATATTTGTGTATTTTTCACAATAAAATTGTTCTATTCATTATACTCATTTGGAGGTGCATTCCTATTGTGGTTTTCTTTGTGGTTCTTGTCTATGAGCCTGAGAAAGGACATGCCTCCTGATCTGCCAGCTTGATATAAATCTAGCAGAGCAATTGGAGGAGATCTCTGGATCCATGTGAGGTACAGGGCTGGTTCTAGCTTTCATGTACTGTATGTCTGATTTTCATTTTTTGCATTAATCATGGGATAACCGCTTTAACCTATTTCCCATTTATGCCAGGTAGTCAGTATCTGCTCCTCAGCATATACGGCATCGGGTGAGTTTCATGCCATTTTTTATCTACAATACATTAACAACAGTTTTATTTTTGCATGTTTTAGCACTAGGTCTTCTAATCAATACCTGCAGAGAAGATATCCATTGCCCGCTTTAGGTCCCCTCGGGTTCGTTGATTATTATTGGTAAGGTCCACCAGTGGTGTAGATTGATCCTTGATAGACTCTAATTCTGTGGAAAACGTGCTACCGTCCACAAATCTTTCTGGAGCTATATAACAAGTTCTTCTCCGAGACGTATCAAAGAAATAGTTAAAATCTGCTGGGTTATCTTCAGGCAGATAGGTTGGCTTGAAACTTGCAAAGTCTGTGAGAAGTACCCAGTTCCAACTCGTCACCATGACGTTTTCTGTCTTGATATCTCCATGACATACTCCGGACTTGTGTGCCTGATCTACAGCGGTCAGGATCTGAAATGCAATCCACCGTTTCTCAATGTTGTTGAGGAAGGGGCGAGTGCTGATACGATCATACAGGTTATCTCTGACATATTGCCTGAAGAGCAGAGCGGCCTTCTCATTCAGGGTGAACTTTTGGAAAGGGAGACAGTTCTGAGAAGAGCAGAGTCGAATCTTTAACTCTTCAAGTTCCTGCTTATAGTTGGTTAACGGCAGTGATGGGTCCTGAATTGCAAAGACCTTGACGACCACTAAGCCTTCTCTATGCTTGGCTCTAGCAACTTTAAAGAACCGTGTACTTCCCAGGCTCTTGTCATACTCAAAGTCATGAATGTCTGAAAAATAACTGTCCACTGACAAGATCTGAGATGGGGCTATTCCTGCTAGCTGGTTGCCCATGATCCAATAACTTGTAGCCCAACGTTAAATTGCTAGAAGAGAAAAGGAATACAAAACGGTTAGGTTTATGTGGTTTAGTTGGTTTTTGATACAAGGTATTTCTACAAACACTTTTTAGAACTTTTCAGTACAGGTTTGGTCCCTAAGACTTCACGTCCCAGCAATGAAGCGTCTGCAGTGTAATGAGAACCTCCAGCAAGCCCATGGAGTTAGGATCTGCTGACAATGGCCTCATGGGTTGTGTTTTTATAGAGGACAGATCAGTTTTGGAGTGTTGTTCTTTGACGATTAGAATGGTGCATCATGATACGTTGTCCTGGCCAGTAATGAAATAACATCATAACAGAATGGAGGAAATAATAATGGATCCTGTAAAAATGGAAGCCATGCAAGTGTCAGCAGTGGTTTATTTCTGAATAAGTAATGTGCTTAAATAGTATGTCCCAGTCTGAGGTTGTAGGCAGGTCTAGATCCAGAGCTGCAAGCATGGACGTGGCAACTTAAAGGGATTTTCCACTTTGCACCAACAGCCTTCAAAAAAATCATTTATGAAGGTAGCTCTAATTTTGTAATGTATTTCCTTTACATTTATTGCTCTTATATTCTGTTCTGGGCTTTGGTCACATGACCATGTCCATGAAGCTCTTTCTTATTTCCTGTGATCTTATGTCCATGAGTGTGTTAGAGCAACAACAGGGCAGTGATAGGTGAGTGTCTATGTAACTAGCTGGGTGGGAGGGGCTATAAACAAGATGGGCGTTGTTAGAGGCCGTGATGGGGGAGTGTCTATGTAACTGGCTGGGTGGGAGGAGCTATACACTAACTGGGTATTGTTAGGGGCAGTGATAGGCGAGTGTCTATGTAACTAGCTGGTGGGAGGAGCTATACACTAACTGGGTATTGTTAGGGGCAGTGATGGGGGAGTGTCTATGTAACTATCTGGTGGGAGGAGCTATAAACAAGATGGGCGTTGTTAGAGGCCGTGATGGGGGAGTGTCTATGTAACTGGCTGGTGGGAGGAGCTATACACTAACTGGGTATTGTTAGGGGCAGTGATAGGCGAGTGTCTATGTAACTAGCTGGTGGGAGGAGCTATACACTAACTGGGTGTTGTTAGGGGCAGTGATGGGGGAGTGTCTATGTAACTAGCTGGTGGGAGGAGCTATACACTAACTGGGTGTTGTTAGGGGCAGTGATGGGGGAGTGTCTATGTAATTAGCTGGGCATTGTTATGGGCCATGCTGAAGCTGTGGCAGAGAAAGGAGAAGTGCATCATGGGTTTGGTTGGATACAGGAACAGGAAGTGCTACATAATGGAAGTAACCGAACCAGAAGAATTTTTTTTAACATGTGAAAACGGGTCAGGAGAGTCCATATTGAAAAAGAAAAAGTATGGGAAAGATGTACATGAGGTAAGCAACTAGAGGAGCCTATCTGATAAAAACACAGTCATCTCAGAAAACCCCTTTAAATATTTAAAGGGTTTCTGTCATCAGAATTTAGCCTACAAAACCGAGTGTCATTTGCAAATCGCAAATGACACCTGATGACAGAAAGCCTTCTTTTATAGAAATCTGTACGGTAGTTTTTGTTAAAATAGCGTTTTTATAATATGCTAATTAGGCCCCCTAGGTGCAGTAGGCGTGAACCCTGCACCTAGGAGCGGCCATAATAACGCCCCTTACCCCTCCTCCCTTGCGTTGATTGACAGGGCCGGGCAGCCATCTCTTTTGTCTCCCGGCCCTGTACGATCGTGAAATCCCGCGCCTGCGCATTGCGATAAGCAATCTGCGCATGCGCATTGATGAAGCCGGGACCCGGGCGGCCGCCGGCTCTCAACGCGCGTGCGCAGATTGCTTATCGCAATGCGCAGGCGCGGGATTTCACAATCGTACAGGGCCGGGAGACAAAAGAGATGGCTGCCCGGCCCGGGCAATCAACGCAAGGGAGGAGGGGTAAGGGGCGTTATTACGGCCGCTCCTAGGTGCAGGGTTCACGCCTACTGCACCTAGGGGGCCTAATTAGCATATTATAAAAACGCTATTTTAACAAAAACTACCGTACAGATTTCTATAAAAGAAGGCTTTCTGTCATCAGGTGTCATTTGCGATTTGCAAATGACACTCGGTTTTGTAGGCTAAATTCTGATGACAGAAACCCTTTAAAGGTGTTCTCCAAGACCAGGGGCCAAGGATGGTGACAAAAAAAAAAAAAGACTCCCTGGTCTTGAGTGCTCAGGTCCCAGCTCCAAACTAACTTCTCCACCTCTACTGATCCCTGCTGAATCAGAAGTGTGACATGCTGTCCACATGCAGATCACTGCCACCAGCCAATCAGTGGTGACCTTGATCACGTGTGGTCCTGCACAGGTTATGACTGAGCAGCAGTGATCTGCACATGGACGTCACGTCACACTTCCGGTTAAGCAGGGACCGGTAGAGGTGGAGAAGGTAGCTTGGAGCTGGACCCAGAGCACTCAGGACATTGGTTCCAGAGCCGGCCCTCTGACCATGAAGTTCAGAGAACCCCTTTAAAGGGTTTCTGTCATCAGAATTTACCATAGTAAACCAAGTGTCATTTGCAATACGCAAATGACACCTGATGACAGATCTTTTTGTTTTATACTTTTCTGTAAAGTTGTTAGTGAGAAAAGTCCGTTTTTAAAATATGCAAATTAGCTCCCCTAGGTGCAGTAGGCGTGAACCCTGCACCTAAAAGCGGCCGTAATGCCTCCTCTTACCCCTTAGCGTTGATTGACAGGGCCAGGCAGCCAGCTCTTTCGGCTCCCGGCCCTGTTCGAGTCCAAAATCCCGCGCCTGCGCATTGCGATCAGCAATCCGCGCATGCGCGTTGAGCCGCCGGTCGCCTGGCTCCCGGTTTCCTCAATGCGCCCGCATTGCTGATCGCAATGCGCAGGCGCGGGATTTCGGACTCGAACAGGGCCAGGAGCCGAAAGAGCTGGCTGCCTGGCCCTGTCAATCAACGCTAGGAGGGGTAAGAGGAGGCATTACAGCCGCTTCTAGGTGCAGGGTTCACGCCTACTGCACCTAGGGGAGCTAATTTGCATATTTTAAAAACGGACTTTTCTCACTAACAACTTTACAGAAAAGTATAAAACAAGAAGATCTGTCATCAGGTGTCATTTGCGTATTGCAAATGACACTTGGTTTACTATGGTAAATTCTGATGACAGAAACCCTTTAAGTGTGTGAATATCGCAGAACCCCCTATATTTGTGGCACTGCCATGGATCTAATAGTTTAACTACAATGAGATGAGGCTTCCAGTATGGGCTGGACATCTTCTGTAGCTGATGGGCTTGATGACCACAGATGACCACAGGGGTCTTCCTGCTTCCCATCTACTAGAACTCTATGAATGCAATCAGATCACATAGTACGCTGGTAACTGTAGTCCCAATGCCCCTGTCTGAAACAGAATGAGCTGTCAGGTGACTGGCGCCCACCCAGTGACGTCAGCGCAGGCAGTACTGAAAGGAAAGGCAACGATAAAATACGGGAAGACATGACGTCACTCCTTACGTGCAGGCTCCCCCGGGCTGTATGCGCCGTTATACCGGGTACCCCGCTGTACACCGGAGGAAACAGGAAACCGTAGCGCTTCAAAACACTTCCATCCCTGCGGATGTCAGTGCCCACTTCCTGACAGACAGCCAATCAGCACCGAGCGCGGCAATGACCAATCAGAGCGCATGCTGGGAGGAATCGCGCGCATCAGCTGAGCATAGAAGCTAGAGGCGGCAGCTGTAACACATGGAAGCCACAGGGGGGCGGTAGAATAGGTCTAATTTATACACAGCGGAACGTTACCTCATGTGGTGTGGAGTCTGCTGGGTGCACCCGCAGTCTACTACCTCAAGTCCAATTATTGAATATAGAGGATGGGTGTATTTTAGCCCTTAAAACTTGGCATACACATTCATTGCTGTTATTCAGCCGAGGACCTTCACTTCCGAATCCCTAACGACAGCTCTATACACATACATGTATTCAATGGGGAGAAGGCAGCTGCCAGGAGACCTGGGATGGGTCAAAAGTATTCATTTTGCCTGATTCTTCTCTACCCCAATATCATCTGTTGGGAGCTCCCCATACACGTCAGAATGTTGCCAAACCATTTTCGGCAGGTTCAGCCAATAGTCACTGGGCCTTAAAGGGGTTGTCCCACAAAAAATATTCTACAGTTTTCAAACCAGCACTTGGATCTGAATACTTTTGTAATTGTATGTAATTAAAAATTTAGTAATTTAGAATAAAAATATTCTACAGTTTTCAAACCAGCACTTGGATCTGAATACTTTTGTAATTGTATGTAATTAAAAATTTAGTACAGCCATTGTATTGAGTTATTCAATACAATATATCTGTATAGCGCCACCTGCTGTTTTTTTTATTATTTCTTTGTCCAGCTCACTGAGAAGGCCGCACATGCTCAGTTCCATCCTTCAACTGCCTCCTGAGCTGTGATAGGGAGAGCATTGACACGCCCCCTTAGCTGCAGCAGAAAAGACATTTGGCTTGAGCTGACAGATTGATATAAATCTAGCAGAGCAATGAATGGGGGAAATTATAGGTGTCAAGGAAAAAATTGTGGATTTAGTGGATCGGATGCGGTCCTATTAATTTCAGTGGGGATGCAAAAGATGCGGACTGCACCCAGTGTATTTTAACCCTATGGCCCCGCAAAAAAGATAACAAACATAATAAACATGTCTTATTCTTGTCTGTTTTTCGTGGACAAGAATAGGACATTTCTATTGAAATGAAAAAGAAAATGGCATCATGCACACGGTCAGGACGGCAAACACTTGTGTGTGCATGAGCCCTAATACAGAGTCCACAAAGAAATGACGCCAGAAGTCTTGTGAGAGGGAGACTGAGAAGGTTTGTGGAACCCTGGAGGGAAATTTCTTGAAAGTTCTTGATTTCTAAATATTTTCTCACTGGGTTACACAAATCCGTTATTAGGAAACCCTACAAACTACATAACGTCAGTTCAAAGATCAGAGGGGTTCTAAAAAATATTAGAAAAATAAAATTTGGACTTAGTAGACGTGGAGGTGCTAATTCCAGTTCCCCAAGATCAGATAGGTAGAGGATATTACTCTATAGTATTTTTTGTTCCCCAAACCAAATGGAAAGTATTTCATAATACATTTAAAAAAGCTGAATAAGCAGATATTTTACGAGATGTTCAAAATAGAATCAATAAAATTGATAGTGAATGTCTTACAGGAGGTGGTGTTCATGAAAGATGTGTATTTCCATATCCCTACCCATTCTTCTCACCAGAAACAATTAAAAGGGTTTTCCAGGACTTTAATACTGATTACCTATCCTCAGGATAGTCTTAGGCATGCAAATTATCAAGATCTACGGCTGGCAGCTCACTTTGCAATAGCTGATCAATCACGTCCCAGATGTGATTTATGGAAGACAAGTCTGAAGGTGCTGCAGGCTATGATAGCACATTTAAGCCATGCTGGCTGCTAACAGTAGCACGAGCAACATCTGGCCAGGTGTTGTCCTCTTGAAAAACAATTCATGGGAAACTTTGGACAAATAGCCATACCACTGGTTCCACGACCAAATCAATATAATGCAGAAATGAAGATTAGAGGGGGTCCAGCTACTGTACATTATACCATCCCACACCATAATCCCGGGAATAGGATTGGTGTCATGTTCCTTTGTGAAGGCCTCTCTAAAGTGTTGTCCACATGTTCTCCAGACACAATCTAATATTATTGCGTCCAAGACAAAAACGGCACTCATTAGTGAATACGACAGACCTCCACTCCAGGCCCCATTGTCTTCTGTGCACCATAATAGCTTTTGAGAGCAGCGGCATGAGGTCAATGGAACACCTGTAGCTGGACATCTGGTTCATAGCTCAATGTTGTGCAGCTGCTTTCTGATGGCTTGTGTAGGCATCCAATTTCACTTGCAGTACTGTGCCCCATTCTTCTAATCAAACGCTCTGTCCTTGCAGAGGTTTGCCACTGAGCACCTCTTGCTGCTCTTCATTGTTCTTCGTAGTGTTCCCAACCACTGGGACACGCAGCGTTGAACAGTGCTGACATCCTAGGCACATAGCCATCTGCCAGAGTAATAAACCAAGGTCTCTCAGTTCATGTCCCTCTCAGTTTGCAACAAGTGGTGATAACTTTCACATCGATAAACAGGAGGCAACACACAATCACCCCACATGACTTGATCCATTTTTTTAGGTTTTGTGTCGCTAAAAAATTTTGTTTTCAATCTGGATTTTATACACCTCTCTGATGCCAAAGATTGGAGCTAGGCACTTGAAAATTGGATCATCTGCCGATCGTAGAGATACCTGCTCCTTCCTCGATTCTCATAACCTTACGACAGTATGTTAAGGTTATACAAATCAAGGAAGTAACACTTATCATTAAGAATCTGTTCTGCATGGTCACTAGATAAGGGTTGGGGAGAGAATTGTAAGGAGCAGTGTTAGTATGAACCCTTTTTCAGCCAGAAAGGTACTTCACGGTGAAGCTTTACTTAGTGGGCACTTGTAGGTGCAAAGCCTGGCAGAAAAAACTGCATATTCACACTACTCCTGATGATAACAACGTACATCACACAAGGTACTGTTTTATTGTGCTCAGTCTCTCCGTAGTGATGGCAGCAGGTCAAAACTGCTGACATACTCCCTTTAAGTCAGAGTAGATGAGACCTCTAATCTCTACCTTTAGTCATGTAAAAACAACCTGTACTTTTATATTTTATGGAGAAAAATGTCAGAATAAGGGCCCTTGCACATGACCGTATGCTCTCCAAGACATACGGTTCGTGAGCGGGCTATATGTCCCGGAGCGGCATAGATCATGGGCACGGGAGCGCACAGCATCATAGATTACTATGATGCTGTGCACGTCGGGCCGCCCACGGGACTATTGTCCCACACTCATATGATCTTATGAGTGCGGGACAATAGTTACGCTAAAACCTGCTGCTACTGTATTTCCAGCTCTACACTGCACTTAGTAAAAGGGACTTTGTTACGTTGAACTGTACTCATTCTACAGTACTAAAATTCCACTGTACCGATCCCCAGGGAACAACAGGAACCTGCAGGGCCTGAGGGAATACACCGTCACACAACACTCCATCAGGGCCACTACCACTCCTATCCTCTACGCTGGCTCCTTGGGGAGTCGCTGCACAAGGAGCAGGCCTCATCATAAATTGGATGCATATTCCTTGCAAACTGGGCAGCATAGGGTAACATAGTTTATAAGGCCGAAAAAAGATATCTATCCATCCAGTTCGGCCTTTTATCCTGC
>ONZH01010517.1:0-22931 GCA_900303285.1 Rhinella marina | reverse complement strand
TGATTTGTAAAGTGGCAGAACTATGTTCTCATCACGGGCATCTATGCCTCTTTTGATGCAACCCATTATCTTATTGGCCTTGGCAGCAGCTGTCTGACACTGGTTTCTGCAGCTTAGTTTGCTGTTCACTAAAATTCCTAGGTCCTTTTCCATGTCAGAGTTACCCAATGCTTTACCATTTAGTATGTACTGGTGACTTGCATTATTCCTTCCCATATGCATAACCTTACATTTGTCAGTGTTAAACCTCATCTGCCACTTTTCTGCCCAAGCCTCCAGTCTATCCAGATCCTGCTGTAGCAGTGCACTGTCCTCTTCTGTGTTAATTACTTTACACAGTTTAGTGTCATCTGCAAAAATTGATATTTTACTGTGCAAGCTTTCTACAAGATCATTAATAAATATATTGAAGAGAATAGGACCCAATACAGACCCCTGTGGTACCCCACTAGTGACAGTGACCCAATCTGAGTATGTACCGTTAATAACCACCCTCTGTTTTCTATCACTAAGCCAGTTACTTACCCACATACAGACATTTTCTCCCAGGCCAAGCATTCTCATTTTGTATACTAACCTTTTATGTGGTACAGTGTCAAACGCTTTGGAGAAGTCCAAATATACGACATCCATTGAGTCGCCGCGGTCAAGTCTAGAACTTACCTCCTCATAGAAACTGATTAAATTGGTTTGACATGACCGATCCCTCATGAAGCCATGCTGATATGGAGTTATTTGCTTATTTTCATTGAGGTACTCCAAGATAGCATCTCTCAGAAAACCTTCAAACAGTTTGCCCACAACAGAAGTTAAACTTACCGGCCTATAGTTTCCAGGCTCTGTTTTTGGACCCTTTTTGAATATTGGCACCACATTTGCTATGCGCCAATCCTGTGGAACACTCCCCGTCAGTATAGAGTCCTTAAATATCAGAAATAAGGGTCTGTCGATGACATTACTTAATTCTCTTAGGATACGGGGGTGTATGCCATCCGGTCCTGGTGATTTGTCTATTTTAATATTTTTAAGACGTTGCTGCACCTCTTCCTGGGTCAGAGAGGACACTTTTAAAGGGGAATTTACTTTTATACTCTGCATTTCATCTGACATTTTATTTTCCTCAGTGAATACAGTGGAGAAAAAGTTATTTAGCAGCTTAACTTTCTCCTCATCGCTCTCTGCTACTCCCCCCTCATTACTCTGCAAGGGGCCGACACCTTCAGGTTTATACTTTTTAGTATTTATATAATTGAAGAACATTTTAGGGTTAGTTTTACTCTCTTTGGCGATTAATCTCTCGGTCTCTAGTTTGGCTGTTTTTATGTGTCTTTTACATATTCTATTTTTTTCCTTATAGTTTTTCAATGCTTCCTCACTACCCTCCTGTTTTAGTGATTTAAATGCTTTCTGTTTGTCATTTATTGCTTTCTTTACAGTTCTATTTATCCACATTGGTTTTTTCTTGTTTCTTATTATTTTATTCCTATATGGTATGTACCTCTCACAATTAGATATTAGGATGCTTTTAAAAATATCCCATTTTGTGGCTGTATTTTTATTTTTGAGGACTTTGTCCCAGTTTGTTAGGCCTATGGCCTCTCTTAGTTGGCTAAGTTTTGTTTTTTTGAAGTTTGGTATTTTTGTTCCTCCCTGAAGAAACGCTCTTTTGAATGACAATTGGAAGGTTATTATATTATGGTCACTGTTTCCCAGGTGTCCCCCAACCTGCACACCTGTTGCTCTGTCAGGTCTATTGGTTAATACTAAGTCCAGTATGGCCGTCCCTCTAGTGGGGTCCTGAACCAGTTGGGAAAGGTAATTGTCTTTGGTTATTTCCAAGAACCTGTTTCCTTTATGAGATGTACAGGTTTCAGTTTCCCAGTCTATATCTGGGTAGTTGAAGTCCCCCATAATAACGACCTCATTATGATTTGCCACCTCGTCTATTTCATTTAGAAGTAGGTTTTCTGTGGTCTCTGATATATTGGGTGGTTTATAATAAAAAAAATAAATCACAGGAGCTGGTCAATAGGGCACCAGCAAATCCCAATTGTTCAATGAGAAGGACCAATAATAAACAAAATATCACAGAAGGTGATCTCTCTCCAAAATATATAATAAAATGTAACTTTTATTGTTGCGTATAAAAACAGACGAAAGGACATCCACTATTAGAACAACATAAACATAGATAATTTCTCATCCGTGGTAGGTAGATTGTTGTTGGTATCTGGGGTGTCTAACCGAAAGGAGTCACCCTAACTTACGCCCTATAGCTGAAGGCCCTACCTCCAACGGAATAGCCGCCCCGATAGGGGCGATCCCGTATCTCGTACCTCCTAGTGCCCCTGTTAAGGCCCTAAGATAGTAAGACCGTCACCACCTAAGTCCTATACACACCACACCCCGCACACTCAGAGTAGACCAAAAATAAAGACAATAATATACAGATGTGAATACTGTATCAGATGATGCCAGTAGACACGTTCCCCTGGAGGCAAATTGTCACCCCCAAGTACCAGTATCCAACTGCTATTCACCTAGACATCGTTGATGAAACATCCAGAATTTATCCAGAGCACACAGATATATGTGTGCCTTGGTGATACACAAGAAACCTGCTAGTATTTAGGATAGCAGCACATTTGTGTTTTTTATTTATGATTTGTTTATTGGGGTCCCAGTCCCAACGCGTTTCGCCTTTGGTTTTTAGCTCATCAGGGGACTTCTTACTTGAAAACACCAAGAGCACAGTTGCCCGTTTCTTAGGATAAGAATATCACAAAATGTATAATCCAAGATCTATATTGGTGACATCAGATTGTCATCTAATTCACCAAAACATCACTGGTTTATATCTAGGATATATAAAAAAGATTGCGAGGTATGCATATATCAAACACCAAACTGAGATCACGCATATTAACTCAATCTGCAAAAGACCTGGGTGCATAGTCACCACGGTATAGTCATGCCGGAATCCAGTTATTCCATTGATATTTTTATACTTGCGTGTCCCATAGGGTAGAGATTTGTGTGTGTCTCCCTCGCATCGATGGCGCGTAGCTACGCTGCTTCAATCCCCTATAAATTGGGAGAAGCGCGGCCCTTGCTAACGCTGCCTACACGATTGTCTCGGCGTCCCACGTGGAGGTGAAGGGGCGGGAGCGCTCACTGTTTTGGCGCTTCCGTTTAAGTGCTATCTTCAGATCACATGAGCGGGCTGGTCACGTGATCGGGCGAAATGGGAAGCAAATGTACTAGTTTGTATCCGCCCTCCCGTGACAGTAAGTGACTATGGAACTGTGTGGAAATTGATTATATGTACACCAAAACCGAGTGACACATCATCAGTTCTATTAATAGAGAGGGTTCTATTCTGGATGCCTCCGTCTCATAATTATTATAGTTAACCCTATATGTTCATATATATCACCTTAGGGTTGTAGCAGCCACATGATTTAGGGTGCTTAACTCATTTATTGTTGTTATTGTTTATCAATTTTATTTCTTATATCTGACTAGCAGACTAGTTATTCAGTTGTTGGGTCGCAATATTAGCATTTGATAAGTTAGATAAAACAGGTGAATTCAAAGGCCTCATTCAGGCCTCTTGGTGTCAGGGTATTCAGGGAATATATCCATCTACATTCTTTCTGTTTTAGGATTTTATCTATCTCACCTCCTCTAATGGAGGGAGTAATTGTTTCAATCATATTAAACTTAATAGATTCCGTTCGATTTTCATGTTGGTTCTTAATGTGTCTCGCTAGGGGTGTATCTCGGCTATTTCTTATATCTCCGATATGTTCAAGAATGCGCTTTTTAAAATTTCTACATGTCTTTCCAACATATTTTATCCCACATACACATTGGCCGAGGTAGACTACACCTCTAGTATCACAGTTCGCGAAGCTTTTGCATATAAATGTTTTTGTCCCCATGCTGTCAGTGAACGTTTTTCCTGTCTTGATGTATTTACACGCTTTGCAATGGCCACATTTAAAGGTGCCAATGCTTCTATTTTGAAGCCAAGTATTTCTCTCTATTGGTTCAAAATAACTGTGTACCAGGGTGTCTCGTATACTTCTGCCTTTTCTAAAGGTGATGGAAGGATACTCAGTTATTACTCCATTAATGTCAGGATCGGCTCTCAATAATGGCCAGTATCGCTCCAATATATTTCTTACCAGTTTTGCCCCAGAATCGTATGTGCCAATCAGCCTGAGTATATTTTCTTGTGGTTTTTGGTTTGACTGTAGTAAAGAAGTGCGCTCCTTTGCTCTAGCAAACTGTCTAGCTTGTTGTAGGGGTTGTGTAGGATAACCCCTCTGTTTAAAACGTTTAAACAATTTTTCAGCTTCCTCATCAAAGTCATCCAAATTCGAGCAGTTTCGGCGTACTCTTAAAAATTGCCCCTTGGGTATTCCTCTTTTTAGAGGAAGCGGATGATGGCTATCCCATCGCAAAAGACTATTCGTTGACGTCTCTTTGCGATGTAGTGTGGTTTCAATCTGGCCATTTCCGCCCCGTCTAATCAGGATATCCAAGAAGGCAATGGATTCCCTTTTGAATTCATATGTAAATCGAAGACCAATGTGGTTATTGTTAAGTGTACCTATGAACTCCCTAAATTTTGATTCTGTTCCCGTCCAAAGTATAAAAATGTCGTCAATAAATCTGACCCATAATAAAATGGAGTCAGTCCATCCTTCGGATGACTCTGAAAAGACGACTGTATCCTCCCACCAGCCCAGGAGTAAGTTGGCATAAGTCGGCGCACAGGGATTACCCATGGCGGTACCCCTGAGCTGGTGGAAGAAGCGGGATCCAAAAATGAAATAATTACGTGTAAGGATAAACTGCAGAAGATTGATTACAAACTGATTATGACTTTGTAACTCAGTTCTTCTGCTATCCAAGTAGAATTTGGCTGCCGCCAGACCTTTATTGTGTGGGATAGATGTATAAAGAGCCTCAACATCTATAGAGGCAAAAGCTGTGGATGAATCAATGATTAATCCCTCCAGTCGCTTTAGCAGATCAGTAGTGTCTCTTAGGTAAGATGGTAATGCCGTGACAAAGGGACGTAGTATCACATCAATGTATGTGCCTGCTGCATGGGTTAGGCTGCCAATACCCGATACAATGGGGCGACCCTTTAACGGGTTCGTCCCTTTGTGTATTTTCGGCAGCGCATAGAAAGTAGCTACCCTAGGATGGGGTGGCAATAGGTATTTCATTTCATTATGATCAATGAGTCTGTCATCAAGAGCTACTCTCAGTAATTCTGCTAATTCATCAAGGAATTTTAAAGTAGGGTCTTCTTTCAAAATTTGGTAATTTGTTTTATCTGATAAAAGTGACCAACACATCTCTTGATACTGATTTCTGTTAAGAACCACTATATTGCCCCCCTTGTCAGCAGGCTTTACCACTAGATTTCTATTTGTATTTAGTGATTGAAGACCCTTGATTTCCTCTGTGGTATAGTTTTTATAGTTTTCTTTGATCTCAACTCTTTCTAGTTCTCTAGTGACTGACTCTAGGAAGAAGTCAATGTGGAATTCTCCTCCTGTTTTTGGGGGGGTCTTAGTGCTTTTATTTCTAAGGTTTGTGAAGGGGCCTAGTCCCCTTGGTCTATCATTATCCTCCAAGAGGGACATCAGAGTCCTTACTCCTTCTAGATCCCCCGATTCTATACCTATTTCCATACATTTTTTCTCGTCTGCTTGTATTATCGCCTTATGCCACTTTATTTCGAACGGAATCTATTAAGTTTAATATGATTGAAACAATTACTCCCTCCATTAGAGGAGGTGAGATAGATAAAATCCTAAAACAGAAAGAATGTAGATGGATATATTCCCTGAATACCCTGACACCAAGAGGCCTGAATGAGGCCTTTGAATTCACCTGTTTTATCTAACTTATCAAATGCTAATATTGCGACCCAACAACTGAATAACTAGTCTGCTAGTCAGATATAAGAAATAAAATTGATAAACAATAACAACAATAAATGAGTTAAGCACCCTAAATCATGTGGCTGCTACAACCCTAAGGTGATATATATGAACATATAGGGTTAACTATAATAATTATGAGACGGAGGCATCCAGAATAGAACCCTCTCTATTAATAGAACTGATGATGTGTCACTCGGTTTTGGTGTACATATAATCAATTTCCACACAGTTCCATAGTCACTTACTGTCACGGGAGGGCGGATACAAACTAGTACATTTGCTTCCCATTTCGCCCGATCACGTGACCAGCCCGCTCATGTGATCTGAAGATAGCACTTAAACGGAAGCGCCAAAACAGTGAGCGCTCCCGCCCCTTCACCTCCACGTGGGACGCCGAGACAATCGTGTAGGCAGCGTTAGCAAGGGCCGCGCTTCTCCCCAATTTATAGGGGATTGAAGCAGCGTAGCTACGCGCCATCGATGCGAGGGAGACACACACAAATCTCTACCCTATGGGACACGCAAGTATAAAAATATCAATGGAATAACTGGATTCCGGCATGACTATACCGTGGTGGACTATGCACCCAGGTCTTTTGCAGATTGAGTTAATATGCGTGATCTCAGTTTGGTGTTTGATATATGCATACCTCGCAATCTTTTTTATATATCCTAGATATAAACCAGTGATGTTTTGGTGAATTAGATGACAATCTGATGTCACCAATATAGATCTTGGATTATACATTTTGTGATATTCTTATCCTAAGAAACGGGCAACTGTGCTCTTGGTGTTTTCAAGTAAGAAGTCCCCTGATGAGCTAAAAACCAAAGGCGAAACGCGTTGGGACTGGGACCCCAATAAACAAATCATAAATAAAAAACACAAATGTGCTGCTATCCTAAATACTAGCAGGTTTCTTGTGTATCACCAAGGCACACATATATCTTTGTGCTCTGGATAAATTCTGGATGTTTCATCAACGATGTCTAGGTGAATAGCAGTTGGATACTGGTACTTGGGGGTGACAATTTGCCTCCAGGGGAACGTGTCTACTGGCATCATCTGATACAGTATTCACATCTGTATATTATTGTCTTTATTTTTGGTCTACTCTGAGTGTGCGGGGTGTGGTGTGTATAGGACTTAGGTGGTGACGGTCTTACTATCTTAGGGCCTTAACAGGGGCACTAGGAGGTACGAGATACGGGATCGCCCCTATCGGGGCGGCTATTCCGTTGGAGGTAGGGCCTTCAGCTATAGGGCATAAGTTAGGGTGACTCCTTTCGGTTAGACACCCCAGATACCAACAACAATCTACCTACCACGGATGAGAAATTATCTATGTTTATGTTGTTCTAATAGTGGATGTCCTTTCGTCTGTTTTTATACGCAACAATAAAAGTTACATTTTATTATATATTTTGGAGAGAGATCACCTTCTGTGATATTTGGTTTATAATAAACCCCTATTAGTATTTTATTATTGTTTTTGGCTCCATTTATTTCTACCCACAGTGACTCCACATCTTCATGTCCCTCATTTATATCTTCCCGGAGTGTGGGCTTTAGGCATGACTTTACAAAAAGGCAGACCCCTCCCCCTCTCCGGTTTTGACGATCCTTTCTAAAAAGATTGTAACCCTGTACGTTAACTGCCCAGTCATAGCTATCATCCAGCCATGTCTCAGTTACTCCCACTATGTCATAGTCCTCCTCACACATCACTAATTCCAGTTCACCAGTTTTATTAGCTAGGCTTCTGGCATTAGTGTACAAACAATTAAGAGGTTGGTGTATATTTCTTACCCTACACCTTTCCTTCTGCACTGTTCTAGTTCCTCCTTCCATTCCTCCCCCAGTTCCATTACCTTGCCCCAGGTCTCTATCTGCACTATCTTCCCCTCCTATTATGTAGTTACCCTCCCCCGCAGTCCCTAGTTTAAACACTCCTCCAGCCTTCTAGCCATCTTCTCCCCCAAAACAGCTGCCCCTTCCCCATTGAGGTGCAGCCCATCCCTACGGTAGAGCCTGTAGCCGACAGAGAAGTCGGCCCAGTTCTCCAGGAACCCAAACCCCTCCTTCCTACACCAGTTCTTGAGCCACTTGTTTACCTCCCTAATCTCCCGCTGCCTTTCTTGTGTGGCTCGTGGTACAGGCAGTATTTCGGAAAACACTACCTTGGAGGTCCTTGCCCTAAGCTTATGCCCTAGATCCCTAAAATCATTTTTAAGGACACTCCCCCTACCTCTAACTTTGTCATTGGTACCGATATGGACCATGACTGCTGGATCTTCTCCAGCCCCTCCCAGTAATCTGTCAACCCGATCCACGATGTGCCGAACTCGAGCGCCTGGAAGGCAGCACACCATCCGACGATCCCGGTCTTTGTGACAGATTGCCCTCTCTGTACCCCTAATAATGGAGTCGCCCACTACCAGCACCTGTCTGGCCTGCCCTGCTCTCCTGGCCCCCTGCTTACTGGAGCTGACATTCCCCTGACTGGCAGAGGAAGTGTCCGGCTGCAGCAGTGCTCTCCCTGAAGTAACATCCCCCTCATCTGCCAAACTTGCAAACTTGTTGGGGTGTGTCAGATCAGGGCTAGCCTCCCTGGCACTTTTCCCTCTAACCCGCTTTCTAACTGTTACCCAGCTAGCTACCTCACTTTCCTGGGCCTCCTCACTACCACCCTCCCCCACATCTACCCCATAGAGTGCTTTCTCACTGAGCAGCAAACTCTTTTCCAAATTGTCAGTGCTTCTCAGCGTTGAAATTCGCCCGCTTAGATACACGATGTGCGATTCCAAGCGGACAATTTGCTCACATTTTGAACAAATATATGCACCCTTAAACGGCTGTTCCAGGACTGCATACATCAGACAAGATGTGCACTGGACTGCGCTGTCAATGATGGAAGCCATTCTAATGGGGATTACACAAGCAAAAGCGAAAAAATACAATGATATGGACAGACTTACTGTAGTCCCTTTTAAAGTTCCCGAATCTGAAGTCACGCAATCTAAAGTCACACACTTAATTCAACCACACACGTAAAAGTCAAACACGTGAATGCTCAAACTCGCGTATTATCTCTGCTTTTATAAGTGGGAAATGCAAACCAGTCTGTTTTTTTTCCTCTGGATTCAAAGGGATTTTCCTCTGGATTCAAAGGCTTTTTCCTCTGGATTTTCCTCTGGAGTCACCGCATGCTGTGTCAGGCTAAATTTTTGGGTGGTTCAGCTGCTATGTTAGTCTAACCAAGCTACTCTGGGGTTCACCGCCAAGCTGTAAACTGCAATCTCAGTCAAACTTTGTAATTTAGGGGTTCACCACCAAGGTGTGCTAGACTACAATTTTAGCGGGTTCACCTGCAATCTCAGTCACAGACTGTCATTCAGGGGTGCACCACCATGCTTTGGTGCTGCCTGCGAGCGAGGGAGGGGTGCTTGTTTCGAGCACGTTCGCTCATCTCTAGTCTTAGCCCATCTGGAATTAAAAAAGCTGGGCACTGTGCTTGGAGGTCTGCCGTGGACATGGTGGGTGGGTGGTGGGTGCGTGTTTGCCCGTCTGGGATGGGGAGAGCTGGGCACTGTGCTGGGAGAACTTTGTGTACGCTGTGGACTACTGGGTGGGTGCGGAGAGGGAGACGCTTATGCCTGCGTCGTGGGGCGGGGGATAGGACAGCAGTGCCAGCATGAGCAGTGGTGTCACCCGCAGGCGGCGATGGACCTTCGTTGCACCTAGTTGGGTGCTTTCCCAACATGTGCCAGTGCATGTGCCTTGCCCATCTTAGTCTGGGTCAGCACAATTGTCTTGAGGGTCACCACCAGGCTGTTGCCCAGAATTTGGCGTAATGGTACGATTAGGCAGCCTCAGAGGCATCCATGCATGCTGCCCCTGCTGTTTCCTGTCCATTTCCGTGGTGTTTCCATCATTTTCTGAGGTTTCCAGGTTTTCACGAAACCTTCCCTATGCAGAGCTTTGGTCCCCTGCAAAAAATGTTCGAGTCTCCCATTGACTTCAATGGGGTTCGTTATTCGAAACGAACACCCGAGCATCCGGAAAAATTTGACTCGAATAACGAGCACCCGAGCATTTTAGTGCTCGCTCATCTCTAGAAACCACCCATAAATTACCCAATTTTAGAAACTACACCCATCAAGTTAATCAAAACTAATTTTACAAACTTTGTTAACCCTTTAGGTGTTCCACAAGAATGAAAGGAAAATGAAGGTGAAATTTCTAAAATGCACTTTTTGCAGATATTCTATTTTAATCTATTGTCCCTGTAACACAGCAAGGGTTAACAACCAAAGAAAACTCAATATTTATTTGGTAAACTGCTGTACAGGAACATAGCAGCGCGCAGAGGGAAAAGAATACCATATGTTTTTTGGAGGGCAGGTGTCGCTGGGATAATTTTAAGTTGCCATGTCACATTTGAAGACCCCCAGATGTACCCCTAGAGTAGAAATTCCCAAAAAATGACTCCATTTTGTAAACTACAAGATGAGGTGACATTTTTATTGGTACTATTTTGGGGTACATATGATTTTTAATTGCTCGATATTACGCTTTTTGTGAGGCAAGGTAACAAAAAAATAGCACAGTTTTTATTTTTTTTGTTTTTTACAGAGTTCTCCTGACAGGATAGATTATTATTATTATTATTATTATTATTATTATTATTATTATTATTATTATTATTATTATTATTATTATTATTTATTAAAGCACCATTCATTCCATACCGCTGTACATATTAAAAGGGGTTTACATACATAACACAGACAATTGCACTAAGCATGAAACAAGACTAATTACAAACTGGTACACAAGGAGAGAGGGCCCTGCCCGCAAGGGCTTACAATCTATGTGGTATGGGAGAAGGACACAATAGGAGATGGTAAAGCTGGTCATGGCGGTATAGAGGCAGCAGGGTCACTGGTTGTAGGCTTGTCTGAAGAGGGGGGTTTTCAGGTTTCTTTTGAAGGATTCCACTGTAGGTGAGAGTCTGATATATTGGGGTAGAGAGTTCCAGAGTATGGGGGCTGCACGGGAGAAATCCTGGAGGCGATTGTGGGAAGAGGTAAAAGAGGGGAGGAAAGAAGGAGGTCTTGCGAGGATCGGAGATAACGTGTGGGGATGTATCGGGAAAGTAGCTCAGAGATGTAGGGAGGGGACAGGTTGTGGATGGCCTTGTATGTATTTGTTAGTATTTTGAACTGAATTCTCTGGGCAATGGGGAGCCAATGAAGGGATTGGCAAAGGGGAGAAGCAGAGGAGTAACAGGGTGAGAGGTGGATTAGTAGGGCAGCAGAGTTGAGGATAGATTGGAGGGGGGCAAGAGTGCTAGAAGGAAGGCCACAGAGGGGAATGTTGCAGAAGTCTAGGCGGGAGATGATGAGGGCGTGTACTAGCACTTTTGCAGACTCATAGTTGAGGAACACGAAAATCCGGGAGATATTTTTGAGTTGGAGGCGGCAGGTGGTGGAAAGGGCTTGGATGTGTGGTTTGAAGGAGAGGGCAGAATCCAAGGTAACTCCAAGGCAGCGGACTTGTTTGCCTGGGGAGAATGTGCAGCCGTTGATCGTGATAGAAAGGTCTGTTGGAGGGGTTGTGCAAGATGGAGGAAAGATGATAAATTCTGTTTTGTCCATGTTAAGTTTTAGAAAGCAGGAGGAGAAGAAAGAGGATATGGAAGATAGGCATTGTAGGATTCTGGATAGTAAGGTGTTGATGTCTGGACCAGAGAGGTAGATTTGTGTGTCGTCAGCATAAAGGTGATACTGAAAGCCATGGGACTCTAGGAGCTAGCCCAGGCCGAAGGTATAGATAGAGAAGAGCAGGGGTCCTAGGACAGAGCCTTGTGGGACACCAACAGAGAGGGAGTGAGAGGAAGAGGTGGCATTTTTGGGTACACATGATTTTTTTGATCACTTAATATTACACTTTATGTGGCAAAGTGACCAAAAAAATGGTTGTTTTGTCAGAGTTTTTATTTAATTTTTTTAATGAAATTAACCCTAGGGGTTAGATCATGTACCTAATACCTACCTAATATATCTACTTTTTTAAAATGTATTTTACTTTTACACAATAAAAGCATTTTTTGAAAAAAAAAAAAATCATGTCTTAGTATCTCCATTTTCCGAAAGCTATTTTTTTGGGGGGCGATTATCTTATGTAGGGGCTCATTTTTTGCAGGAAGAGATGACGGTTTGATTTGTACTATCACTTTTTTGCTGTTTTTATTTTGATTTTTTATGGTGTTCATCTTAGGGGGTAAGTCATATAATAGTTTTATAGAGCAAGTCATTACGGACGAGGTGATACCTAACATGCATACTTTTTTTACGTTTATTTCAGTTTCACACAATAAAAGCATTTTTGAAGAAAAATAAATCATGTTTTGTGTCTCCATTTTTTTAAAGCATTTTTGGGCGATTGTCTTAGGTAGGGTCTCATTTCTTGCGGGAAGAGATCACGGTTTGATTGGTATTATTTTGGGGTACATATGTCGTTTTGATCACTTGGAATTACACTTTTTGTGATGTATGGTGACTAGTGATGATCGAGCACCCCGATGTTCGGGTGCTCTGGCCAAACACTAGGTGGTGCTCGGCCGAGCACCCGAGTATAATGGAAGTCAATGGGAGAAGACCAGGCACCCCCTGCTCTGCAGAGGGGAGGGTGTCTGGTCCATAGGGAAACGTCAAACAATGATGGAAACACCACAGAAATGGTTAGGGAACAGCATGGGGAGGATGTCTGGATGCATCTTGGACACCAAAGTCGCTGCTATTAAAGATGATGTCCGACTATTATGCCACTTTTACGGAATGACAAAAATACCCCCCAAAACCCAAGATAACATCTTATTGTTATCAGATAACAATTTTACAGGAAATATTGTTAGGAAACATAGATTTACTTGTACATTAAGCGCAATTGCTGCCAAAAATTACATGGATGAGGCACTCCCATACAACAGGTATATCATGTAAAGGAGGGCCTCATTCACATTGTGGTATAATTGTGGGACTCTGACACTCATAAAGCCTATGCACTAGGGGAAAGGGCTGCCAAAAATTTCAAGGATCAGGCACTCCAATACACCCTTTATTACACATAAAGTAGGGCATCAGACATCAATGATGGCCTGCTGCTGACACTCAAAAACAATAGGGGTGACATGCTGCTGCTGCGCAGACCATCCAAAAAATTTAAGAGTGACACTCTGCTGCCGAGCTGACCGAAAAAAAAATTTAAGGGACACATGCTGCTGCCACCGCACCGCTAAGAGTCGCTGATGAATGTTTCTTTTTTCGCTATACACAGCGGGAAGCCAGGGCCCCTCCAGCGGCGTGTGCCGCTTTGGCCGTTCCACTCTAACTCTCCGCTCCATCGCCAGGGGGTCGCCTTCTTCAAGGGCCCCCGGAGAGGGAGCCAGAGAAACGGTTACCACATCCAATGAAGACAGCAGGCACTTAAATTACCCACTCCCGACTTGGGGAGGTAGTGACCCTTTGCTGCCGAGTTGACCGAAAAAAAGATTTAAGGGATACATGCGGCTGCCAAGCTGACCGCCCCAAAAAATTAAGGGACACATGCTGTTGCCACCGCACCGCTAAGAGTCGCTGACGACTGTTTCTTTTTTCGCTATCCACCGCGGGAAGCCAGGGCCCCCCCAGCGGCGTGTGCCGCTTTGGCCGTTCCACTCTCGCTCTCTGCTCCATCGCAAGGGGGTCGCCTTCTTCAAGGGCCCCCGGAGAGGGAGCCAGAGGAACGGTTACCACATCCAATGAAGGCAGCAGGCACTTAAAGGGGTTGTCCGAGTTATGACAAAAAATATATAGCACTGTAAATCTGATGGGCAGCAATATATAACTAAGTTAAGCAGGTTTTAGGCAAAAAAAAATCCATATTTCCTAATTTCCCTGGTTCTCTTCTGGTCTTTGTTTACATGCAATAACAACAATCTCAGCCCCTCCCCCTTCTCCCCCCCCTCTCTGCAAAGGGAATGAATACAAGTGCTGAGTGACATGTCTGCCTGCTGGAATACTCAGCAGCATGTTGTATGTGTAGGACTACAAGTCCCAGCTGTACAATGACACTGCTGATACACACAGGAAATTCTCCCTACCTATTCTTGTACAATACAATTCCTCTACAGCTCTTGTGCCCAGCATTTGTCTCCTCTCACTGCTGCAGCTACTGTTTGTTGTAAAGCCTTGAGCCCTCAGTGTGTTCTGGCTGAAGGGGTTAATGTTTTATCTGAAGGAAACCAGGGAGAGCAGATAGCAGCTGGCAAAGAAAGGGGGCGTGGTCAGTGACATCTCGTGTACAGACTGTTATCTGAACTCTGAGGCTTGTGAACGAAACATCACAGAGCAGAGAGATAAGGTGACATCACAGATCATGTGACCCTCAGTCAACTCTGAGAAATCAGCAGCTTTAGAAACACAAAGTATATGGGAAAGTTGTTATACCTGACAAGTTAGAAACATATAAAGAACAAAAAAATAACTCGGAAAACCCCTTTAAATTACCCACTCCCGACTCGGGGAGGTAGTGACGAAAAATAACAATACAGTTCTCTTTCGAGGCCCTGTAATTAGAATGAGTACACGTAAAATCCTTTAACGAGGATCTATTGGAGGGCAAGTCTGGTGCTAGCAGCCACTGGGTGTGGTTGTGTTTGTGAGGAGCTCCTGTGTGCATTAGGACTTGCTTGGGATTTTTCCATCTTTCCTAGCCCAGGGCCTGCCTCTTCCCCAGGAAGGTGGTAGGTCCCTGGGCCATGAAACCAGCCAAGACCCAGGATCCTGCTTCCCGGGGTAGGCCGGCGGGGAGTAGGGGAGGTGAGTTACCAGCCTCTGAACCACCAGCCACTTCGGGAGTTGAAGATGTCGGAAAGGCCCTGAAAAATAGCTGGGAAAGCTTGAAGATAGAGTGCCTGAAGGCCGACAGGGCTTCTAAAAGAATTAGGCCTGAAATTTCTAAAAAAAAAGTAAGAAACCTGAAAGCAGAGATAAAAAGACTGGAGGCAAAACAGATGGAGATCCTAAATGGCAGCGGCCCCTTCAAGGAGAAACTGTATAATGAAACCAGATTCCTGGCAATGGAGGGGAAGTTGCCGGAGGTGGAAACCTCCAGTGACGAGGAGAAAGAGGTTGTGGAGGAAGAAAAAGAGAGCGTTGGGCAGCTGATGGACACTGGAATTCCAGCAGAACAAGTGCGCCTGTCCACCAGCTCAGAGGATGAGTACAGCAGTGGTGAAAGCAGCGGTGTAGGGGGATGTCTAATGGAACAGATACGTACCCTGGAGTCCCCCTCGGATCAATGAGGAATCGTTTGTGTTAGGAAATGAAGTGCCAGACGAGGATCCTGTACCTAAGAGAAAGAAGAAACAAAAAACAAAGAAAAGCAGGACAACAGAGGTACAATATGTTTATGTATCTCACCCTCTGCGCTCTGGACCGGCTGAAAAGTCGGTTCAGGGCGCAAATCCCCTATCTCCCCTAGCCTGGCCTCTGTTGTGGGGCCAGAGCGTGGGAGCAGGAAGATTATGGCAATGGAAACAAAGATGGCGCAAGGCGCAGTCCCTGCTTGTGGTAGCAGGGAAGTCATGGGGGAGGAGTCGGCTGAAAAGCCAAACAAACAGGCTTTAGGATCAGTGTGTGCGGGGAAAAGAGAGGGGGGGCATGTCCGTTGTGCCCGTGGCTCTGCCCACCGTCGCAGCCCCGGTAGCGCTGAACAAGTGCGCCGTGGGCTTGCGAAGGTGTGACGGGGCCATCTCCTGTGTCCCAACCATTGTTAATTACTGTGGCCGGTTCCGGGGCTCCCGTTCCTCCCGTGACCGCTGCTACCCCTCCCACTTGTGTGGGCGTGGAAGCAGTGAGGGGAGGCGGTGTAGGGGGGACGGGAGTGTCTGTAGGCGTGCCCCAGGGTGGGTCAGGGGGCGCACCTGTGGAGAAGAGAGAGGAGGGCGGGTCCTCCACCCTTAATGTGTCGGTGGGCAGGTCTTCCGCCCGCAGTGTGGAGGGAGCCGGTGGCGCTGCTGGGAGACGTGGTGCAGCAGGCTGCCGGCTCCCAGCTTCTGAGCGGTCTGCCCCGATCCCTGTCTCTACTGCCCGGAGGGAGGACAGGGCAGGCTGCTAATTCATCAAGACCTGCTAGCCCAATGGACCTTAGTACAGCTGCTGCACTGTATCTCAGTGCTGGTGCAGCGGCTGTGGTGGATTCAGATCATATTGTGGTGGACTTAAGTCCTGCTGGGAAAGCAGGACAAAATGTGAAAGTAAATAAAGATGTAAATAAAAATGTAATTAATAGAGATGAGCGAGTAGTGTTCGATCGAGCCGGTATTCGATCGAATACTACGCTATTCGGCATACTCGATTTCAATCGAGTATAACGGCGATGGCGCACTTAGAATTCGTTTCCCCTCCCA
The DNA here is from genome assembly GCA_900303285.1 of Rhinella marina. Taxonomy (NCBI): domain Eukaryota; kingdom Metazoa; phylum Chordata; class Amphibia; order Anura; family Bufonidae; genus Rhinella; species Rhinella marina. The sequence continues at coordinate 6,505 of ONZH01010517.1, read as the reverse complement.
CCTTCCCTGGCGCTCTTTTTCCACCAATCAACATGCAGGGGGTATGACAGGCACGCTGAGCACGCTGGCAGCGCGAAAACAGCGTCTACATGGATTGGCTGGAAAAACCATGTGACCTCGAATATTAAAAACTCAGCTCTTCCTGCTCGTACGCATATGCTGCGTGAACTTAGTCAGGGACAGAGGCTGGAGAAGGGACAGACAGGTTTTAGCTGTTGGACAGGCAGGAGCGTGATTAAAAGCCCTTATCAGGGCTACTATAGTGCACTACAGTGATAGCTTTACTACAAGATACACTTTACAGAGAACGGCTGCCGTATTCAGGGATAGCTGCTGGAGTAGGGATAGAGAGAGGCACTGCTACATACCAAACTATATTTGGCACTACTGTTAAGCGTTCTTTTTGGCTGAAAAACCCTGTTATATAACTAGTGTGTATATGCACCATCTGATCTGGCAGTATACGGCTGTGAATTTTATTTTATTTTTTTAAATACAGTTTATTTGGCTCTAGTGTTCTGGGTTCTGTGTGCCTGCAATACCCTTTTTGTATACCAGGTGTAAATACCCACCGTCTGTACAGTTAGTACACGGCTGTGTACCTTGAAATATACAATATCTAGGCCTTTTAATTGGCCACTGTACTGTGCGTTCTCTTGCTAAATTATTTCACATACCTGGTGTAAATACCCACCGTCTGTTCAGTTAGTACACGGCTGTGTACCTTGAAATATACAATATCTAGGCCATTTAATTGGCCACTGTACTGTGCGTTCTCTTGCTAAATTATTTCACATACCTGGTGTAAATACCCACCGTCTGTTCAGTTACTACACGGCTGTGTACCTTGAAATATACAATATCTAGGCCTTTTAATTGGCCACTGTACTGTGCGTTCTCTTGCTAAATTATTTCACATACCTGGTGTAAATACCCCACCGTCTGTTCAGTTACTACATGGCTGTGTACCTTGAAATATACAATATCTAGGATATTTAATTGGCCACTGTACTGTGCGTTCTCTTGCTAAATTATTTCACATACCTGGTGTAAATACCCACCGTCTGTTCAGTTAGTACACGGCTGTGTACCTTGAAATATACAATATCTAGGCCTTTTAATTGGCCACTGTACTGTGCGTTCTCTTGCTAAATTATTTCACATACCTGGTGTAAATACCCACCGTCTGTTCAGTTAGTACACGGCTGTGTACCTTGAAATATACAATATCTAGGCCATTTAATTGGCCACTGTACTGTGCGTTCTCTTGCTAAATTATTTCACATACCTGGTGTAAATACCCACCGTCTGTTCAGTTACTACACGGCTGTGTACCTTGAAATATACAATATCTAGGCCTTTTAATTGGCCACTGTACTGTGCGTTCTCTTGCTAAATTATTTCACATACCTGGTGTAAATACCCACCGTCTGTACAGTTAGTACACGGCAGTGTACCTTGAAATATACAATATCTAGGCCATTTAGTTGGCCACTGTACTGTGCGTTCTCTTGCTAAATTATTTCACATACCTGGTGTAAATACCCACCGTCTGTTCAGTTAGTACACGGCTGTGTACCTTGAAATATACAATATCTAGGCCATTTAATTGGCCACTGTACTGTGCGTTCTCTTGCTAAATTATTTCACATACCTGGTGTAAATACCCACCGTCTGTTCAGTTACTACACGGCTGTGTACCTTGAAATATACAATATCTAGGCCTTTTAATTGGCCACTGTACTGTGCGTTCTCTTGCTAAATTATTTCACATACCTGGTGTAAATACCCACCGTCTGTTCAGTTAGTACACGGCTGTGTACCTTGAAATATACAATATCTAGGCCATTTAATTGGCCACTGTACTGTGCGTTCTCTTGCTAAATTATTTCACATACCTGGTGTAAATACCCACCGTCTGTTCAGTTACTACACGGCTGTGTACCTTGAAATATACAATATCTAGGCCTTTTAATTGGCCACTGTACTGTGCGTTCTCTTGCTAAATTATTTCACATACCTGGTGTAAATACCCACCGTCTGTACAGTTAGTACACGGCAGTGTACCTTGAAATATACAATATCTAGGCCATTTAATTGGCCACTGTACTGTGCGTTCTCTTGCTAAATTATTTCACATACCTGGTGTAAATACCCACCGTCTGTTCAGTTACTACACGGCTGTGTACCTTGAAATATACAATATCTAGGCCTTTTAATAGGCCACTGTACTGTGCGTTCTCTTGCTAAATTATTTCACATACCTGGTGTAAATACCCACCGTCTGTTCAGTTAGTACACGGCTGTGTACCTTGAAATATACAATATCTAGGCCTTTTAATTGGCCACTGTAGTGTGCGTTCTCTTGCTAAATTATTTCACATACCTGGTGTAAATACCCACCGTCTGTTCAGTTAGTACACGGCTGTGTACCTTGAAATATACAATATCTAGGCCTTTTAATTGGCCACTGTACTGTGCGTTCTCTTGCTAAATTATTTCACATACCTGGTGTAAATACCCACCGTCTGTTCAGTTACTACACGGCTGTGTACCTTGAAATATACAATATCTAGGCCTTTTAATTGGCCACTGTACTGTGCGTTCTCTTGCTAAATTATTTCACATACCTGGTGTAAATACCCACCGTCTGTTCAGTTAGTACACGGCTGTGTACCTTGAAATATACAATATCTAGGCCTTTTAATTGGCCACTGTACTGTGCGTTCTCTTGCTAAATTATTTCACATACCTGGTGTAAATACCCACCGTCTGTACAGTTAGTACACGGCAGTGTACCTTGAAATATACAATATCTAGGCCATTTAATTGGCCACTGTACTGTGCGTTCTCTTGCTAAATTATTTCACATACCTGGTGTAAATACCCACCGTCTGTTCAGTTAGTACACGGCTGTGTACCTTGAAATATACAATATCTAGGCCATTTAATTGGCCACTGTACTGTGCGTTCTCTTGCTAAATTATTTCACATACCTGGTGTAAATACCCACCGTCTGTTCAGTTACTACACGGCTGTGTACCTTGAAATATACAATATCTAGGCCTTTTAATTGGCCACTGTACTGTGCGTTCTCTTGCTAAATTATTTCACATACCTGGTGTAAATACCCACCGTCTGTTCAGTTAGTACACGGCTGTGTTCCTTGAAATATACAATATCTAGGCCTTTTAATTGGCCACTGTACTGTGCGTTCTCTTGCTAAATTATTTCACATACCTGGTGTAAATACCCACCGTCTGTTCAGTTACTACACGGCTGTGTACCTTGAAATATACAATATCTAGGCCTTTTAATTGGCCACTGTACTGTGCGTTCTCTTGCTAAATTATTTCACATACCTGGTGTAAATACCCACCGTCTGTTCAGTTACTACACGGCTGTGTACCTTGAAATATACAATATCTAGGCCATTTAATTGGCCACTGTACTGTGTGTTCTCTTGCTAAATTATTTCACATACCTGGTGTAAATACCCACCGTCTGTTCAGTTACTACACGGCTGTGTACCTTGAAATATAGAATATCTAGGCCTTTTAATTGGCCACTGTACTGTGCGTTCTCTTGCTAAATTATTTCACATACCTGGTGTAAATACCCACCGTCTGTACAGTTAGTACACGGCAGTGTACCTTGAAATATAGAATATCTAGGCCATTTAATTGGCCACTGTACTGTGCGTTCTCTTGCTAAATTATTTCACATACCTGGTGTAAATACCCACCGTCTGTTCAGTTAGTACACGGCTGTGTACCTTGAAATATACAATATCTAGGCCATTTAATTGGCCACTGTACTGTGCGTTCTCTTGCTAAATTATTTCACATACCTGGTGTAAATACCCACCGTCTGTTCAGTTACTACACGGCTGTGTACCTTGAAATATACAATATCTAGGCCTTTTAATTGGCCACTGTACTGTGCGTTCTCTTGCTAAATTATTTCACATACCTGGTGTAAATACCCACCGTCTGTTCAGTTAGTACACGGCTGTGTACCTTGAAATATACAATATCTAGGCCATTTAATTGGCCACTGTACTGTGCGTTCTCTTGCTAAATTATTTCACATACCTGGTGTAAATACCCACCGTCTGTTCAGTTAGTACACGGCAGTGTACCTTGAAATATACAATATCTAGGCCTTTTAATTGGCCACTGTACTGTGCGTTCTCTTGCTAAATTATTTCACATACCTAATTATATACCCAAATATTGTATTTGCAACCAAAAAAAATAAAATGCGGAGGGGGGCTAGCAGAATCGGACGTGGACGAGGACGGGGGCGCGGAAATGCTGTTGGTGGCCTTGTTGAAGCCAGTGGGGATACAATGCGTGCTGGTGAGGGTCAGCCAGGATCCCACTCATCCAGAATCCCTGCCTTTATGGGACAGTTAAGCAGGGGGCGAGTTACACCGCTGTTGAGGCCTGAGCAGGTTGAACAGGTGGTGCAATGGATAGCCGATAGCGCTTCCACACAGTTGTCCACCAGCCAGTCATCCACACAGTCTCACTCTGACCCTCCTTCCTCCACACCTGGCCAACAGAGTCATCCCACCCTTGACCCCTCCCAGGAGCTCTTTTTGGGTCCTTTTTCAGATGTGCCGGAAGAATCCCAGGAGCTAGCAGAGGAATTTGTTTGTAGTGATGCCCAAACACTTGAGTTTTCGCCATCTCCTGCTGATGTGGACCCTGAACCAGCATCTGTTATCATGAGCGATGATGATGATGAGACGCAGTTGCCATCAAGGGAGGCTGTTGGAATGTCCAGTGGGCAGGAGGAGGAGCAGAGTGAGGAAGAGGAGGTGGTGGATGACGAAATGACCGACCCCACTTGGCCAGGGGTGATGTCCAGCGGGGAAAGCAGTGGAGAGGTGGTGGTCTGCGCAGCACCGAAAAAGGCAGCAAGAGGCAGAGGGATGTCCACAGGCAGAGGGATGTCCACAGGCAGAGGGATGTCCAGAGGCAGAGGGATGTCCACAGGCAGAGGGATGTCCACAGGCAGAGGGATGTCCAGAGGCAGAGGACAGTCCAGACAGAGTAGTGAGGCCACAGCCAGCACGGCCGAAGCTGTTCCCGGCAGCGGGCAGTCGCGCGAAGCTCCCCCATCGAGGCCTCGTACTTCTGTGGTGTGGAGATTTTTTAATGTTTGTGCGGATGACAAACTGAGCGTGGTTTGCACACTCTGCCACTCAAAACTGAGTAGGGGCTCTGAGAAGAGCAATCTGACCACCTCAGGCATGCGGCGTCACTTGGAAGTCAAGCACTGGGCTGAGTGGGAGAGAGCAAACGCAATACAACCTGCGCAAGGTCTTCCTGCCACTGCCTCTTCCCCTCTGTTGTGTGCTGCCACTGCGGTCCAGACCTCCAGCCAGGACACCTCCACATCTGCCTCTGCTACTTTGGGGCCTTCTCCTTCAGCCTCCCCTTCCCCCGCCTCTTCGCCTGCACCTTCACACTCCTCGTCCCATCAACTGTCCATCTCGCAGGCGTTCGACCGCAGGCGGAAGTACGCCTCGAGTCACCCCCAAGCCCAAGCCTTAAACTGCCACATCTCCAAACTGCTGGCCCTGGAGATGTTGCCGTTTAGGCTTGTGGAGACGCAGGCCTTCCGCGACCTGATGGCGGCTGCCGCACCTCGCTATTCCGTCCCTAGCCGCCACTACTTTTCCCGGAGTGCCGTCCCCGCCCTGCACCAGCACGTGTCGCGTAACATCAGGCGGGCCCTGAGGTACGCTGTCAGCGCAAAGGTCCACTTGACCACCGACTCGTGGACAAGCGCTTGCGGCCAGGGACGCTACATCTCTTTGACGGCACACTGGGTGAATGTAGTGGGAAGCGGGGATGGGGTCGCAAACAGAGACGGCCTACCTACCACCCCCGCCCAAGATTGCCAGCATGGGTTCTGATAAACCCCCCTCCTCCTCCTCCTCCTCCTCCTCCTCCTCCTCCTCTGCCTTAACATCGCCCTCAGCCGCTAGCTGGAAGCGTTGCAGCACTGGCGCGGGGAGATGTCAGCAGGCGGTGCTTAAGCTCATCAGCTTGGGCGACAGGAAGCACAGCACCCCAGAGGTGAGGGACGCCATATTGCAGCAGACGGAGATGTGGCTGTCGCCGCTGCAGCTAGGACCAGGCATGGTCGTGTGCGATAACGGCCGTAACCTGGTGGCGGCTCTGGGAGCTTGCCGAACTCGATCACGTACCATGCCTGGCCCACGTTTTTAATCTGGTAGTCCAAAATTTCTAAAGACTTACCCCCAACCTGGCAGAGCTACTGGTGAAAGTGCGGCGCTTGTGCGCTCACTTTCGGAAGTCAACTGTAGCTGCTGCTAGCTTAAAAAACTCCAGCAACGCCTCCATTTGCCTGAACATCGGCTGTTGTGCGACCTGCCCACTCGCTGGAATTCCACCTATTCCATGTTTGGCCAGGGTGTGTGAGCAGCAGAGAGCATTGATGGAGTACCAGATTATGAATCCACGCGTGC
>ONZH01010516.1:0-23311 GCA_900303285.1 Rhinella marina | reverse complement strand
TGACAGGAATTTAAACTCATTAATGGTCATTCAAACATAAGGGACAACCATATTAAAGCATATCCAGCTATGGGGATTATGGGAATAGAAATTTGTTGCTTTCATAAACAAATATTTATATTTAGAGTTATTTTATATTTTAAAGAACATGATGATATTTAATAGAGTAATATCTCATATCTCATGTAGAATATTACTTTATTAAAAATATAAAGATTTGGTTTTATCAAGGACTGATATAGATTTTGAGTGATAAAGGATAACAATACTTTTATTTCTTTAGAAATATTTTGGTATATTCCAGAATAGTAAATTAAATCTGTGTATAAAAATTGCGCACACATACATGAAGATACATGAGAGAATCACAGATAAGAAGTTACACTTACATGAAGTTTATTTTATATTAGGATAAATTTTTTATTGAAGAATAAACATCTATATCATGTTGAAATATAATATGGTAATAAATGAATGGTATGGTACACTGTGATACTGTAGGTTAGGTATAATCACCAACTTTGGTGTAACAATAGGAATGAAGAAAATATCTTCAATCAAGGTTAAAAGTTTTCCAAAGACTGTGGTATTCATGAAGTCTATAAAAAATAAAGACTGATGTGCGAAATCCCAGGTAAAAGACTTGAAGGTAAAGAAATCCTTGCTATAGTTTGGGAAAGGTGTGAAAATAAAGAGGCACTGGAGTGACCCAAGACAAGGGTGAAGAGTACCTGGAACACACCTGTCCATAGACAGCTCCAGAGGTAAACCTCACAGCAAGGTAATTCTGTCCACAAAGAAAGGAGATCTGTGACATAAGGACTGGCATCCAAAATGGAGACCTAAGTTGAAGAAAAGCTGAGTGCTGTAGAGCTTCAGTGATTAATTTATAGTTAGAATAGCTAGGGTTCAAGAAGTGAGGTATTTAGCGCCTATGTACGGCCTAGGTTGTTTGTTTTTTTTCTTCTTAAATGGCTATTCCATTGGATTGCCATAAACACCTCTGTGAAGTCCAGGAATCTGCTACTTGTGATACTAAAGCTAAAAGCTTTGTTAAAGGACTATGCTCATTTGATTTGATCAGCAACAATCATACCGAGAGCGAGAAAACATTCAGATGAAGCAAAATGGACAGTTACTCCGTATTCCTTCTAATGTTCTACCATGATATAACTGGTCAGAAAGAAGGAGAATGACAAAGAACTCACAGCTGTTCAGAGTGAGTTATATGACACTTCTGAAGAAGACCAAGGAGTTCCTGATATGTTTGTAAGTCACAATCTGTGTCCAGGAAAGCTGTGTTATCATAAGTCGTCAGAGGGTGCAAGAATATCACTGGGATATGGTACAATTCAATTCAGAGAACACACATCATCAACCATCAATCCTATCATAGACTTTATATGAGTCAAATTTAAGATAAATAAGTGAAACTATAATGTCAAGACCATGACGAGACCAGAGGAAGATGATGAAAAGAAGATGCCTGATAAGATAGTAGATTAGTTCCTAAATCTATTTCATTGGTGTCAATCACAGTTTACCATATATTCATCAAATATCATTTTTGTTGTTAAATAAATAATTGATGGACAATTAATTCATAAAGAAGAAAAGAAGAATGAAGAGTCCAAGATAATTGTAAAATTTGATTTTGTGGGTTCGAAAAGATATCTCACCCACAAGAGGGGGAAATGTTAAATAATTTTTGATATAATATTAATTAGTATTTGATATAAAGGAGTTATTACACTACACACTGACACCATCTATAGGAATACACAAGGGCAATGGGAGGTCTCTATGAGAACGTCAAGACCTATATTTGAGGTTTCCATATATGACACTGTAGAAGTACATACGTTAGCAATTCATGCCTGAATCTATGGTATAAATGACTGACAGGGACAGACAAGGGGTAGTAGTCTATTCTCATTCTGATGGGGGTTGCTGCTGAAGAAGATGGAACACATGGAACCTGAGAAGTAAGCTTCTACCTTCAGAAATGACACTATGAACTTTCAGAATTACGCATGGACAATAGACTAAGACTTTTTCTTAAACTATTTTTGTAACTAATCAACTTTCATGAAGACCGACAATAAATCACATTATTCATTTTTATATAACTTTTGTTGAATCCTGGTAATGAGTCCTCCAGGGGTTCCTTACTCCAAATAACGCATACACTATATTTGGATAGGAGAACCAGTAGTGATATTTTTCATGGACATTTATTTATTACAAAACCAGGATTGGAGCCTCCACAGACATAAGGTGTAAGGGAAAGATCTGCATGTGTTCTGTGTTTAGGTCGCACCTGGTTTTGGTTCACAATCACTGATGGAAATCACTGACCAAAACACTGATGTGTGAATGAGGCATTAGGCTGGGCTCCCATCACTGTTTCGTTTTCTGTTCTTCTGATCCGTCAGAAGAGCAGAACAAAAAACGGATCTTGTATTTTAGGCATTTGTTGGGCACATTTTGCATTCTTTTTAGCCATTTCTGTTATTTTATATAGGGAAAAAAGTTGCCATCAAATTCTAAATGAACTTATATTTTTTATTTATGAAATGGTGAAATGTCTCACTTTCAACATCTGATATGTCTTCTATCTTCTATTGTGTATAAAATATAGGTCTAAGAAATTCGTAAATCATTGCGATCTGTTTTTATTGGCATTTATTTAAATTTTACACAGCATCCCAACTTTTTTCGAATTGGGGTTGTAATATGTATAATATAGATATATATCTATACTGTATATAAAGTGAGAGAGAGAATTTGTCTTCCTGCAATGCTAATATGGCAGTTAGTTGGCAGTAATAGCAGTAAGTGAGTAAGTGAGTTAAAGTTTGTAGTCAGTAACATCAACTATAGTTATATAATTGAGTCCAGTGGAAGTTCAGCAGAGGTAAAGCATCTTTCTGTAGGAGTTTGAAAGGAATCATATTAGTATCACAGTGACCCAAGAAAGCAGTGTGATTCCATCTCTAGTGTAGCTCTTTTTGTTTTGTGGAGGAGCTTGAAGACCTCAAACAACAGCTTTTAACCCCTTGTACCCAGGCCTGTTTTCAACTTCCATTTCTTGCAAATCTGATGTGTCACTTTTTGGTGTAATAACTCTGGAACGGTTTTTACGTATGCAAATGTTCTGAGACTGTTTTATCCTGACACATTGTGCTTCATGACAGTGGTAAATTTGAGTTGATATATTTCACCTTTATTCATAAAAAAATTCTAAAATTTTGCAAAAATGTGTAAATCAGTCAACATTCCCACATGTCTACTTTATGTTGGCATCATTTTGTAAATGTCTTTTTTTTTTTTTAGGACTTGCGAAGGCTTAGAATTTTAGAAGCACTTTTCCAAACTTTAAAGAAAATTTCCAAAACCATTTTTTTAAAGCACCAATTTAGTTATAAAATGATTTTGAGGGGCTTACCTTATAGAAACCACCGATAAATGACCCCATTTTAGAAAATATACCCCTCAAATTATTCAAAACTGATGTTACAAACTTTGTTAACCCTTGAGGTGTTCCACAAGAATTAAAGAAAAATGAAGGTGATATTTCAAAATTTAATTTTTTTGCAGATTTTCTTTTGTTAATCAATTTTTTTCTTGCAACACAGCAAGGGTTAACAGCAAAATAAAGCTCAATATGTATTACGCTGATTCTTCAGTTTAAAGAAATACCCCATATGTGGCTATAAATTGCTGTAGGGGCACATGACTATGGTCAGAAGGAAAGGAGTGCCGTATGGTTATTGGTGGGCAGATTTTGCTAAAATGTTTTTTTGGCACCATTTTGTATTTGAAGAGACCCTGAGGTACCTCTACAGTGGAAACTTCACCTTTCAAACAATTTATTAAGGGGTGTACTGAGCACTCTGTCCCCATCGGCGTTTCATTTCTTGACTCACAAAGGTAACGGCCTATTAGGGTCTACAAAATTAAAACATAGCTTTTAATAATACTGATGTAAAATAAGATAATGATAAATTCCCTTAAATAGATGTCAAAAATATAACAAAAATATAACACAAGGGCGTGGTTTCGACGCACTGGCGACAAGATGTATTATTTTCTGCCTGGTATTATGGGCAAATCCAGGCAGAAAAGACTTACTAAGAGTCCTCCAACTATCCAGCAGCCTTCTCAGCCGATTTCGGCGTTTTTTTACGCCGATAACCAAACCTACAGAGGGATCAGAGTCTCCACCGCATGAGACGTGGCCGCCATCTTCCCGCGTGTGCACTGAGACACAAGGCCAAGACCTGCATCCGCAGTCATCCTCGCACCGGAGACGCTACGCTCTCGCTCACCATCCTTGAGAGGCACACCTCAATGCCCTGAACACCTGGGAACCAGAATGGAGGAAGAGCAAGGGAAATCCCCGCCGCCGTGTATAGACCACCAGGCGGCGGCTCCCAGGTCGCCCTCGCTGGCCTCCCTAGAGATGCCCTGGAACGCGGCGGGCAGCCCCGCTTCAGGTACCCCTTCTCCTCCTCAGCTCCAGAACTGTCCCCGAACCCTGTATTGACGGGTTCGGACCCTCCGCCTAAGCGGTCCCACATGACTTACTTGACTTGTGACATAGAAAGATTGGTAGGCACTCCACTTGCAAAAGGTGCTCAATGATCGGGTATGGACCCACTTATAATTGAGAGTACAATCACGGCACTCAAATTGTATTGTGCAAATTAATAGGATGCTTTATTGATAAAAATCCATATTTGTCAAGGCCAACGTTAAAGTTTCGGTCCTCCCGGACCTTGATCACGGCCTATAAACATATATAACATATATACATTAACCATTAGTAAGTGACAATATTAAACGAAACAAAGTATTACAAATATTACAAGACATATGGACATTACTATCAAACACAAAGACATACGGTAATTACAAACCTATACATATCATATCCAAATAATATGATGTCAGGCTCATAACGGATGCAATTCAAATAACAGCGGTACCGCAAAGCGAACCCATAGTACATATATAAGGACTCGGCAAATATCAAACAGTGACCTGGACCTCTATTCCCTATGAGTCTCTGTAACAGCATATGACTAGTATGGAAATATATCTGATGGCCTATATATATCCCTCTCGTCCATGAGGGAGTATTGTATTGAAGCCTGGACACATACTGTCAGTAAATGGACTCAGTTAACTAACAACATAACGCATAAGTATCATGTTCCCAGTATTTAGAATTGCCATAAATTAATGTACATACCGTTGGTGGAATAGTGGAGCTGTATGGAAAGGCATCCTTGCGGCTGTGGCTGTGCCGCACCGCTATTTAAGCTAGAGGAAGCCACGCTCTGTATAGATGACGTCGCTGGTCACGTGACCGCGCGTCAATGAGCGTGAGCATGCGCACTTCTACTAAGGGCAAGATAGTACCTGGAACTTTGTCCATACTTCCATTCTAGCTTTTTAAAAGCTCAAATGTTCTAACTATGACATTACAGGACGCAATTTATAAGTCATCCAATCTGATATCATCGGACAGCATTGTGTCCCAAGTAACATTACCAAGTGATTTTCTACATATCGCACACAGCCAATTCCGATCACGGGATTGGGAAAGAGAAACCAAGAAACTGATTTCTTCAGAATTGCATTGTACAACATTAGCGGAGTACTACAAGAATGGCATAATACCTAGAGGCCTAAGGGTACATCTGAGGCCGAATCTTTTTCCTAATGATAAAGATTACTGTGAGAAATTTGAGAATATAATTAATAAGTGTTCCTTTGATATCATTGTCCTCAGCATTGAATATTTGCAAAAATCCATCACTATATCACGTGAGAAATTAACGACGATTGAGACTCAACTCATCTCCACAACCTCTGCACAAGAGTGGGGGGATCTCAAGAAAAAAACGGGAAAAACCATTGAGGAGTTCCGGAAATACATTGAACAGACCAAAAGGACAAAATACCTCCGCGACTCAGAAGATTATCAACTTAAACACATCTATCGATGGCAATGGCAGGATACAGGCTCTACATATTCTTCTTTTGTGGACTATGCCTCTTCCTCATCGGGCAGCGAACGACGGAGCCAGAGATGCCTGACTCGTTTTTTTCAACGATGTGGCCAGAGAACCAGAAAACAATTCCAAGGACCCGCCGGGGAGGAGGCTCCTCCACCACAAGACACCAGTGGAACCCTGACACGCTCCCAGTCCAGAACCTGGTAATTAACATCTCTTCAAGAACATTGTCACCTGCCGAGCACCTATTATTATCTAAGGGACTGTCTTTCTGTCCATCAAGCATGTTACATTCTTTTACTTTTGAACAAGAGCTTCATCGTTTTTACCATGCTCTGCGTCTTAAAGTACATTTCGCAGAGCACGGCAATATGATGCGACCCCATTCTGATACTCCATCATCTCTCCTATCTATTAGCACTTTAGGCCTCCGTAACACAAGTTCTTACATGCCACCCAAAACATACCATGGCATTGAGGCTTTTATTAAAACTATTGATAGAGAAATACACTACACGATTATGGAGTGCCAGAGGGGCAATTTTCCTTGCGCTTCTAATCTCACTAATGTTGAACGGCAAGCACTGAATACTTTATGTCAGGATAAACTAATCACTATCAAACAGGCAGATAAGGGGGGAGCTATAGTTGTCATGGATACTTCCTATCATGTACAAGAGATTAGGAGACAACTCTCTGATACAGCGACATACCAGTCGGTCCAATACAATCCCACATTTCGAATCAGAGATTTAATTCTTAATATACTAAACAAATACCTACAGCTTAATATTATCGATCGCGACACTTTTTAAGTTTTTGCAGAAGGAATTCCCAATTATTCCTGTTTTTTACATTCTCCCAAAAATTCATAAAAACCTGCAAAAACCACCAGGCTGACCAATCGTCGCTTCTACCGAATCGATTCTAGCTCCCCTCTCTATTTTCTTGGAAAAGGTTTTGACTCCTTTAGTCAAGGAGACTACATCTTTTCTTCTAGACACTTCATCGTTCCTTCAGAGCATAAGGATATTAAAAAAGATCCCTGTAAATGCCTTACTAGTTACGCTAGATGTTAATAGTCTTTATACTTCTATAACTCACAAAGATGGCATTGAAGCTTCTGCTGCCTTTCTGTCCAAATCATCTCTCAACCACCTAGAACAGTCCTTCTGCCTTGAACTATTAGAACTAGTGTTACATAATAATTTTTTTATGTTTGGCGATGACTTTTACATACAGAAGGTCGGGACCGGGATGGGGGCGAATGTGGCCCCCCCCTTATACAAACTTATATATGGCCAAGTTTGAAACAGATTTTGTCTATATACACCCATCTTTTAAAAACAATGCCATAATGTGGCGTCGATATATTGACGACATATTCTGTATATGGACTGGAGACGCAGACTCTTTCAATGCCTTCTTTGATTACTTAAATAGCGTGAGAAAACATTTACAATTTACAGCTCATGTTGATTTACAGAAAATCAGTTTTTTGGATACTTTAGTTATGAAAGATCCATTGGGGAACCTGAGCATTGATCTTTACACTAAAGATACCGATCGTAATGCATTGCTATTCTATTCTAGTAATCATCCTACTAACACAAAAAAGTCACTCCCTCGGTCGCAATTTACCAGAGTGAATAGGATCGTGAGTAACTTAGACACTAGAACCATTCGTCTTACAGAAATGGCCCAAAAATGTAAAGATCGTGGATATCCTCATGATTTATTACAAAAAGAGTTAGTCTCTATACACCAACAAGGTCCCCGTCAGGAGAAATCCATCACTCCTCGGATACCATTAGCAGTTACTTATCACCCTATTATGCCTAAAATTAAAAATACTATCCAGAAACATTGGAACATCCTAAATAAGTTCTACCCAACTATACCAGAGTTTTCTGTACCAGTAAGTGTCTGTTATAAAAGACCAAGAAATATTCGCGATTCGCTTATTAGAGCAGACATAGGTCCCCAGAAACCATCTCTAAGACAAATCACTCTTTCTACTCCGAAATCAGGCACATATCCATGCCTTTCTTGTGCACAATGCACAAATGTAAGGAAGGGCCAAACGTTCACACACCCCCATTCTGGTAGAGTTTACAATATTCGGGTTTTTTTTACATGCGCTACGTCCTTCGTGATTTACCTGATTAAATGCCCGTGCGGTCTCGCATACATTGGGGAAACTTCCCAGTGTGTGCGAGACCGCATAAGTAAACACAAATCTGACATTCGCTGTAAAAAGACAGATCTTCCCATACCTGAACATTTTGTCAAAACTGGTCACAGCGTTAGTCAGTTGAAATTCCAAATAATTGAACACATTTCTCCTCCACGTAGAGGAGGTAACCGCATGTTAAAACTACATACACGGGAGTCCTTCTGGATCCACGAATTACAAACTGTGGCTCCGGCAGGATTAAACTGTGATTTTGAACTACATATCTCATAATTGTTCTTTTACTCCACTTTTCCTCTATATACATGTAAATTTACATTCATGTAATTTTTCTATACTCTTCTTTTTCCAGATCCCTTAATCGGGACTTTTTTCATCCCCAGGTAACTCTACCGTATTATATGTATTAATACTGTAGTTTGTCATTACTAACATCATCATTGGATACTCACCTTCCTTTCCCTCTATTGACCATGATATCAGATTGGATGACTTAGAAATTGCGTCCTGTAATGTCATAGTTAGAACATTTGAGCTTTTAAAACGCTAGAATGGAAGTATGGACAAAGTTCCAGGTACTATCTTGCCCTTAGTAGAAGTGCGCATGCTCACGCTCATTGACGCGCGGTCACGTGACCAGCGACGTCATCTATTCAGAGCGCGGCTTCCTTCCACAGCCACAGCCTCAAGGACGCCTTTCCATACAGCTCCACTATTCCACCAACGGTATGTACATTAATTTATGGCAATTCTAAATACTGGGAACGTGATACTTATCCGTTGTGTTGTTAGTTAACTGAGTCCATTTACTGACAGTATGTGTCCAGGCTTCAATACAATACTCCCTCATGGACGAGAGGGATATATATAGGCCATCAGATATATTTCCATACTAGTCATGTGCTGTTACAAAGACTCATAGGGAATAGAGATCCAGGTCACTGTTTGATACTATGGGTTCGCTCTGCGGTACCGCTGTTATTTGAATTGCATCCGTTATCAGCCTGACATCATATTATTTGGATATTATATCTATAGGTTTGTAATTATGTATTTGTGCTTGATAGTAATGTCCATATGTCTTGTAATGTTTCTAATACTTTGTTTCGTTTAATATTGTCACTTACTAATGGTTAATGTATATATGTTATATATGTTTATAGGCCGTGATCAAGGTCCGGGAGGACCGAAATGTTAACGTTGGCCTTGACAAATTATTATCAATAAAGCGTCCTATTAATTTGCACAATACAATTTGAGTGCCATGATTGTACTCTCAATTACTTGACGTATGAGCCTCCACATGCACTGGGTCCCGTCGCCAGCTCACAATCTTCTCTGGCCTACCAGGCCTCCGAACAGGTTCCGACCGAGCCCTCTCTAGTTTTACCAGCGTCGGGGGCTCCATGCCACGTCACATACCTAGCCCGGCACTGCCACCTCCAGAGGAGGCAGTAAAATTACTTGATGACCATCCTGAGTTTAAAGCACTTTTAGCCCTCCTACCAACTAAACAGGACATGTCCACTTTGGCTGCTGAACTCAAACAGGCTTGGGCTCTTGATTTATCACCTATTCGCTCAGATATCTCCTCTCTCCAGGGTAGGGTGGAGGCCCTGGAATCATTTAGGGACTCAGTTACGTGGTCCCTCCAAGACCTACAACGTTCTTCTCATACCTACACTCAATATTGTACACTCTTGGCTGAGCAGCTAGATGACCTTGAATATAGAAACAGGAGGAACAATGTACGTATCAGAGGGCTCCCAGAAACTATCCGCCCAATGGATCTCATACCAACCCTCTTGCGCATTTTCAACTCTTTACTGGGTAAGCCACTTGACTCTCATATTGAGATTGACAGAGCACATAGGGCGTTGAGAGCCAAAAGCCAGGATCCCGCGAAACCCTGTGATGTCATCTGTCGCATCCATTTTTATGCCATCAAGGAAGAAATAATGTCTAAGGCTCGGTCTACACCAGTAATCTCCTATGAGCATAACCCAATTCATCTCTTCCCTGATCTCTCGAGAAATACATTGAGAGAGAGAGCTTGCCTTAAACCACTTCTGTCGGTTCTCCAGGCTCATGAAATACCCTACAGGTGGGGATTTCCCTTTGCCCTCCATGCTCGTAACGGTGACATGTCTGCAACTCTCAGAACCCCATTGGATCTACCGGGATTCCTCCTAACCTTGGACTTACCTAGGGTCTCCTTGTCTGAGTGGGAGACTTTCCTCAAGGACTTGCCAAATTCCTCTGCCTTTTCCACGGGTCGGATACTGTCTTCTGCTGAGAACTTATCTCCTAGGCCACAACGTCCCAAAAGACATCATCGCCAACCCTCTGGACGCCGTGAAGAATGGACTTCAGCTGAGGACGGGATATCTGCAGCTCCCTGACAAGCATCTTTAGTGGTTGCCTAGGAAACTGCCTGCTATTTGTTATGATCCTATTCTCCTATTCTCCTCTCTCCCCTTTTCTTTATCATTCTCCTACCATATGTGCCTCGGGCGTTCTAGGCCCATCCCACTCTGATTTATTGTCTCTTTTTTCTCATTTTTTGTCTCGCCGCCTGTGGCTTCTGGCTGCTTTTTCTCTGTATTGTGTACATTATGCCTTCCATAGGTAGCAGTGTGTGAGTCCCCAGTGTGGATAACACTGCGTGCACAGTTTTTGTACTGTGGAAGTTAGTCTACATGCAATTGTTATTCTTTCCTCAATTGCTTCCTTTATCCCCTAATGCTACATATTTATTTGTTACTGATTTAGTTTTTTGTTTTCAGTCACCTGTTTCTGATGTGGATTGGATACTCACCTTCTGTCCTGGGCTCCTCCTTCGGTGTGGTCGGCTCCGCTCTGGCTTGTGGGTATGATTATGGCTGATATTGGTATAGCCTTCCTCAATGTTAGGGGGTTCAATGTTCCCGAGAAGAGGTCTCGAGTGCTTTATGACTTCCATAAAAAAAGAGTACAGGTGTTATGTCTCCAAGAGACTCATTTCCAAGTGGATCACATGCCTTCTTTAAAGAGCAGATACTACCCTGTCTGGTACCGTAGCAGTAACCCCTCCAACAAAACCAAAGGGGTTTCCATTTTGTTTCACAAATCGGCCAAACCCACGGTGTTGGATGTTCAATCTGACCCGGGCGCCCGTTTTCTCTTTATCAATTGTGAATTGTACCAGCATACCTATACTATAGCATGTGTATATGCTCCTAACACCAATCAGACATCCTTTCTCATTGATATACTTCATTGATATACTATTGATATCTCTCCCAGTTTGCTAGGGGCTCCCTGGTCCTCTGTGGGGATTTTAATCTGGCTGTCCAACCCCTCATTGACTCTTCTACAGGACATTCTGCGTTAGCCTTTAACCGTCTCAACGCGCTACGCAAACAACTCCATAAATCCCAACTTATAGATATATGGAGGCTTTCACACCCCAATGATAGAGATTACACCTTCTGCTCACAGCCTCACAATAGCTACAGCCGAATTGACTATATCTTTGTACAACATAATCTCCTGTCATTCATGCACACTTCCTCTACTGGCTCCATATTACACTCTGACCATGCTCCGGTCTTCTGTACACTTCAACTCCCTCTTAGTCCTAGGAAATCTTTTACATGGCGCTTTAATGAATCCTTATTGTTAGACTCCCTTTGTCTCGCAGACCTAAAACAATCTATTAATCACTTCATGTCGGACTATGCTTCGGATCCCACTTCCCCCCGGTGAAATGGGAAGCTTTGAAGTGTGTTCTTCGAGGTATCCTGGTCAAACATGGCTCGCGCCTGAAAAAAGAAGCGGCTCACCGTCTATCCACGCTCCTGTCTAAACTCCGCAAACTGGAGGTTGTCCATAAGCATTCCCTGCAGGAGTCCACTCTTAGGGAACTCACTCAGGTACGCATGGACATTCGCTCCATATTCGAGCGCACTTCAAAGAAATATAGACAGCTGTGCGCTAGGTCTTACTATGAATGGGGCAATAAGTCTAGTCGCATGCTAGCGCGCGCCTTGCGTGACAAGAGAGCAGCTACTTATGTTTCCTCCATACGCCATTCTTCAGACTCCCTAGTTCACCGTACAGAAGACATCCTCTCATCAATCTACTCCTATTATACCTCTCTGTATAATTTGCCACCCCCATCCCCCCCTTCTGATCATACACAATCACATCCCTCACTTCTCCAGTACCTTTCGCAAACAGCTTTACCATCTCTCTCGGAGGACCAGGTAGCCTCTTTAGAAGCCCCCATCACTTCAACAGAATTACTCTCTGTTATCTCTTCCCTTCCAGGAGGTAAAATCCCCGGCCCTGATGGATATATGGAAAAGTTTTACAAATTGCTGCAATCCGACCTGTCCCCTATTACCTGTCCCCTATTATGCTTGACACCTTTAATAGTATCTCCAATAATCAGTCATTCCCGCCCTCCTTTCTACGTGCCCATGTAGTTGTTGTGATCCCTAAAGAGGGGAAAGACCCCCAGCTATGCTCCAGTTACAGACCAATATCACTTATAAATGTTGATGCCAAGATCTTTGCTAAGGTTCTGGCATGCCGCTTGGGGTGCCTCCTGGGATCCCTGGTTCACCCGGATCAGGTAGGTTTCATACCAGGCAGAGAGGCGCGAGATAACACACTGAAAACCTTCTCAATTGTGTATGAAGCAAGGAAGAAACATATACCTCTGATGTTATTGTCCTTGGACGCCGAAAAGGCCTTTGACCAGGTGGACTGGGGTTTCCTATGGGCCAGCCTGAGGCAAATTGGAATAGGACCACTCATGCTACAGAGAATACAGGCATTGTACCAGCTACCCCAGGCTCAAATACGGGTAAATGGTTCACTCTCACACCCCTTTACTATTCGCAATGGTACCAGACAGGGATGTCCCCTTTCTCCACTTTTATATGTCCTGACCATGGAACATCTATTGGTAGCTATTCGTCGATATGCAGACATCCAGGGATTCAACCATGCCGGTCTCCACACTAAATGTTCAGCTTTTGCTGATGACCTCCTGGTGTATATCTCCCAGCCACGGAAGTCCCTCTCAGCACTTCTCGCTACTATTCGCGAATTTAGCCGCTATTCTAACTACAAAATCAATCTCTCTAAAAGCGTGGCAATGAATGTGACCTTGGGGGATCAAATGGTTGACACCCTACACTCCCAATTTGCCTTTTCTTGGCAAGATAGGACATTTAAATACTTGGGGGTCTATATACCGAAATCCCTATCAGACATTTATAAGCTCAATTATGAACCTCTTTTTCAGAGTATTAAGGGGGACCTGGCTAGGTGGGACAGAAGGGACTTCTCGTGGCTGGGTAGAATTAACATTCTAAAAGTGAACGCTCTGCCACGTCTTCTTTACCTGTTTCAAACCATTCCTGTTGACTGCCGAAATCCTTCTCCCGGATTTCCAAATTGTTTACAAGTTATGTGTGGGCCTCGCGCTCCCCTAGAATAGCCAGATCCACTGTCATAAAATGGAAGACACAAAGGGGCCTAGGTTTACCTGATTGCTGTTCTTATTTCTTAGCCCCTGCCATGAGTAGGATACTGGACTGCTTTCACCATGCTGGGAACAAACTCTGGGTAAAACTGGAACTCTCTTTTTCCTCTATTCCCCTGACTGCTGTCCCATGGATTTGCGTCCAGACCTGGAACCCTTTTCATATCAGTACTCTTCCATTTACCATCAAACATATACTGCAGACGTGTAATGCATACTTATCCTCCTTTCCTTTATTTACCAGGGATGGACCATTAACACCGCTACTGGGAAACTATGATTTTCCCCCAGACTTATCCTCTCCGTCCTTCCTGGTATTCTCAAGATTTGAACCTGCACCAATTCAGGGGGCTCTATACAGTTCCTCCCTGAGGCTTTATGAGAACTTAGTGCCGGAACAGAGTCATTCCCCTAAAATGCTCTTTGAGTACCAACAACTGAAAGTATTTTACACATCTAACAAAACACCACTTGCCCTTCATAGAACCTTGACACCTTTTGAAGAACTGTGCGTTTCTAAAATGGCCCCCGCGCGGTCCATTTCCACCATCTATGGCTTGGCACTAGCCTCAAGAGCTCTCCAACCCTCAGCCTTTATATCAGGATGGGAAAAAGATCTCGACCAGTCCTTCACTACTGCAGAATGGAATAAGGCGTTCCTTCTTTGCCATAAGGTATCAATCTCTTGTAAAGCTCAGGAGGGTACCCTCTGTACTACATCGCTTTTATCCATCAGTATCCGATCGCTGCTGGCGATATCAGATGGAGGTGGGAACTATGAGCCATATTTGGTGGAAATGCTCGAAGATTCAACCATTTTGGTGTAAGGTGATTTCTCTTATCCAAAAAATTACAGGGATAGTGGTAGATAACAATCCTTCCCAGCTCTTGTTATGTATGCTCCCAGGTGCAATATGGTATCGCACAAGAGATCTAATAAGGTTTTTGATCTTGGCAGCCAAAACAGTGATTCCCCGCTTGTGGAAGAGTGATCGCCCTCCTTCTGTTACGGAATGGTTCCAGGAAATCTTCCACTTACAAACTATGGAAGAAATGACTTCTGACTTGCATGCCAAATCTGACAAGCTTATTATCACCTGGAGACCCTGGTTGGATTTCTTATCCACCCCGGAGTATTTATCTTACACTTGAAGAGTGGTGTCCCATGCATGGTGAAGGCTGTAGTGGCGCGGAGGCTTTTGGCGGGGATTGGAGAGTGGTGGGCCTCTTCTCGGAAACATTGTTTTCTTTTGTCACAGTCGGAGTAGGGGTGGTCTGTTGTGTGCCGCCATGCACCACTGTGTATCTTTTGTATTACTATAACCTCGACTATATTTCTATAAGGAGGGCAACTTCATACAGGCCCCCTTTTTGTCTTGGTTTTCCGGTGGCACAGTGTGCACTTTTGTGCTATATTTTTGTTATATTTTTGACATCTATTTAAGGGAATTTATCATTATCTTATTTTACATCATTATTATTATTAAAAGCTATGTTTTAATTTTGTAGACCCTAATAGGCCGTTACTTTTGTGAGTTATTCCATTTAGCCTTGTAACGCTTTGTTGTCTAACGTTATTGGTGACGTTTAAGTGATTTAATGGCGTTTCATTTCTTCCAATAAAATGTTGTTTTAACCTCAAATGTTTCATTTTCACCAGGGGTAACAGGAAAAAGCATCTCATAATTTGTTACTCATTTTCTCCTAAATACGGCAACACCCTATATGTGGTGGTAAACTGCTGTAGGGGCACATGGCAGGACTCAAAACGGAAGGAGTGGCTTTTGAAGAACAGATTTTGATGGATTAGTCTATTGGTTTTTATTTTTTTGGATGATTGTCTTATGTGAGGATTAATTGTCATTGGTACCATTTTAAGGTACATATGACTTTTTGATCACTCGATATTACTCATTTTGTAAGCCAAGGTGACAAAAAATGACTGTCCTGGCACAGTTTTTATTTATTTATTTTTATGGCTTTCACTTGACAGGGTAGATCATGTGATATTTTCATAGAGACGGTTGTTACAGACGCGGCAATATCTCATACGTATGTCTATTTATACATAGTAAAAGCATTTTTGAAGCAAATAAAATCTTGTTTTTTTGTTGCCATTTTCTGAGATATATATATTTTTATTTTTGGGGGATTGTCTTAGGTAGGTGCTCGTTGTTTGTAGGATGAGATGACTGTTTTATTGGCACCATTCTGGGGTTAATCAAACTTCACATATTTGAACACATTAGAATAGCAGGACTAACCAACTGTGAACAGTTACATACCAGTCCATTTATTGTGCAACTGAAAAGTTCATAACCAGCAGTAGTGTCTTAGTTTCGTGTGGCATGGTCACCACTGACGCAGTCCAAGCATGGTGTATGTGACTTGCGACTTTTCATGAGCCAAGATATAGAAATGGATCGGCTCTCACAAAATCCTCAGAAGTGCCCTCAACAAATACTCGTAATATACTCAGGGGGTCAGCGGTACAAATGAAATAATTCTAGTGCACACCATTGCACACTAGTCGTGTGGATCTAATTTAAGTACTGTCTCAACATGCTACTGGAAAGATGCAGGTCAGTGAAGGTCATTTATGTACCTTTTCAGGTAGATTTACACTGATGTTCACGCTCAGAGACTTTGTGATTCATATAGCTACGATAAAGCCCTTGTTCCCATGAAGTATTTTCATTATTTCCAATTCAGTCTTAGTTTTTGTCCTTGGATTTAAGTATGTCTAGTCTTGCATTAAGCTATGCATGAAAGAGAGAAGACAGATAGTGCAGATGTAGCCTTTCATACACAGACTGTAAGTTATTCCGACAGCAAACCTTCAGTTCTACTTGTTAATGGCTCCAGAGTGATTTACTTTGTTTTTGCAAGTGTAATTTCAGGGTGGAACAGATGGTGCGAGTTTTGTTTAAACTGGTATTATGGTTTTAATGAATACTGGCTATTTCTTGTTCAGTGGACCTTTTGTTCTTTATTTAATAAGTTGGAGATTTCTCTCTTTTTTATTAGTAAAATAGACAGAGCATCAGATATACTGAAGGAAGAGAGATATTTAAGGTAGCTTCTTCACCCTTTATATTCCTTTTATTCTTTTTTTTTTTAATGAGAAAGGTGGATCAGAAATCCGCTTCTAAAGAGACATGCCAGCTTTGAAATCATTGTTTTATCATGATGTTAAATTTCACTTTAATGTATACTTTCCGTTTTTTTTTTTTTGTGCACCTGTACTAGGAGGCTTTTTCATTCAAGAATGTAACCCTTTAATGCCAGGCATTCATGGCATACATCTTTAAAGGGGTGCATTCTATGCATTTTAGTTTTTTTTTTTTTTTACAAAAAAACAGGTGGATGGTTTTCTGGATATAATTTTTTAAACACACTACATGTATTCTATTTCTTTTCTTCTATTTCTTTTCCTGGCTCTTTAAATTTCTCCTTTGTGTGGACTCTTAGCACGGCAAAAAGCCTCGACTGACTTTCTCACTCAGACCATGCCACTGTGGCCAGAGAGTGTAGGGGGTGAATGACACAATTAGGGGCTCATGCATACGACTGTATGTATTTTGCAGTCTCCAAAAAACGGATCCGCAAAACATATGGATGACGTCCGCGTGCATTCTGTATTTTGCGGAACGGAACAGCTGGCCCCTAATAGAACAGTCCTATCCTTGTCCATAATGCGAACAATAATAGGACATGTTCTATTTTTTTTTGCGGAACGGAAATACGGACATACTGAAACGGAATGCACATGTAGAAACTTCCATTTTTTTTGTGGACCCATTGAAATGAATGGTTTCGTATGCGGTCCGCAAAAAATCTAAAGAAAATACGTTTGTGTGCATGAGGCCTAAGTGAAATACACTTCTCTGGATATCTTAAACTTTCAGGAGAACAACAGAGCTGTCATACTGTTATCCAAATTCCACAATGTATTATTAAACAGATACAGGGGCGTAGCTAAAGGCTCATGGGCCCTGGTGCAAGAGTTCAGCTTGGGTCCCCCCCACAGCGATGGTGCACCTAGCTTTTCTGCTGAACCCCCCATGCCAAATTCTCACCCTAACCTTTTTCCTCCTAACATTACGTGTCTCACTACTGAACATACAGGCTAAGGCTACATTCACACCACAGTTGTTTTTGTGGCCTCCGATCTGCATATTTTGCGGCTCAGATGCGGACCCATTCACTAAAATGAGCATTGTGTGCCGTCCGCATCTGTATGTCCATTCCTATTTTTGTCCATTTGCGGACAAGGATAGGCATTGTTACAGTGGATCTGCAAAAAAAACGGATGCCATACGGAACATCATCCTTTTTTTGCGGATCCTCAATTTGCAGACTGCAAAACACAACGTTCGTGTGAATGTAGCCTAATACAGCGCCCCATACCTCTTACATCCTGTGACGTCTCCTCTGATGTAGATCTTCTCTTTCCTCATCTTCTCCTTTCAGACCAGACGCCATTTTTCATCTCTGCAGTTTGACAGAAAAAAATCTTAGTTTATTACTTTTCCATCATCCTCCCGTCTTCTGGACAAATCATCCTACCACCCCCAGTACTGTGCCACTAGTACCACACAGATAGTGCCCTTCAATAATTATTAGCACACAGTGTCCTAAAATAATTGCGCCCAGCAAATAGTGCCCCGTAATAGTGTGAACATAACGTCCCCCAGAAATAACTGCGCTGATACTGTGCCAGGGTGCCCCCACAGTTATAGTGCCCCCAAAGTCCCAACTAATAATTCTCTGCAGACTGCACTTGTTAGTAATAGTGCTCCCAACAGTACTAATGTCCCCACTGTGCCCGAGAAGTAATAATGCTTCCAATGTGCCAGTAAGAAGTGCCCCCAAAATTTCACCCCAATCACCCCAATAATGTGCCAGTAAGAAGTCCTCCCCACCCATAGATGCCCCCCAAATTATGTGCCAGTAAGAAATGCCCCAATAATGTGCCAGAAGTTCCCCCCATTGATTCACCCCCAAAATCATGTGCCAGTAAGAAATGCCCCCAGTGCCCCCATGTGCCAGAAAAATGCCCCCAGTGCAGTAAAAATGCCCCATGCCATAAAGAAATGCCCCCAAGTGCCAGTAAGAAATGCCCCCAGTGCCAGTAAGAAATGCCCCCCCAGTGCCCCCATGTGCCAGTAAGAAATGCCCCCCAGTGCCCCCATGTGCCAGTAAAAATGCCCCCAGTGCCATTAAAATGCCCCCAGTGCCCCCATGTGCCAGTAAAATGCCCCCAGTGCCAGTAAAATGCCCCCAGTGCCCCCAAGCCAGTAAAAATGCCCCGAGTGCCCCCATGTGCCAGTAAAAATGCCCCCAAGTGCCAGTAAAATACCCCCAGTGCCCCATGTGCCAGTAACAAATGCCCCCAGTGTCCCCGTTGTGTCAGTAAAAAATGGCCCCAGTGCCCGTAATAATAATCCCAAGTCCAGTAAAATGCCCCCAGTGCCAGTAAAATGGGCCCAGTGCCCCCATGCGCCAGTAAAAATGCCCCCAGTGCCCCCCATGTGCCAGTAAAAAAATGCCCCCAGTGCCCCCATGTGCCAGTAAAAAATGCCCCCCAGTGCCAGTAAAATGCTCCCAATGCCCCCATTGTGCCAGTAAAAATGCCCCATGCCCCCAGTGCAAGTACAATGCCCCCAGTGCCCCCATGTGCCAGTAAAATGACCCCAGTGCCCCCATGTGCCAGTAAAATGCCCCAGTGCCCCCATGTGCCAGTAAAAATGCCCCCAGTGCCCCATGTGCCAGTGAAATGCCCCCAGTGCCCCATGTGCCAGTAAAAAATGCCCCCAGTGCCAGTAAAAAATGGCCCCCAGTGCCCCCATGTGCCAGTAAAAATGCCCCCAGTGCCCCCATGTGCCAGTAAAAATGCCCCCAGTGCCAGTAAAATGCCCCCAGTGCCCCCATGTGCCAGTAAAAATGCCCCCAGTGCCCCCATGTGCCAGTAAAAATGTCCCCAGTTCCAGTAAAATGACCCCATGTGCCCCCAATAGAGCTCCGGTCCCATGCTACAATAAAAAAAATAAACACTAATACTTACCTCCATGGAGCCCGGCAGCGATGCGATGCAGGCCTTTTCCGGCCTGTGTCCCGCACTGTACGGCTCAGGCGGCGTGATGACGCCATCGCGCCGCCTGAGCCGGCCTCTGATAGGCTGCAGGGCCTAGTGCCTGCAGCCTATCAGAGGAACGGCAGGGGGAGATGCCTCTCCCACCCCTGCCCCGCAGTACAGGCATCTGGAGATGAGCGCTTCCATAATGGAAGGGCTCATCTCCCTCTGCCCGGCACGCCGCCCCCATCTGTGCGCAGGGCCGCCGCCGCACCTGGTAATTTGGCTAATTCACCATTTTATAGAAGTAATTAATAATTTAGTTGTATTCATTTATATATTTTGGTAGTTAAATCTAATTAGTTCATGTGAATTTTGGTATGGATTTGTGATTTGATTTGTACTCATTATTTAAACATCCTCTCCTCTAAAGGCCATTTCGCTTGTCCTTGAGTAACCGTTTGGCCCCTTTACACAGACAGATTATCATGCTGCAGAGGAAATGAAGAAGCATTGTTGTCCTCCTTCCCTCTTCCTGCTTTGCCACATTACTTGTCCATGTCCCCGTGTCCTCTGGCTACACAAAACCCTCCTCTGCCTGAAAGACAGTAGTTTGCCCTCAAGTCTAGAGCAGAGGTAAGGGAGGTGGGATGAGAAAAAATAAATATTGTTTTTACCTATCTGCTGGTACTGCCCCCCCACACCCCAAACACACACCAGGCGTCTCTGTAGGCACTGAACCACCAGTCCCTAGTGCCAAATATGGGACTGAGCACAGTCCACCCATGAGTTTCACTTAACTAGACAGATGGAGCCAGAATGCTATACTCTGCATCTAGGCTACCATCTTTCAGAAACAAAAGCTATGATTCTATAGTGCAGGCTTCTCCCTGGGGGACACTGAACTAGGTGCAGAACAGAATGATCATGACTAGAGTGAGCGAACGTGCTCGTAACGAGCACTGTATAGCTCGGGATCCCCTGCGCTCGCATGGGCGCAGCCATCCGGATCCGTCCTCCTCACCCGACTGCAAGTCAGTGGGGGAAGGATCCGTTTGGTTATGACACACTCGTTTTAACATTTTACACTTTTAGAAAATTATAATGGGACAGATTTACTAATCATGCAGGTGGGGGTAAACTTAGACAGGCTGTCTAGACCTGCACCAGCTTTATCACAGGGGATCAGGTTGATGATAAATCTGGGTTAGTGTGCAGCAATGTATGTGATAAACTGCTAGAATGGATGTAAATCTCACCCAGAATTCTTAGCTGGGCGAGTTAAAGAGAGTTCAGAAAGCTATGTTTTTGCAGCAAAGCATAATTTGCTGGGACAGTTATTAACAGTTTTTTCTGGGCTGGATTTTTTGGACTGTAGGTAGGTCTAGGGCAGTGGGATCTACCAGGCCACACCCTACTTAAGCATGGCTATTAGCGGCCATAGCCTTAGGAGATCCCAGGTTTGGCAAGTAGGTTCATTGCTGGGAAATAAATAGAGGCCTCAGAGCCTCAACTAGAGTTAGAGCATGGTGGCTGTTTGATCATGAGGCTGTGCAAAGTGAGACCCCTGACATACTTGAAGCATAGGTGAGAGAGAGAAGTTCCTGTATTAGTTAGAGCCCAGACAAGCAGGTGTTTATTTGATGTTTTGTGCTTTGCTAATCAGGGGGCAAGCTTGACATTTCTGGGACCCAAAGCTAAAGTATGTCTGGGGACCCTCATTGAGACAGCCAACTAGCAAGGAATATCTATTCCTGGCAGTGATTCCCTGTATCTGCATCTTAGGATGCACCATGCCAAATTCTCAATCATACCCCCTCCCCTGCCCTAGTGTTAAATAAATATATAATTGGGCATTGTGTACAGTACTACAAATACAGTACCTCTTACATGTGCAGTGATGTCTCCTCTGATGCAGAAGTTCTCTTTCCTCATCTTCTCCGTTCGCGACCAGACCACCACAACAAATGAATTCAGTCCTTTCTCATCTCTGCAGTTTGGCACACAGACATCTTAGTTTCATCACTTTTCCATCATCACCCCCTCTACTGGTGCCCAAGAGTGTCACCCTGCTGCTACCCACAATACTGTGCCCATTGTGCTCCCAATGCCTCCAAATAACAGTGTCATACAGATATTCCCCATAGTGCTCCCAAAAGTCCCATCAAAAGTAATAATTCTCTCCCAGAGTGTCTTCATTAGTAATAGAGACTCTCTTACAGTAATAATGCACTAATATGGACCATGCTGGTATGACCTGGGTATCTCCTGTATATAATTATACAGGGTAGCCCACCAAAAAGTAGCCCCCCTCCAATGACATGTCTGTTGCTATGTTATTTATGATTGTTTGTACATGAACCCCTGAATTGTAAAGCACTGCAGAATATGTTGGCGCTATATAAATAAAGATTATTATTATTATTATATAGTGACATGGATCCCGCTCTTATACCCTAGGCATCTTCTGAACCAGGGTATAACTGTATGATCCATGTCACCATATATTAGAAAAAAACGGCCCATTTATCAATTTACATAAGAAAATGTATATACCAGCTGTACATATATATAAATGTATAATAGAAGTTCTGGCATGGCACTTACTCCAGTTCTTCCTGTGTGTGTCCACAAACCGGCACTGTAATGCAGTTCTCACAATTCCCTCCCACGCTCTCCTCAAGTCCCGCCTTCTTCTCTGCAGCATCATTGGAAACCATAAACAAAGCGCAGACCGTAAACAACTCCTGGACTATGATGTTGTGACGTCATACGGATTATGCTGTGCAGCCCTGGTGATGGTTAAATGGACCATCACCGGAAATAGCAAATCGCCATGGTGGCAGATCCCTGTCTTGTTTCCACAACTGTATCTGCCTCCTTAGGAGTAAGACACACTTGAAGGTTGTGGCTCTGTCTGACCCACCTGTCAGGGATCTCGAAGGAGCCACCTGACCAGTGGGGGCCCCATGCAATTGCATGGTTTGTGTGGGGATAAAGACCCACCACTGTAGTTAATGTGCTGTGGCTTCATCCCAAGTGATGGTTAACTTGGATGCCCTGTATTGTGGTGTGTTGGATGAAAAAAAAAAAACACCATTTGAACTTTTAACATCTGAAGTCAGAGAGTCTGGTATTACCGACCCCACCACAAGTACACAGATCTGTACAAAGGATAGACACTTTTGTTTAACTCTATACCATCTATTGGTTGACTTACGTTCAGAAACAATATTACTCCAGAATTGTGGTGCAATTTTGCAGCAAAATGGCACATTTTAGGCCAAGTTCGATTTCCTGTTAAGCCACGTCCTTTCCCGTTTTGAACTAGGTGCAGAAACTCTCTAAACCTAGATGTGCCAAATTGCACCACTTTTTGAGACAATTTACAGCAAAATATAGGTGCATTTACGTTGAGTGAGTTTTTGAGAATTGCTGTATTTTTTGCTTTATGAGACATACTCTTTTTCCCCAAAGGG
>ONZH01010515.1:0-86176 GCA_900303285.1 Rhinella marina | reverse complement strand
TGTCCCCCTTTCTCTTTTTCCTCCAGACTATACATATTAAGAACTCGGAGTCTTTCTTGATAGGTTCTATGCTTTAGACCTTCCACCATTTTTGTAGCTCTTCTTTGGACCCGTTCTATTTTAGCAATATCCTTTTGCAGGTGAGGTCTCCAGAATTGAACACAGTATTCCAGATGTGGTCTCACTAGAGCTCTATACAGAGGATCACAATCTCCCTCTTTCTGCTCGTTATACCTCTAGCTATGCAGCCAAGCATACGATTTGCTTTCCCTACTGCCTGGCTGCATTGGTTACTCATTTTGAGGCTGTCAGAGATGACTACCCCCAAATCCTTCTCTTCTGAGGTCTTTGTGAGCACAGAACTGCCAATACGATACTCAGATAGAGGATTTCTTCTCCCCAAGTGCATTATTTTACATTTGGAAACATTGAACTGCAGTTTCCATTGTTTTGACCACTTATCTAATAAAGATAAATCATTCTCCATATTATCGACACCTCCTGGAACATCAACCCTATTACACACTTTTGTGTCATCAGCAAACAAGCAAACCTTCCCTACCAAGCCGTCCCTTATGTCACTTACAGTCACTTACTGGTTACCAGTTATCACCCATCTACTGTTAAATCAGTGGGGGTCCGACCACTAGGACCGGACCTTCCACCAATCACGAGAATGGTGGTCTCCTGCCATAGGTGACACTAACAAGACCATTTTTTCCTTCTGGGGAAATCTAATTTGTTGTCTGTAAGACCTTCCCTATGCTTGCTGGGTCCCCCCACAAGGACAACCAAGACCTTCCACAGAAATACTGTAATATACATTATAAAACGTTATCCACAAACTTCTGCCATATGGTGATGGTTTTATGTATACATTAATATCTGTAGTCGGCTGTTCAAGCAGTAACCAGTATCCTCCTGCCTCCAGGAACACAGCAGTGGAATGGCTGTGGTAGCCGGGTGTTACAGTATGAATCCATAGAAGAAGACGACGTCCCATAGTTTTCAAGGTTTATTCAGCACAACAAACGGCACGGTCTTATTGAACGACAAGAAAACGTGTCCCTTGGAAACAAAGAGCAGAGGAGCGGAGGGGAGGAACGTCTGCCAACTCTCTTCAGTTCCCCTCGTTGCTCCTCACAGCGGTGATGAAGATGTCTCTCTCATGCTCTTGAACTATCACCGCTCAGTCAACCTCAGACCATAACTGTCGGTCCATGGGCAGAACGCGCATACACCGGGCACCAGATCAGGCAGACGATTGCACACAGTCCATGTGGAGATGATGGGTGTGATGTTCTCATGATCTCCTGGCATTCTTCTTCTTCTTCCCGCTCAAGGCTCCTTTCTGTGCTGCCTTTACCAGACCTTTAAACTGTCCCTGCATCTTCGCCTTTTTCCTGCAGGAGACAAAACAATCGGTGATCATTAACCCTTCACTATCTTTATGCATATTAGAAGTATCGTAAACGAGTGTCATTCCATTCAGTTGTAATAATCAGACTTGGAGAGCTCTCCACACCTACCGCAAAACTACAACACCCAGCATGCCATAACAGCCTGCTGGAAGTTGTAGGTCTGTGGATGCACTTTTGGTTCCTCCACGGCTTCCAACTCTACTCAGATATCATGGTACATAGGCTTTAATGGGTCATACATTGGCAATGTGAATAGAATGAATATTGAGAAATACAAAGTCACAGCAGCCTGGCTTCTAAGGAGCGATACGACGCACAATACTGATATCCATTGCTGCCATACGCGTGTCTCACCTGCGGTTGAGTTTGGTCTTGTTCAGCGGTATGTAGGCGTAAGGGTCGTGTTTGCCTTTCTGTTTTGTGTCACCTTTTCCTTTCTGGAAAGAGAAAAAACAGCCAACGTGAGAACCACTACCCTCAACATAGACACCGTGCAACCACAAATTACAATGAGCCACCGAGGGGCATTCATAAAGGGCCCCTGGACAGTATTATGAAGATACCTTCACAAGGGACTATTATTCCCTGGGGGGGGGGGCAATGCATCTAGGGAAGAATACCTCCATGATATGGCAATCCCCCTCCCCCACCAGCAGATTATAAAACGATATGGGCCTATAGATTTAGATAGCCGCTGCATTATGGAAGTTACCTTCGACTTGTAGGCTCTTCCAAACTCCGGCTTTTTGGAAAGCGGTCTGTGTATTCCCGTACCACCAGCTGTGGAGAAAGGAAACAAGAATTTATTATCGCGGCGGAATACGATGACATGACAGAGCGTGTACGTGACATGTAACGAGCTGTAATCCCCTGCTTATAGGTAAATTATCTGTACCTACCAGACCATAACGCTTTAATATAATGAAGGTCAGGCCGAACGAGTTAAATCCCAGAGGAAAAGTCTTCAGCATGATGTGCGCTATCAATGCACAGGATGAACCAGAGCGTGAAATTCTCTATTTCCTACAGTAAATGTATCCTAGCGCCGACGCTGACAAATCTTCCGCATAATTGATCATAGATCTGAATGGAGCTCCCGGGGGGAAGGGGGAGCTTCACCGGTAACAGTGGTAAGCAGTAAACATTGGAAACGGTCTATACCAGGGATGATCAACCTGAGCCCCCTCCAGCTGTTGCACAAACTACAACTCCCAGCATGCCCTGATAGCTGCAGGCTGTCCAGGCATACTGGGAGTTTTAGTTTGGCAACAGCTGGAGGGCCACAGGTTGGGCATCCCTGGTATAGACCAGGGGGCCACAAGTTAGGCATCCCTAGTCTATACAATGGTCGTCTCCAACGAGTAAAAGTTACAAAAACTACAACGTCCAACATTTTATCTGCGCTGATACATTGCAACAAACAATGAGGACAGATTGTTGTTACTGCTGTACGTAGCTCACAATGGACTGTCTAGACTGGATTCAACTGCCCCAAACCCTCAGCTGTGAGAAGTATTAGTAGGTTCTAGGTGTAGGCACTGATATGACCGCTGGGATCCACACAAAAATGGGGGTGGGGGTGTCCCTATGCCCTAAACCGTAAGGGTGCATGCTCGCCTGCAACTCCATTTACACAGGAGGGAGTACGTTCCTGATCTCGTGAAAGGCAAGAGCCCCAGTGGTTGGACCCTTTCAATCAGACACCTATCCCCTATTCTGTGGATAGGATATATGTTTAAAATTTGGCACAACCCCTTTAAATACTTGTGTGAAGTGAAATACAATCTACTATTCCCTGTTATCAGCCGGTTCAGGCTAAGAGTAGGATTTCCCTAAGGAATGACAAAGTCCTTGATGGCGACTTTTTCTCACGTCATTAGTCCTGAGGACATACATGCGTGTGACTGATTACCAGCAGCCATCTTTAGGTCGGTTTACCTTTATACTGTGACGTCTTCTCTCCAGTTTCGTCGTCTTCATCATTATCTTCCCGGAATCTCTTCTTCTGCGCTTTTTTCTGTGGACACCAATAACATAAAGGTCATCAAGTATTCCAAAGAAAGCGGGAAGAGAGTCTAGATAAAAGCAGCATGTAATTAATCCATTTCACAGACATCAAAACTCTCAACATCCTTCTTAAAGCGGTCCTCTCACTTCAGTAAGTGGCATTTATCACTTAGAGAAAGTTAATATAAGGCACTTACTAATGTATTGTGATTCTCCATATTGCTTCCTTTGCTGTCTGGATTCATTTTTCCATCACATTATACACTGCTCGTTTCCATGGTTACGACCACCCTTCAATCCATCAGTGGTGGTCGTGCTTGCACAATATAGGAAAAAGCATCAGCCTCTCTGGTGGCCGGGACCATGGGAGCGCACATAGGCTGGTGCTTTTTCCTATAGTGTGCAAGCACGACCACCACTGATGGATTGCAGAGTGGTCGTAACCATGGATACGAGAAGTGTATAAGGTGATGGAAAAATGAATCCAGCCAGCAAAGATAGCAATATGGAGAATCACAATACATTAGTAAGTGCCTTGTAGTAACTTTATCTACATGATAAATGCCACTTACTGAAGTGAGACAACCGCTTTTAACGCTACGTCTATACTGAAAGCGACCCCCTGACCTATACCGTGTGCTAGGATAGCGGTGATGTCTCATCCTTAAAGGGGTATTGTTGTATATTAAATGTATCACCTAACCAAAGGGTAGGAGCTTAATCCATGGCAGACTGACTGCTGGGACCCCCAACAATCATGAGATTGGGGATACTGTGTCCCCCAGTGTGAAAGGGGCGGGGCTTGAGAATGCACACGCTCTTCATTTATCTCTGTGAAACTACGAAGAGAAGAAGAGTGCAGCATCAGGCAATGTCTGGGGGTGCCATAGAGATGAATGAAGCAGATGAATGAATTCATACAGGGAGACACAGGACTCCCATTCTTTTGATCAGGGACCCTGCAGTCAGACACGTATCACCTATCCTTTGGATACGAGATACTATGAAAACATGGCACAACCCTGTAAGACTGGGAGGATCAACCTGTGGCCTTCAGCTGTTGCAAAACTACAACTTCCAGCATGCCCTTATAGCTGTAGGCTGTTCAGGCATGCTGGGAATTTGGCGACAGCTGGAGGGCCGCAGATTGGGCATCCCTGCTCCTGGAGACTGTGTTCCTACTCCTCATACATATCGTGAGTGCAACCGCATCTAATGAACAGACGTATTTATGGTTGGCCTGATCTGAGCACATCCAGATGTAACGTAATGGCGGCATTATATGAGAATGTGGCTGTGGATCTCGCCACTAGACGAGTTACCTAATCGATACCTGCGCGTCGCTGTTCAATATTAACAAATGGTAAGTGACTGCGTGCCAAAACTTACAGTTCGAAGCCCAACTTCTTGCATGAGATCTGCCATCTCCTCGTCCACGCCTGTCAATCAAGACAACAAATAGTTAAACAAGCCCCGGCCATAAAGATTACAGCTGTACAACAAGAGTCCGCAGTATCAATGCCATATTGTTTTAAGTGCATTAAGGTTTTTTTTTCACATAACTGAGCAGTACATATGAGAAAAGTAGAATCTTCCTTAACCCTCTAGAGTCCAGCTCCAGCAGTGGGAAAAGTAGCTACCTGGAGGGGGGAGGGCTGCTTTAGATGCTGCTACCTCCTGAATGGTAGCAGCTAGAAACTTGCAATTAGTCTTGTATGAAAGCCGACAGTCCAGGCTTTCATACAAGACCAAAGAATGACAGCAATATGTTCAGGATAGAGAAAGATATCGGGATGCTGTGAATGCAGCTGAAAATTAAAGTAAAAACAGGTTTTACTTGCAATTATTCCTGACAGTGATTTCTCCTCTGTTCCTTGGACTTTAGCCGTTTCGGTCTTGTATGAAAACATGGACTGTCAGCTTTCATACAAGACCAGTTGCATGTTTCTAGCTGCTACCATTGAGGAGATATCACCATCTAAAGCAGCCCTCCCCCCTCCAGTTAGCTACTTTTCACACTGCCCGAGCTGGACTCGGGCAAAACAGTTAGGTGGTTAAAGGGGTTTTCCAGGATTAGAATATGTGATCATTAGGGGTCCGACACCAATCAGCTGTTTGAAGAGGCTGCAGCACTCCTCACAGCTCACCAAGCACAGCGCCATCCATTGTATAGTGGCTGTGCTTGGTATTACAGCCCAAGCCCATTCACTTGAATGGGACTGAGAAACACATAGGCCAAGTGACCAATCAACGTGACCTCACTGGCCTAGGAGAAAGAGGCCGCTTCGCTCACTAGCCTCTCAATATTAATGACTGAGCGTGAGTATACGTCATCAATATTTTATTCCCAGAAAACCCCTTTAAGATCCAGCCGCCTGGGGTTCTGCAATCCAGCGGTGGCCGTGCTTGATGACTATTGGAAAAAGCACCAGTCTCTCTTTGGATGCAGGGACCGTGGGAGTGCACATGGGCACACAAGAGCAGCAGCTCCCGACCACCTCGTATCTGCGCTGCAGCGGTGGCCGTAATCCCTGGGAACGAGCAGTGTATAATGTGATGGAAAAATGAATCCAGCCAGCAAAGGAAGCAATATGGACAATCGTAATACATTAGTAAGTGCCTTGTAGTAACTTTCTCTACATGATAAATGCCACTTACTGAAGTGAGAGGACCCCTTTTCAGCTAGAGACATTTACAGTTTACATACAAGTATCACATTTACACTCCGCAATCCCCGTACCTTTTGACTTCTCCTCTTCAGCTTCGTCGTCCTTGATAATGAGCCGGCCATCTGACGTGACTT
This sequence comes from Rhinella marina, assembly GCA_900303285.1. Taxonomy (NCBI): domain Eukaryota; kingdom Metazoa; phylum Chordata; class Amphibia; order Anura; family Bufonidae; genus Rhinella; species Rhinella marina. The sequence continues at coordinate 79,945 of ONZH01010515.1, read as the reverse complement.
TGAAGTCGTGGCTCTTCTTGCTGCTCTTCACACCTGGTTTTGTGGCTGTGAAAGAGAAATACTTTATATCAGGTAGAATATTACATAGTTATTCTGACCATGGAAGTGTAATAAGACAGGCTAATGATACCACGCCGTGTTCTTGGAGAGGATTGGACAATCTTCAAACATTAAAAGGTCAGGTTCACGTGATACGTTGATAATTCCCACTGTGGATTTGACTGCAAACCGATGGCAAAATCCACTTGTGTTACATTTGGCTGCAGATTTGCTGCTGATTTCATCCTACTGAACCGCAAAGTGTGAAATCTACAGAGAAAATCCATAGCTGTTCTGCACAAGCGTGCTGCAGTTTTGTAGCAGGAGCAGCGAGAAGACACCCACAGTCTTCTGTGCAACAAGAAATGCAAAGTTCAATGCATTATTTATCCTCGCCTGCTGCAAGGGGAAACTTGCCAGGATGCTTTAAAGGGTTTCTGTCACCAGTTTTTTCGGTATGAATCAGGCTGACATTAGAGATGTGCTAATGTCACCTGATTCCAAATATATATCTGTTTTATTTACTGGTGCCCCCATTTTTATATAAAATGAACTTTTATTTTATGCTAATAAGGCTCCTAGGTGCAAGGGGCGTTACCCCTGCTCCTAGAGGCTCTGTTGATTGACAGGACCAGGCAGAGAAGAAACACTCCATTCACCATAGCTTTTAAGGACCTTCAATGATGTCATGACCATGTGATCAGTCACATGGTTAGGATCACACAAACAGCCTGTCTCCTCCTAAACCATGTGACTGATCACATGGTCATGACATCATTGAAGGTCCTTAAAAGCTATGGTGAATGGAGTGTTTCTTCTCTGCCTGGTCCTGTCAATCAACAGAGCCTCTAGGAGCAGAGGTAACGCCCCTTGCACCTGGGAGCCTTATTAGCATAAAATAAAAGTTCATTTTATATAAAAATGGGGGCACCAGTAAATAAAACAGATATATATTTGGAATCAGGTGACATTAGCACATCTCTAATGTCAGCCTGATTCATACCGAAAAAACTGGTGACAGAAACCCTTTAAAGGGGCCCTTCACCATAAGAATATGGTTCCCCCACCAGCTTAAAGGGGTTTGTCACTTCAGCAAATATTTTCATATAGCGATAGTTAAAGGGGTTGTCTCATCTTGGACAATGGGGGCATATCGCTAGGATATGCCCCCATTGTCCTATAGGTGTGGGTCCCGCTGCTGGGACCCGCACCTATATCGAGAACGGGGCCCCCGAAGTGAAGAAGTGCGCACCGCGCAAGCGCAGCCCGCTCTCCATTCACTTCTATGGGGCCGCCGCAAATAGCCGAGCGCTGGCTCGGCTATCTCCGTCGGCTCCATAGAAATGAATGGGAGCGCACTGCACATGCACGGCCACCGCTCCCATTCATTTCTATGGAGCCAACGGAGATAGCCTTGTCCAAGATGAGACAACCCCTTTAATACAAGACGCTTACTAATATATTGTTATTCTCCATATTGCTTTCTCATTTTACCGTAACACTATACACTTCTTGCTTCCATGGTTACAACCACCCTTCAATTCAGCATTGGTGGCCGTGCTTGCACGCTATAGGAAGAAGCTTTTTTTTTTTTTTTTTTATAGTGTGTAAGCACGGCCACCTATGCTGGAATGGAGGGTGGTCATAACCCTAGAAACGAGATGTGTATAATGTGATGGAGGAAGCAATATGGACAATCACAATACATTAGTAAGTGGCATATATTACATTTTTCCACATAACAAATGCCACTTGCTGAAGAGAGAGACAACCCCTTTAAAGACTGGGAAAAATTTTTTTTTTTTTAAATTAGTCTTTTTTTAAAAAAAATCGTCAGTTTTTGTGATCCACACGATTAAAAAAATCAGTGTATTTGTAGACTGTTCCTCCTGAGTTCCATCAGCTGATGGCTCCAGTTTATGTCTGATCTCCTGACCTCTTAAACACTCACTGGAGACCAGAGATAAAACTTGACAAACGGAACTCAGGACGGGCAGTCTGCAGTTAGACTGATTTTTAACCACATGTATCACAAAAAGTGTTGAAAATTTTTAATAAAGACCTGTTGAAAAAATTATTTTTAGCCCAAACTGAGTAAAAACCAATCGCAACACAAAAGACTCTATAGGTGTCCATAACCAGTAAACTAGGACAGATGGCTATCTAGGCCACAGCATTCCTTCTAAACTCCCATCCACGTGCACATATATAAACCTACGATGCACGGACAGACCCGCACAGGTTATTTTCATTTTATAACCCACCTAGTACACGCTGAGCAGCGTTCGCATCGAGGAAATTCAGTGGCTCATCTCCTTCTCCTTCCTTGAGCCAGGCCTTGCTCTTCTGCCTGACTTGTTTCTTCTGCTGCTTTGTCTGCTTCTCATCCTCTACATCCTCCTCATCCGAATCTGCCAAGATGTCCTCTATGCTAAAAATGAGAGAATCCCAGTGAGTGAGTTACAGCTCTTCACGGTGCATTTCCCATTCCAAAAAATGTTCTAAAACCAGAAAGTTTTTTTTTTTAATTCTGTACCGAATATACCTCTATGATAAGTGCAAATCCCCTGCATAGAATAAAACGAATACAAGAACAACATGCTAAATTCCGGCAGCCACCACTAGAGGGAGCTTATCAGCTTACTGCATCATGTATTATACAATGAACCCTACAATAAAAACCGAATGCAGCATGCTCCCCCTAGTGGTGGCTGCAGAACCTCAGGATTTATCTATGCATATTTTGCATCATTTATTAAAAAATAAAAAAATAAAAAAAAAATCAGCACATAAAGTTGGACAAAAAAATAACTAGGTTTAATAATGAGTCATGTGCACAGATTCTTTCAGCCCAAATTGTACGCTCTGTACAATGTGCCTGCGGCGCTATATGGCCCCCATACTTTCTGAATACCTGCACACTACGGATCCTAAAAGTTTTGATCGTCCAATTGTCACTTAGGGTAATTGCAGATGGATTAAAGAGGTTTTTTTTTAAATGTCCCAGCAATGTATACCATGAAGAAATATATACCAGCACTACACCACTGCAGTCCTCCATGCTGGGTTTGGCTGCAGCGACAACGCACTTGTATACTATACATGATCAAGGGGTATACGGGCAAGCCATCACAGCAGCCAAGAAGATAACATCATGGCAGCAGGATCAGACAGGAGGTACTGGGCAGGGAGTATAACTTAACTCGAACGCCCCCTGTATTCTTCTATGACTTACTCATTTCCCTTGGGCTTAGCGCCATCTTCATCATCTTCATCTTCTTTGGAGGCGGCCTGTTTTAGTGCTTTTTGCTTCTTGTTTTTAGCCTCGGCCTTCCGGATGTTGACGAGGACCTTGTGATATTCTGCTGGGAGCATGTCCTTCACCAACTCAAACCTGGCCCGTAAGGATTGATACTGTTAATGCAGGCCAGCAAGGATTACATAGAAGTGCAGATAATCCAGCAAAGAGAAGGAAAGGTTTACAACATATCAACATCTTAAGGGTAAATGCAGGATTCAGGATTTATGTGCGGACAATCTGCACTGAAATCTGCAGGTGTTCGCAGGGAAATCCGCATCAATTGGTACGGATTTTTCTGTCCCCATTGAAGTGAATAGAGAAAATCCGGACAGGAAAAATAAAATAAATTGTTATGCTGTGGATTTTAAAATCCGCACTGAAATAATCTGCATCGTGTGCATGAGAATTTCAAATTCTCATAGAATACAATGTACATGACCTACGGTGGGGATTTTACGCACACAAATCTGAGCGGAAAATCCGCACACAATCCATGTGTGGAGTAGATCCCATACGCTTTCTATGGATCTGTACCTTTCCCCTGTATTCCTATATGTTATGCCCCCCCCCCCCCCCCACCTGTCAGCTTACCCAAACTTGCGGATGAACTTTGTGAAGATGTTCTTCAGTTTCACGCGGAAATGGCGCCTTAAGTCCTGGTTTATATTTCCGATGGCTTCCATCTACAGATTGATCGGGAGACAAAATGATTCATAAAGGAGGAAAAAACATTCACTTGTGGAGGTATATAAAATAAATTCTACTTGTTCTTCCAGCAGGAACTACATCTGGACTCCTACCCAAGTACATATATAAGGCTACTTTCACACTTGCGTTTGCAGGATCCTGAACTGATCAGTTTTGTCCTAATGCATTCTGAATGGAAAAGGATCCGTTCAGAATGCATCAGTTTTGCTTCAGTTCAGTCTCCATTCCGTTTTGGAGGCGGACACTAAAATGCTGCTTGCTGCGTTTTGGTGTCCACATGAAGAAACTGATGCAAACGGATCAGTCATGACTCACAATGTAAGTCAATGGGGACGGATCTGTTTTGTCTGACACAGGAGAAAACGGATCCGTCCCCCCATTGACTTTTAATGGAGTTCATGACGGATCCGATAATACAACCGGATCCGTTCAGAACGGATGCAGACGGTTGTATTGTCATGACGGATCTGTTTGTGAGAGCCTGGACGGATCCTGCAAACGCGAGTGTGAAAGTAGCCTAAGGCACAGAGGCGTCCCACAGCAATATCAACATCAGGAGACCTTGCTGGGGATTGTTCACACCGCAGCAGCACCCTGTCATCCCTGTTCAGGAGCATCCAGCACTTGCTGTCACCACCTTGTTCTTTGTACGTGCATGATCCTATGGGAATTTCTCCATATGCATAGTCCACCTCTATGGTATGGACACCATTGCTACAGCCCTACAACATGACCATCTTCTAATGCACATGTTTATGTAGTCAGACAGGTCCACACTGACCCAGCGGCCTCTATACATGCTCTTGTTATGTATTATAGATAGCACTGACATTTACACATCACATGCACCTTTATCTTTCGGATTATTACGTATTTCTCTGTGTATTTCAAGGGTCTGTCATTCTGCAGACTTTATCATTAAAGGGGGTTGTCTCACATCAGTAAATGGCATTTATGATGTAGAGAAAGTAATACAAGGCACTTACTAATGTATTGTGATTTTCCATATTGCCTTCTTTGCTGGCTTGATTCATTTTTCCATCACATTATACACTGCTCGTTTCCATGGTTACAACCACCCTGCAATCCATCAGTGGTGGTCGTACTTGCACACTATAGGAAAAAGCGTCAGCCTCTCTGGTGGCCGGGACCATGGGAGCACACATACGATGGTGCTTTTTCCTATAGTGTGCAAGCACGATCACCACTGATGGATTGCAGGGTGGTCTGTAACCATGGAAACGAGCAGTGTATAATGTGATGGAAAAATGAATCCAGCCAGCAAAGGAAGCAATATGGACAATCACAATACATTAGTAAGTGCCTTGTATTACCTTCCCCTACATGATAAATGCCACTTACTGAAGTCAGACAACCCCTTTAAGGACTCTTTCTTTTTTTTTTTTTTTAACCATATGTTTTATTAGAGATTTTTCATACAGAAAAAGAAAATAATATACAATGAACATACTGTTGCATGTAAAATAAAACATCACATACAAAGGTAAACTGTGTCTTGTGTTTTTACATGCATAATCAATGAATGCAATTTACACCCTTGGCTCCCAGTAACATAGGGATTTCAGGGATAACAAATGAGAAGAAAAGGGGAATAGGGAGTACTCCAAATTGGGGAGGTAAAAGAAAACAATGAGTAAGGGAAAGTTTAGGTAAATGGAAATAAAACCAAAAGGGAAGAAAAAGGTGCTCGACACTTCATTGCCATCTCAATATAGGGTTAATGTCACTTTGTTGAGATGCGATTGAAGCCATATTTGCCATTTATTCCTAAAATTAGATAGCCTGTTAGTCACTGAAGCAAACATCATTTCGTAAAGACAGCTGTCATTGACAGAGCGTACTATTTCCGCTAATGGAGGAGGGGAAGGGTCCTTTAAGTCCTTTAAGGACTCTTTCACAGGAGCGATATGGATTGTGTCAGGATCTGTTCAAGACAAAACGGACAGTTCTGAACCCAAGTTCGATCAGTTTTGTCTTGTGTTCAGTGTTTGCGTTCTTTTCCTTCCAGGTTGCATGCGTTTTTCACAGGTGTGAAGAAAAACTGAATAAGGGCTCATGCACATGACCACGATCATCCCAAGAAGAACACGGTGCGTGTGGCTGCTGGACCGCGACTCCAGCGAAATGCCTGTATCATAGTGATTTATGACGAAGTCAGTTCATATCCGATCTCTTGTATTGAACTCACATTGATCACAGGGATGAGCCCTAACACACAAACGCTTCTAGCAACCATCAGTGAAAAACGCATTGCATCGGGATGTCTTCCGTTTTTCACGCAAGCCCCATTCACTTCTACGGAGTCAGAGCTTTGTGAAAAACGCACAATAAAGAAGATGCTACGATTTTTCCTAAACGCAAAGATGATGCATTAAAATGAATGGGTCAGGATTCAGTGCGAGTTCTACGCGTTTGTTACACGCATCGCATCCGGACAGAAAACTGGATCATGTGAGGCCTAACGCTTCCCAGTATCTTCGCTTATCGTGTACATGGAAGCTTATATCTCGTCACTGCAGTTGTTGGCGGGGGGTTATTATATGGTATACGACTAGTGAAAGAGTGCAAAACCTCTGAGAAATGCTACTCATGACACCTGGGGACAGACACATCCAGAGGATGACTTCTTCTCGACAGCGCATGACATTTAAAAGGAAAAACCCAGGAGGCTGAATTATACAACGAATGATGGATAAAAGCCAGTTAGCTCTTGAAGAAATCAGACTGAGAAAACAGATTATCTTTCATACAGCATGCTCTGTGCACGCATTGGCTGAGCAGGGAATTGTAGGATTTCAGCTCTGAAGCCTGGGCAATTGTAAATTTCACTAAAGCTGCAATCCAAGATAAGTACCAGACATATTATGTCCCCTAAGTCAGGCATGGCCATGTAAAACTACAACTCCCACCATGCCCTGCTGTAGGCTGATAGCTGTAGGCAGTCTGGGCATGCTGGGAGTAGTAGTTTTGCAACAGCTGGATAGCCTCAGAATGGCCTTACCTACCCTAAGTGATTGGATTCTGCATGTGATCTATATCAGTAAGCAATACAAGAATACGGCGTGCGGTCAGCGGCTCCAAAATCTGCATTTAATGACTGCACTACAGCATGACTTACCATCATCTGCAGGTGCCTGGTGAGAACCTTCAGGTCCATGATAAAGATGACGACCTTTATGAAGCCCAGCGCCGCCTTCACGACCTCCCTCGTTTTAGCGCTTAACAGGAGGCAGACGTTCTGCAGCAGCTGCTCGATCACCGCCACCCCCATGTGATCTGGAACGGGAAAAATGATACGCTACATCAGTCACAGAGTGCACTCCTTTACACTACCCAGAGTCTTAGGGCTCATGCTCACAAACATATTTTTTTTCTGTTCCCATTCCGTTTTTTTTTTTTACAGGTCCGTATGTGGAACCATTCATCTCAATGGGGCAGCAAAAGACGCTAACAGCACACCTGTATAGAAGATGTCCGATTCTTGTCCATTTTCTCCCATGGTGAACAAGAGAGCTGTATTCATGCAGCCAGTGAGCTCTTTTCAGTTTCTGTCACTTGCACCAGGATTATTGGCACCGACGCCAAGGGCTGCACCGACGGCAAGGGCTGCACCGACGCCAAGGGCTGCACCGACGCCAAGGGCTCCAACGACGCCAAGGGCTCCCACGACGCCAAGGGCTGCCCCGACGCCAAGGGCTGCACCGACGCCAAGGGCTGCACCGACGCCAAGGGCTGCACCGACGCCAAGGGCTGCACCGACGCCAAGGGCTGCACCGACGCCAAGGGCTGCACCGACGCCAAGGGCTGCACCGACGCCAAGGGCTGCCACCGACGCCAAGGGCTCCCACGACGCCAAGGGCTCCCACGAGGCCAAGGGCTCCCACGAGGCCAAGGGCTGCCACGAGGCCAAGGGCTGCCACGAGGCCAAGGGCTGCCACGAGGCCAAGGGCTGCCACGAGGCCAAGGGCTCCCACGAGGCCAAGGGCTCCCACGAGGCCAAGGGCTCCCACGAGGCCAAGGGCTCCCACGAGGCCAAGGGCTCCCACGAGGCCAAGGGCTCCCACGAGGCCAAGGGCTCCCACGAGGCCAAGGGCTCCCACGAGGCCAAGGGCTCCCACGAGGCCAAGGGCTGCCACGAGGCCAAGGGCTCCCACGACGCCAAGGGCTCCCACGACGCCAAGGGCTCTCACGACGCCAAGGGCTGCCACGACGCCAAGGGCTCCCACGACGCCAAGGGCTCCCACGACGCCAAGGGCTGCCCCGACGCTAAGGGCTCCCACGACGCCAAGTAGTATACTGCCTGTATAGTCACCTAGGATGCTTGTATAGGTGTTACTGTGACCTCTGTTCCCCACTACTGTAACACTTGTGATTAACATATCATAAAAGACCTTTGTAAAAAACACTTTTACATGTCCAGGATCCACTGCTCACCTTTAAATTCGAATATGAGTCTGGTCAGGGTGAGGACGGTGCAGGTAATCATGGTGACGGAACCAGTCAATCCAGCATAGACAACCGCTAGGTATCTTTCCATGGCTTCTGCAAGAGGAAAATAACCCTCCTGATGTAATCAGACCGGAAAAAAAAAACTACATGCCGACACATACTGCTCCCAGCACCTTCATCTGCTGGCTTTACATGCAGTAGACTGACGTTAGAGGTGCTTCCTCAGGTTACACTGTAACCCCTCCGTGTTACATTTTCATACAATGAGAATTGCACTCAAATAGTGATATCCGCCGTCTGCTAAAACTAAAACAGAATTACAGTACATTATTTTTGGTCACAAGATTTACCTTTTGGATCACTGATGAAACGCAGGAAGGCATGACCTATCTCCGCCACAAGGGTGTACGCATTCTTCCTCGCTGCCACAGACGCTTCTTTGGTACAAATCATCACCTTATACCAACAAAATATAACATTGGTTTAAAGAAGCACTCCCACAAAAAATTTTTTTATTCTCTGACCTGTTAGAAAGGCACAAGATGTAACTTATAGGCCATACATGCCTAATGAGCTCTTAACAAGCTCTGCCTCTGATGCCACCAGATGGAAGGCAGCTATTCTATAAGTCAATGTTCCATCCTTTAAATAAGCCTTGAGACTCGGATATTAACTAAGCCAACATCTCATCTGCAGACAGCTGTATGGCCTATAAGTCTCCTCACGCCGATTAAGGCACTCTCTCCCCAAGGAGAGAGATGAAGTACCAACTAAATCCTGACTTAGGCCTCTCAGCCAGTTAAGCCAGTACTCTCTGCTCTGCACTGATGAGGGGCGATCACCCTGAAACAGCTGTCTGCAGATGAGATGCTGGCTTATTTAATATCCAAGTCATGTCTTAATGCGTATTTAAAGAGCTGAACATTGACTTATAGGATAGCTGCCTTACATCTGGTGGCATCAGAGGCAGAGCTTGTCAGATTACACACGGCGCGTGTCCTTCCCTCACTGCGCATGCACCGAATACACAGGCAAGAGATTTGCCCAGCACACAGGGCGGGCCGGCGGAGGTGAAAGCTGCCTGGCCCTGTCAATCAAAGATAGCAGGACGTTACATAAGGTGGGAAAACAGAGCCTCTAGGAGCAGGAGCAACGTCCCCTCCCCCGCTCCTAGAGGATAATTTGAATATAATAGAATGTCAAATTTGCACAGAAACGGGGGCATGCCCAAGAAAAAAAAAATACACAGATTAAGGCTACTTTCACACTAGTGTTTTCTTTTTCCGGTATTTAGTTCCGTCATAGGGGCTCAATACCAGAAAAAAACGCTTCAGTTTTGCCCCCATTCATTGTCAATGGGGACAAAACTGAACTGAAGACAACGGAGCGCTCCGAAATGCATGCTGCGGTTTGCTCTCCGGTCCGGGCATCCACACCAAGACGGATCCGTCATGACCCCCAATGCAAGTCAATGGGGATGGATCCGTTCAGTGTGACACACTCACATACACATACTCTGTAAACGGATCCGTCCTCCATTGACTTTCAATGGAGTTCATGACGGATCCCTCCACAGTACACCACACATGACAGACACATACACACAGACATACACTTACATGCTCCCAGCAGCTCCGCACATCGCAGGAGGAGGAGGAGGACTGCGTACACATAGGAAGATTCTCCCTCCAGCAGAGGGCGCTGTGGGGAATCTTCCTATGTGCGCGCCGTCCTCCTGTGCTGTGTGGAGCAGCTGGGAGCATGTAAGTATGTATGTGTGTGTGTGTGTGTGTGTGTGTGTGTGTGTGTGTGTATGTGTGTGTATGTGTGTGTGTTTGAGCGCTGCTCCGGCTCCTCACGTGTACCTGCGGCAGCACGGATCCGGCGGAACCCTTCACCCGCCGGATCCGTGCTGCCCCTCATGTGAAAGTGGCCTTAGCTGACTTTTGCACATGTATAATGTCAGCCTGTTTAATGGGGCTAATTGTGGTGACAGAAACCCTTTAAATGATATTGGCAGTCTCTTGGTGCACACCGCTGAGGCCTTTGACTGGCTGCAGCCTGGGAGGAGCAGCACAGTCATGGCTGGGGGCGATTTAGCAGGTAAGTAATTATTATTTTATCCCCCTCTTTTCCCATTGGTTTACGATCTTGGTAAACTACTTTAACAATCTAATGGAAGAGGATGACTTAAGGGGGATGTCCAGTCCCTTTGCAGTCAGTTCATATCTGATTGCGGATCTCTTGTACTGGACTCACCGTTCCAGGAATCTGGGGACGATCACGACCATGTGTATGAGCCCTAACACACAACATCTAGCAACCATCAGGATGCCTTCACACAGATCCTATTCATTTCTATGGGGCTATGGCCAGGGCTGCGTGAAAAAGCAGGGTACATTGCTAGCAGAGAGACCCTAGAAAGAGGGCTTCCCTCTAGTCAGTCAGTCGGGGACAATACTGATTGACAAGGGGAACGGTAATGCACAGGAGTCAATTTATTCATACATTTCCAGGAGTAATAACAGAGGAACGGCACAACGCACTACACTGTGGGCGGAGCTGTGTCGTTCAGGTGCCAAAGCCATTTCCCAAGCCATATCCCAAGGACAGGCCATCAATATAAAAATTCTGGACAACCCCTTTAAGAAGGACACCATTATAGAAATGTTTTTTTGAAGCTGGGACCATAACCTTCAGTAATAAAAATTTAAAAAGCAGCGGACGGACAATCCCAGGGGTCCCAGCATCAGTCTATGTAATGAACTGCTGCCCCTACACCCCCATACATAAAAGTGGCCCCTACCTCAGGAATAATAGATGTCAGGAATTCCTCATGGTCGGCTGTGAGCTGCTTGACGATATGTATCAGGCACTTCAGACGCGGCTGCCAAAAAAAGAGCAAAGAGAAAGTTCAAAGTCACATTCCCTGCGGAGGGCGCTCCATAAATCACATCGCTCTCCTGTGTACACAGGGACCTGGAGGCCACAGACATCACGAATCAGAAATAATTGCTTCTTGTTCAGACGTTCAAGAAGCAAATGTTCCCAATTATTACAGCTCAACTGACGGCGGTAAAAAAAAAAAACTCCTGGAATAAAGCAGCGGCAGGCGGGAATAAACAAGAAATTACACCTTCTGCTCAGTTCTGCCTAATCTATGTGTACAAGTACCGAATGATAAAGTGAAGCGACAGCGGGACGTCCATTCTGGGGAAATCAGCATCAATGGAAACCTGGCAGCTCGGGGGAAAGATCTACAGAAAATAACATGAAGTCTGCGAGGTACAGGTCTCCATCATCAGAGCTTCTAAACGTCTCTTCTGTGGCCTTGCCAGGAGGACGACACGTGGATGTGGCGTGGATAATGTGCCGCTTGGGGCCAGCAGTGCCCCTAATACAAGCATGGTAAAAGATGGCACTGGACACTTAAAGGGGTTCTCCAAGTTATATTTATTGATCAATATCAGATCGGCGGGGGTCCGACACCCAGCACCCCCGCCGATCAGCTGTTTGAAGAGGAGGCGCGCGCCGTGCCAGCGCTGCCTCCCCTTCATTGTTTACCTGCTGGCTGTAATTACACCCAAGCCGCCCCATTCATTTCAATGGGACGGATCGGTCCTATACAAGTCATTGGGAACAAGCCTTCACATTGAAATGAATGGGGCGGTGAGGTGTAATTACACCTGCTCACCGCTACGCATGTTACGGCCAGCATGTAAACAATGAAGGGGAGGCAGCGCTGATACGGCGCGCACCTCCTCTTCAAACAGCTGATCGGCGGGGCACCGACCTATCCTGAGGATAGGTCATATATATATAATAAATCGGAGAACCCCTTTAAGGGTTTTCTGAGACTTTAATACTGATATAGGTCATCAGTATCTGAACGGTGGGGGTCCGACATCTGGGACCACCACCGATCAGCATTTTTGAGAAGGCACGGGGGCTCCTGTGAGCGCCACCGCCTTCTGACAGCGCCGTCCACTGTATAGCGACTGTGCTTGGTATTGCACTCAGTCCCATGTGGCCAATGAATGTGTCGTCACTGGCCTAGGAAAAGCTGAGAAAAGACTGCGGCGCTCACAGGAGCGCCGGTGCCTTTTCAGACAGCTGATCAGTGGGGGTCCCAGATGTCGGACCCCCACCGATCAGATGCTGATGACCTATCTTAAGGATAGATCACCAATATAAAAAAATCTCGGAAAACCCTGTTAAGCTGCCCATACGCATTCAATAGCAGACAGTTATCTCTCCCTGCTTCCCCATATATGCAGGTTCAGCACTGCCGCATTCGGGCTGTTCAGCCGACAAAAGACTTCAGGTCCAGCCGACAAGAGACTAATGTGTTCCAGTTCTTGTGCCGATATGCACAGAAGAAAGTTTTTTTGGAAGAAGCAATCAGAACCTTTGCGGGATAGAAACATCATGGCGTCGAACCACAGAATGGTCAAGCACCAACAGGGGTGCTAGTAAGGGGTGCTTGTATTTCTCACTGTACACAATGCTGCCATTGCAAGGTATGCCGACTATACCTGTCTTATGGATAGAAGGTCAGCCTGCACCCCTGGCTTTTGGTAAAGCTTGTGTATTGTCTGTCCATTAATGTGGAAAGGGGTAAAGGAAGAATAGGATTTTAGTGATAGAAAAGTTAGGTTTAATTGGTTGAGTTTTACAATGAGGTTTTGGATAGGGTTAGTAATCGAAATTAAGTATGCTATAGAAAAAGCTTATGTTAAAAGGGTTAGTAAAAAAGGGGTGCATTTTAGTCTTAAATACATTCTTAAAGGGGTTGTCCGGGTTCAGAGAAGAACCCGGACATACCTGCAATTTCACCCAGGCAGCCCGCCTGAAGAGGGCATCGGAGCATCCTATGCTCCGATGCCCTCCTTTGCCCTGCGCTAATTAGCGCAGGGCAAAGGAATTTCGCCGGGTTCCGGTGACGTACCGGTCCCTGCCGGGCAGAGGCTTCCGCCCGGCAGTGAGTCGGTGACGTCATCGGCGCTGATGGACAGGCTTCAGCGCTGCCCTAGCCAGTAAAACGGCTAGGGCAGCGCTAAAGCCGGCCCATTAAGGCCGGTGACGTCACCGAACTCACTGCCGGGCGGAAGTACCCGCCCGGCAGCGAGTATTTACAAAACAAGAGACCTTGCCCTGCGCGATCTAGCGCAGGGCAAGGGGGGGGCATCGGAGCATGAGATGCTCCGATGTCCTCTTCAGGCGGGCTGCCTGGGTGAAATTGCAGGTATGTCCGGGTTCTTCTCTGAACCCGGACAACCCCTTTAAAGAGGACCTTTCACCGCTCCTGACATGCCGGTTTTAATAGCTTCATGCATCCCCCACGTAATAACAATTCTGGGGCATCTATTCTTATGTCTCCATGTTGTGCCATTCCTCTATTATTTCTACTAGAAGTTATGAATGAATCGCTAGCAGTCTGCAGTAAGGGTACAGATGGGAGGTGACCAGTTGGGGGTGTGTCCCTGCACAGTCTGAACATGGCAGCACTGATTGGCTAGAGTCCGACTGTGCAGGGACACACCCCCAACTGGTTACCTCCCCTCTGTACCCTTACTGCAGACTGCTAGCAATTCATTCATAACTTCTAGTAGAAATAATAGAGGAATGGCACAACATAGAGACATAAGAATAGAGGCTCCAGAATTGTTATTACATGGGGAATGCATGAAGATATTAAAACAGGCATGTCAGGAGCGGGAAGAGGTCCTCTTTAAGGTGTAAGGATGGTTGAAAGGCTGTTATAGCATAAAAAATGGTATTAGGTTATGAGGTATGAACGTTGATTGATGGGTTAATTGAGGTAATTGATACAAAGTAGCTCTTTCCTGTTGTTTTAGTAAACAGAGGTGCATCTTATAGGCAGAAAATATGGTAAGTCCTGGAATCGGTATCTGTAGTACTCTGGAGAGAAACTGAAAAGGATGGGCGGGTATATGTGACCCCGACCATACTGTAGACCTGATAGATAACACTATGAGATAAGAACTTTCCTTTTTGGTTTTTATAACTAAACGTATGCACAATGCCATCTACACACGATTAACTTCATGGATCTAGAAACGGCCCTGTAGTGAGGCGTCTTATAAATAGTCGCACAATTTTAACACTGTAACCAGCATGTCATAGGTTAAAGCCACAGAGAATAACACAGACTCCCAGTGTGACAACTGAATGACACAAGCGAGGACACACTTCTGTTTAGTGTCGCCTCCTAGTGACAACCCCTATCCTATACCCATGGTCTTCTGTCTCTCCCCCTCCCCAATGACACAACCAAGAAAAGCAATTGGCTGCACCGTCCTTCAAAGGGATTTGGGGCAGAACGGATACGGTTGTATTATATCGAAAATGAAGAAAACGGTCACAGCACTAAAACCATTTTAAGTCAATGGGCGCCAGATCTAGATTTTTTTTGTCTGAATAAAACGGATCAGGCGCCATTGACTTACATGTTTTTTGGTGCCGGATCCGGCTTGTTCAGTTTCCCATGCCGCACACAAAAACGCGTTCCGGTTTGTTCAGTTTTATCCCCGTTAAAAATAAATGGGGCAAAACTAAAACGTTGTGCTGCCTAACGCCGATTTGAAAGTAGCCTCAGATACATAAATGCCATGGAATATAACCTTTATCACGTCATCCTAACATCACAGCCAGGACAGACCTGGGCGGACTGGGGACTTAAAGTGGCCCTGGAAAAAATACGAAAAGTGGCCCCAATTTGTAGTTGGGTCAAAATTGATGGAAGGTAGGGCCAGCAATAACATATTGTGGTACATTATACCGCCCCAACAGAACCAAGTACCACAGTCCATCGCAAAATACATCCCCAAAAACTCCCTCCGGCCGCCCCCCCCTGGGCATCAGCCCACCAGGAAATTTCCCTGTAAGGTCTATGGGCAATCTGCCCCTGTGGGCGGCTGTCAGAGAGCGACTTCTGACTGCTGCATTTGTAAATTATGATGTAGCATTGTGTGCGCATTTAATCTGGGGAGCAGCCAGATCCCATTCTAGTCAAAGGGGTCCAGCAGGCGCACAGCACTATTCGGAGGACACTGGCGGGCTCTTCTCTGCCGGAACAACCAGCCGGATAGCTTTGCCTCCAGTGTGAAGTTAGCCTTACACAATGGACTCACCCTCTTGGCAGGAGACGAGGCGCTTTTCAGAGAACCCAGCAGAGTTGTCTTCAGCTCCTCCAAGTTGTTACTGACAAAATCTTTGCACGGAGGCCTCTCCCCTCCGCAGATCTCCTCCAGGATCCGGTACGCCTTTTTCTGCACGCTGTGGTTTTTCTCCTGATGCAATAATAATAATAAAACCAAATTGAGAGACTTTTTAGGAATGGACACTGCTGCTAACTGATTTCTAACTATGAGAACCTCTGCTGCTTGTTCACAGTTTCCATTTACTGTCTGCAAGCAGAGATGAGATTATGGGAGCGCCTACTTGCGCTATAATTTTCAACTCTTTACACTTTTCACCACTTTTAGAAAGAGTTACGCCAAAAACATCTATGTGAGAAGCTGGTGCAAACGGCAACTATAATCTACAACACCATTTTACTCTGGCATTTTACATTAAAGGGGGTGTCAGGGTTTAGAAAAACATGACACTGAAATTTTTTTCTTCCAAAAACAGCGCCACACCTGTCCATGGTTGGTGTCTGGTACTGCAGCTCAGCTGCACTGAAGTAATGGAGCTGTTCTGCAATAGCCCAGAGCACCCATGGACAGGAGCAGGGCCACTTTTGGAAGAGAGAAGCCATGTTTTGTTTCTAATCCTGGACAACCCTGTTTAATCTGCCACAGGAAATATATCAACGGGGCAGAGTTATCAATGCTCTTATTCCACTTTGTGGAGGAGAAAAAAGGCTTAAAGGGGTATTCCCATCTCACAAATGTAGTTTGTATAGTTAGATATAGCCATACCAATATTATTACTAATAGAATGTATTTATATAAAATGTACTGTTTAGAAGATTTTCCTATTTGTATATCCATTGTCCCACACACATCAGTCAGGCCGTTGCCCCTAGTTACCACCACAGCCATGTAGTAGTGGTGGCCGGCTTGCTCTTGTTCAAACCCGCTCTGAGGTAACTGCTGTATTGTGGACGTACATTACATGATCATGCGGAGACATATCTTAGGGCACTTTCACATCTGCGTTTTGGATGCTACCAGTCCAAAACACAAGGTCAGGATCCATCCAAAACACAGACTTTATAAACGGATCCTGCTCCATAGAGATGAACTGATCTTGGAACAGGATCAGTTTCTCTGAGTTTTGGAAGTGCAGACAAAAATGCTACAGCCCTAAGATGTGTCTCCTCATGTTCATGTAATGTGCGTTCACAATACAGCAGTTACCTCAGAGCGGGTTTGAACAAGAGCAAGCCGGCCACCGCTACTACATGGCCGTGGTGGCCGTAACCAGGGGCAACGGCCTGACTGATGTGTGTGGGACAATGGATATACAAATAGGGAAATCTTCTAAACGGTACATTTTATATAAATACATTCTATTAGTAGTAATATTGGTATGGCTATATCTAACTATACAAACTACATTTGTGAGATGGGAATACCCCTTTAAATAATGGCGCTCACGAAATATGTGGCATCATTTTTCTCTTTCCTCTCCAATTTTCAATAGTGGCAATGAAAAGCGGACTGGGCTTAGTGAAGGGGCATGATGTGACTGGAAATTGGCATAAATCATAGTTCCAATCAAAACCAGTTCACAGATGGTGTAGATTTGAGCTTCTGGTGTAAGAACTGCCAGAAGGTGCGGCAAATTTATTAAGAGGCCTTTTTGGCACATCTTACTTCAGCAGTCTTTTAACCAAGACCGACTCATAAAACCCCAATGTTCATGCATCTGCCTCAATACAAGGATTGTGCTGTCATTATGTAAAAGTGGAAATCGTCTATAAACACGTAATAACGTCGTACTGACCTCAAGTAACGGCAGGATGGACTGGTACACCTTGGTCATTGATGGTTCATCGGCATTGGGAGCCATCGCCGAAATGAGGTCCAGCACATACAGCCTGCAAAACCAAAAGGACAAGACAAAAAGTTATCACTAAGCATTACGAGGCTGGTCTTTACTAGTACAGCCATACAATACGGAGAAGACGTTGTATGTGCCCAGCAGGAACCTACAGGAGAGAAGACTCTCAGACCATAGGACCAAAAGTCCTCGAGTTTGTGACTACTTGGAACAGGATTACAATGAAACCTCTTCAAGAGGCCTTCTCTTTCACTCAACCAAAAACTGGTCTTCTATGGGGTGGTCCTCTTAAAGAAGAGACCGATATACACAAAAGATGGAGGAACTGAGAATATGTTACAGAAAAATCAGGTCTGAATGGAGGGTGGTCTCACCGCAATCCTAATCCAGGAAGTCACAGAATCATGTTGTTGTCTGGGATATATTCTTCTCCACTGTAAAGGGGTTGTCCAGTTTAGAAAAAAACATTTTCAGACACCCTATTAGAGAATTCTGGATGAATAGAGCGGGGTCCTCTGTTCGGAAACCTCATCTCTTGGCCGGAGTGGAGAGCGGTTACAGAGAGCGTCTCTCCCTCTGGAGAACCCGTCCTGCCCTGTATTACACAGACATCCCACTGATGTGAACGGACACTGTGCAATGCTTGATTTAACCTGTGGTGGCGCTGTAGGGAAACTGAACAGTTACTGCCAGGTTTTCCCAACAGCTGATCACTGGAGGTCCCAGCAAGACAGTTTATGATGACTTCATTGTCAAGGAACCCTTCTAACAAGTGGGGAACCTCATTAAAGGGATTGTCTCGCTTTATCAAATGGCATTTATCATGTAGAGAAAGTTAAAGAGGACCTTTCACCCCTCCTGACACGCCTGTTTTATGTCTGTATGTTGTGCCATTCCTTTATTATTTGTACTAGAAGTTATGAATGAATTGCTATTTGTCTTCAGTAAGGGAACAGAGGGGAGGTAACCAGTTGGGGGTGTGTCCCTGCACAGACTGACTCTATCCAATCAGTGCTGCCATGTTCAGACTGTGCAGGGACACACCCCCAACTGGTTACCTCCCCTCTGTTCCCTTACTGAAGACAAATAGCAATTCATTCATAACTTCTAGTAGAAATAATAAAGGAATGGTACAACATAGAGACATAAGAATAGATGTTCCAGAATTGTTATTACATGGGGAATGCATGAAGATATTAAAACAGGCATGTCAGGAGAGGGGAGAGGTCCTCTTTAATAGAAGGCACTTACTAATGTATTGTGATTCTCCATATTGCTTCCTTTGCTGGCTGGATTCATTTCTCCATCACACTATACACTGCTCCTTTCCATGTGTTACGACCACCCTGCAATCCATCAGTGGTGGTCGTGCTTATCACACAATAGGACAAAGCGTCAGCCTTTCTGGTGGCCGGGACCATGGGAGTGTGCATAGGCACCCAAGCAAAGCAGCTCCCGTCTCTGTCAAATTGTGTATACACTGCTGCGGTGGCCATAACTGGATATGAGCAGTATATAATGTGATGGAAAAATGAATCCAACCAGCAAAGGAAGCAATGTGGACAATCACAATACATTAGTAAGTGCCTTGTAGTAACTTTCTCTACCTGATAAATGCCACTTACTGAAGTGAGAGGACCCCTTTAAGGCTGGAATTCATACAGTGTTTTTCTGCATTTTTTTTTTTTTTTTTTTTTTTTAAACTGTGGTAATATGTCACTTTAAAGTCTATAGCAAATTAATTTACAGTCCACATACACAGCCCTTTTTTTTTGGTATTATTAAAAAACAAAAACAAAAAAACAATGTTCCGGAAATGACTTTTCAGGGGGGTTACCACTTTTGCCAGGAAAAAAGTTTTAACTACTACAAAATTTTTTTAAAAAATCCTCAAAAACATTTAACGTTCAACCTTTTTTACGGAGTGTTTAAAAACCCGAAAAAATAGTGTCAAGGCAAGCTAAAGAAATTACCTACTCACAGTCAACCCTATACATATGGCAGGGTTGATTTTGCTGGGAAAGAAAGGGCACAGCCAGCAAGACATGGACAACTTGTGAATGCCACAGAGGCTCCATAGCCTGGCTTATAGTGGGGGGTCCCAAACAGGATATATAGACCAGGGTTGAGTTCATGAGAACCTTTTAAAGAGGACCTTTCACCGTTCCTGACATTACTGTTTTAATAGCTTCATGCATTCCCCATGTAATAACAATTCTGGAACATCTATTCTTATGTCTGTATGCCATTTATTTGCTACTAGAAGTTGTGAATGAATTGCTATTTGCCTTCAGTAAGGGAACAGAGGGGAGGTGAACCAGTTGGGGGTGTGTCCCTGCACAGACTGAACATGACAGCACTGATTGGATAGAGTGAGTCTGTGCAGGTACACACCCCCAACTGGTCACCTCCCCTCTGTTCCCTTACTGAAGGCAAATAGCAATTCATTCACAACTTCTAATAGAAATTATAAAGGAATGGCAAAACATAGAGACC
This sequence comes from Rhinella marina, assembly GCA_900303285.1. Lineage (NCBI taxonomy): Eukaryota > Metazoa > Chordata > Amphibia > Anura > Bufonidae > Rhinella > Rhinella marina. The sequence goes on along the minus strand of ONZH01010515.1, from coordinate 59,898 downwards.
ATAAGAATAGATGTTCCAGAATTGTTAGTACATGGGGGAATGCATGAGCTATTAAAACAGGCATGTCAGGAGAGGTGAAAGGTCCTCTTTAAGAGGGAGCCATCACCAATCCGGTCATGTCTGTTTTAATAAATAACTCCATTCAGCACAAATCCATAGTGTCTATTCTTAGGCTACTTTCACACTTGCGTTTGCAGGATCCGTTTGTGAGATTCGTCACAGGCTCTGATAAACGGTCCCGAACTGATCAGTTTTGTCCTAATGCATTCTGAATGGTAAAGGATCCGTTCAGATACATCAGTTTTGCTTCAGTTCAGCTGCTTGCTGCGTTTTGGTGACCACATGAAGAAACTGATCCAAACTGATCCGTCATGGGTCACAATGTAAGTCAATGGGGACGGATCCATTTTCCCAGACACAATAGAAAACGGATCCGTCCTCCATTGACTTTCAATGGAGTTCAAGACGGATCCGTCTTTGCTGTGTAAAAGATAATACAAACGGATCCTTCAAACGCAAGTGTGAAAGTAGCCTTATAATGGTACATTGATTGTGCCATTCCTCTATTACCCTACTAGAAGTTTAGGACCAAACTGACAAATGGGTGTCACCAATTTGGTGGAGGGGTGTCCCTGCACATTGACACTATCCAATCAGTGCAGACAATGACAGACTGTGCAGGGACACCCCTCGACACCCAGCTGGAAATTCATTTCTAAACGTCTAGTAGGAATAAAAGAGGGAAGGCAGAACAGACTTGTTATTACACGGAGAAACCAAGCAGTTACTAAAAAAAGACATGCCAGGAGAGGTGTGGGGTCCTCGAAATGTCAGAAACATTATAGCACTCCTGTAGCTACCATCACCTAACATGAGGGACAAGTTCACTTTAAAAAGCAACAAATAAAACCTCCATAAAACCAGCCACTCACTTCTCGGCCTCCGTCTTCTCCGCCACCTTCGCGCTGGCTTTCGCTAATAAATCGCAGACCAGCTGTCAATGAAGCATAAGATAAATTGTAAAAACAGGTGACAAAGGAGAAACCCCCCAACCCCCACCCCTTGTGTGCAATGATAAACCTGCACGCGTTAACCCCTCACCTGCTGGTCTGTCACAGTCAGGTAAGCACGGATGGTTTCCATCACAGGCGCCTTGTGTGCGGTGCCCTCTCCTGGGGCGGGAGCTTTAATGTAGACGTTGAACAATATCGGAAGGTAATTTTTGGCTAATCGGCTCACTTCGGCTTTATCGGCCTCTGTCCCAAAATAAAAATGAGCATTAGCTCGAGCGGCGGTTTGTCAGCGTTCCGCATGAGGCTTAATCCCTGCGGATTAGTCAGAGGGGATTGCAGCATATCGGGCGATGCCCACACCGCGCTGAGAAGTGACAATACGGAATAAGCAATGTAAAGATCAAGACTGACACTGGGAGTTTACTCTGTTCGTTTAACCCTTTAGAAACACGGCTTTCATTTTTCATTCCTTGCCATAACTTTTTTATTTTTCCATTCACATAGCCGTATGAGGGCTTGCTGGAAAAATTGAACGGCCACGAAAACAATTCTCCGTTCTGCTGGCCGTACGCTTGTATTATGACGGCCTGTAAAACAGAACACCTCTAAAGTACGCAAGAACGGAATCCATTACGTAATTTGCCTAAACGCCAAAAGGCAGGTTCGCTCGACTCTACTACCCATCTTAAAATCTATCACCAGATTTTCTTACTGAAGTCAATAGAACTGCTTGAGGATTAAACTAACTTCAACAAAGGTCCAAGTGTCAGACAAAGAAAGGAGCAATTCCCAATGTACAGAAGGCACAATATGTGACACACCTTAAAGTACTGCCCTCCCTCCTGACATGTCTTAGTAACTATTTGCATTCCCCATGCAATACCAATTCTGGAGCATCTATTTTTATGTCTATGTGGTTTTGTTCCTCTGTTATTCCTGCTAGACGTTATGAATGAATTACCAGCAGTCAGTGATGAAGTTCAAGAGGGATGTTACCAATTGGGTGGGTGTGACCCTGCACAGTCTGGCACTATCCAATCAGTGCTGCCAGTGTCCGACTGTGCAGGGACACCCCCCCAACTGGTAACACCTTTATTGCAGACTGCTGGCAATTCATTCATAAACTTCTAGTAGGAATAATAGAGGAATGGCATAACACAGATATAACAGCTGAAGAATTGTTATTACATGGGGATTACAAGTAGTTACTAAGATGTAAGGCATGTCAGGAGAGGTGAGAGTTCTTTAAGGACACATCAGAGATGATCCGGGACAGACAGACATCACACATATGCGGTCGGCTTCTGGTACCTGCGTCGCATCCTTTGTTAATTAAGGTACGCAGAGCCTGACAGGCGGTGAGACGGCGGTCTGGCTGGTCTAAGATGATCATTCCCAAAGTCTTTGCAATGTTCTTGAAACAGGCAGCAACATCTGTGGGACCGATGCAGAACCCAGGTAACATTGTCCAGATCTGAAAAACACATAATAATGCTTCTTTACCAATGTATCTGTATAGTCAGGGTAATTCAAGGATCAGATCGTTTGGGGTCCCATTCACTTGAATGAGACAAAGCTGAAAGTACCCAGCATCATCGCTACTATGCAGAACTGAAGAAGCTGCCACAATTGATCAGGTGCTGTGGCGTCTTTAAACAGCTGATCGGTGAGCATGCCAAGAGTCGGATGTGATATTAAAGGGGATCTCCGGGAATTAGGAAAATGAAAATACTTCAATAATACTTTATTATAAATATATTCCCAAATACATTTCATTTCATTAGTTATAATGGCTCATTTTGTCTGGGGAGCAATCATTAGGAGAAACAAAATGGCCGCCGTCCTATTCATACACAAAAAACCTGTCCTAATCACATAACAGGACAAGTTACTTCACAACACTGAGGTAAAGAGCTGCCTCATCCTCCTCTCTGCTCTGCTTGTCAGAGATTATGATCCTGAAAACAGATGATAAGTCTTCAGCTGAATCTCTGTAGGAATGGAGTTCATGAGGAGACATGAAGTACAGAGAGGAGGTGGGGATAATGAGCAGCAGCTCTTGTATGCAGTCTCCATTACCGCAGTCTGTCCTGTCCGTCCTCTCTGTACTTCATGTCTCCTCATGGACTCCATCCTTACAGAGATTCAGCTGAAGATCTTATCAGCTGTATTCAGGATCATAATCCCTGACAAGCAGAGCAGAGAGGAGGATGAGGCAGCTCTTTATCTCAGTCTTGTGAAGTAACTTGTCCTGCTGTGTGATTAGGACAGGTTCTGTATGTACTTATAGGACGGCGGCCATTTTATTTCTTCTAATGATTGCTCCCCAGACAAAACAAACCAATATAGCTAATGAAAGATATTCGGGAATATATGTATAATAAAGTAATATTTAGGTATTTTCATTTTCCTAATTCCCGGAGAACCCCTTTAAGGACCTATGCTGAGGATAGACCATCACAACTGTGAAGCTGGAAAACCCAAGCAGCCATGTGACCAGATTAGGCTAGGATCACGTTATCCTATAAGGGAATTCACTACCATGTGCAGCAATCCCATAACATATACCTTAAAGAGGTTGATCACCCCCTGGGGACCTTTTCTGCAGACCCTCCCAGCAGGGATTGAGACGGCTGGAATCATACTTACCTGATTCCACCACTAGGTTCTGGCTCCATCACTCCTCCTTGGGCGCCGCAAGTTTCAGGTCTCCGAGCGTCATCAGCCGGGTTTACATCATGGATCATGCAGTCGCTGCACCCAATAACTGACCGCAGTGGTGATAGGTCACCCACATGTCATGTCAATAGGTCACGTGACACATGGGTTACACATCACCTCTGCGGGCAGAGATTAGCTGCAGCCACCACATGTCCTGTGTCAAACTGGATGTTGCAGCGCATAACAGGGAATGAAGGAGCCGGGGCCTAGCAGCGGAATCAGGTAAGTATAAATCCCACTGCGGCTACCTGGGGTGGGAAGGGTCTGCAGAAAAAGATCCCCGGGTAGGACAACCCCTTCAGGGCTCATGCACACGACCTTAGGTATATTGCGGATCGACAAAAAAAAAAAAAAAATGATGACGTCAGTGTGCATTCCGGATTTTGCGGAACGGAACAGCTGGCCCCTAAGAGAACAGTCCTATCCTTGTCCGTAATGCGTACAATAATAGGACACGTTCTATTTTTTTTGTGAAATGGACATATGGAAACTGAACGCACACGGAGTAACTTCCGTTTTTTTTGCGGACCAATAGAAATGAATGGGTCACCATATGGTCCAGAAAAAAAAAAAAAAAAAAAACACGGAACGAAAATACGTTGTGTGCATGAGCCCTTGTTCACAAGTGGGACCAGGTCCAATAGCATTGCTCAGATACCCACTGGCTTCTTATTTTCAGCCATGCTGTACATGGTACATCCACATACTTACTTGCCACTGTAGTGTCTCATAGATCTTGGCCTCAAGGTTTCTCCCAGCCTCAGCGAGTTCACTGGCTATAAAGAGTTAACAGGACAGATACACATTAGAGCTAGTTACACCATGTCCTTATTATTTATTAAAGTGTAACCGTCATTCTTTTTTTTTTTTTTTACAATGTATAGGAGCAGTGATACTGAACATTTTTGTAATATACTTTAATTACTGAAATTGTACATTTCTATTAGAAAAATTGCTCTAAAGTGGCCCATTTTGAGCCTTAGCAACGCTCCTCTGTCTTCTGTTACATAACACAGTCAGTGTTAGCAAGTCTCCACTGTTATGTAAACAGAAGACAGAGGAGCGTTGCTAAGGCCCAAAACGGGCCACTTTACAGCTGTTTTTCTAATAGAAATGTACGATTTCAGTAATTAAAGTATATTACAAAAATAGTCAGTATCACTGCCCCTACACATTACACAAATAAAAAATGACAGCTACACTTAAACACCTAAAGACTATATACAATCAAAATTCATTTTAAAGGGGACCTGTCACCGCTCCTGACACGCCTGTTTTAATATCTCCATGCATTCCCCATGTAATAACAATTCTGGAACATCTATTCTTATGTCTGTATGTTGTGCTATTCCTTTATTATTTGCACTAGAAGTTATGAATGAATTGCTATTTGCCTTCAGTAAAGGAACAGAGGGGAGGTGACCAGTTGGGGGTGTGTACCTGCACAGACTGACTCTAGCCAATCAGTGCTGTCATGTTCAGACTGTGCAGGGACACACCCTAACTGGTTACCTCCCCTCTGTTCCTTTACTGAAGGCAAATAGCAATTCATTCATAAATTCTAGTGAAAATAATAAAGGAATGGCACAACATACAGACATAAGAATAGATATTCCAGAATTGTTATTACATGGGGAATGCATGAAGCTATTAAAACAGGCATGTCAGGAGCGGTGAAAGATCCTCTTTAAGAGCAAACATGTCACATACATAGTATATAATCCGACCCACATTAACAGGTAAGAGAGGATTTTCCATAATTTCTGCTGATTTCTTGTCACAACTAATGAAACAAGAGCTCCACAAACTGCTAGATCCCCTTCATTTGAAGGGATTGTCCATCTGGACTAAGAAGTCACGTAAAGAATGGACAAGACGTCATCACTTCCAGGAGGGACCAGGGTTCAGACCTGTGGTGCTTCAATGGAGGAACCTTTAGCAGATGAGTTAAAGGGTTATAGTTTTTAGATCGGTGGAGCTCCTACAACTGGGATCCCTATTAATCAAGAGAACTGGGGCCCCATGCCCCTCGGAGCCCGCTGGAGGTACCCATACTTTTAACACTTGGAATAACCCTTTAAGCTTTTTCCTTTGTTTTATAAGAATATCCGCTCACCTGAGAATTCTAAAAACTGTCGGACAACCCCTTTAGGCACGTAGTATGGGACCTGCAGGCATCTCCATACTAAGAAATCCAACACACGGGGAGTTTTCTACATCAACAAAAATAAACTTAGCTTTTCTATTTCTCTGCATTTTTAAGATCTCTGCTTGCGGTCAGCAGAAAAGAACATTCTTCTTTCATCCAAAGGCTGAACACTGATCCTGACCCAACTCTTTTCTACAATTGTATCCATTGAGCTGAAGACATACACCCCCTTCTCTTTCCTTGCTACAATGTATCAGTGCAGGTAGAATGTATCAGACCTTTAGTTTACAAATAATTGTCTAGACTGGATACAATTGTAGCAAATGCTGAACCGTAAGACACCATGAACCAGAATGTTACCAATCACTGACAGCAAGCAGAGAACTTGAGTACAGAGAAAATTAAAGGGGTTGTCCAAACGTTTAATACTAATAATCCTCAGGATAGGTCATCAGTATGTGCTCGGTGGAGGTCCGACACCCGGGACCCCTACTGATCTGCTGTTTAAAGAGTCCGTGGTGTTCAGGTGAGCGCCGCAGTCTTCTTGCAGCACACCAAGCACAGCGCCATACATGATATAGTGGCCATGCTTGGTATTGCAGCCCATTCGCTTGAATGGGACTGAGCTGAGCCTAGGCCAGTGATGGCTAACCTCCGGCACTCCAGCTGTGGTGAAACTACAACTCCCAGCATGCTCCATTCATTTCTGTGGCGTTCTGAGAACAGCCAAGCAAGTGTGCATCTTGGGAGTTGTAGTTCTACCACAGCTGGAGTGCCGGAGGTTAGCCATCACTGGCCTAGGCCATATGACTGGTGAACATGACATCACAGGCATAGGACGTCATGATCTCTTCAAACAGCTGATTGGTGGGGGTGCCGGGAGTTGGACCCCCACCAATCAGATACTGATACCTATCCTGAGGATAGATCATTGGTATTTAACCCCTTCCTGTCTGCCCACTGTGTATATACGTCCTATCTGCATATGCCCCGTACACGTGCAGGCAGAGCTTTAATCCCAGCGCAGCGCAGTAGCAGGTCTGGTCCCGGCTGACAGACACAGTGGGGACCCCGAGGAGAAGACAGGAGCAGTTTATTACCGCTTCTACCTTCTCCTGTGCCGGCAAAAGATCCATGTAGCTGCTTCCTCGGTTAGTCCAGGCGGTCACAAGTCAGTGTCCTCCAGAGGGGTCCTCCTGGGGGACATATTAGGTGCCAAAAATAATTAAAATAGGCAAAAAAATAATAAAAAAATACAAACAAAAAATGTAAAAAAAAAAAAAAAGATTTTACGGAAAATAATTAAAATAGGTAAAAAAAAATAATAAAAAATACAAACGAAAAACCTAAAAAAAAATTTGTTACGGAAACCGTCACCATAGTCGCCCCGTTCAATCAAACCCATACATGTTATATATCAAAACAATTGTCACAAAATAGGGAACCCATTGCTATAATTAATTTTTGTGTCAGTTTTCAGATTTAAGAAATAAACAGACCACCATGCAATCCATCAGTGGTGGTCGTGCTTGCACACGATAGGAAAAAGAGTCAGCCTCTCTGGTGGCCGGGACCGTGGGAGCGCACATAGGCTGGTGCTTTTTCCTATAGTGTACAAGCACGACCACCACTGATAGATGCAGGGTGGTCGTAACCATGGAAACGAGCAGTGTATAATGTGATGGGAAAAATGAATCCAGACAGCAAAGGAAGCAATATGGATAATAACAATACATTAGTAAGTGGCTTGTATTAACCTTCTCTACATGATAAATGTCACTTACTGAAGTGACAAAACCCCTTTAAAGCAAAAATTCTGGAGACCGGGTCTTCATAAATTCCACCCAAAGTTGCAAAATTTTCCATTATTCAATGATTAAACTTTAAAATGTTCACGTTTTCCACATGCACGTTTCTGCAATACCTCGTTTCTTTAGTTTTTCAGCCAAGGGCAGGAAATATCTTGTGAAGAAATCCAGCTCGGTGTTCTTCACGTAGTCCCGGATGACGGGCACCAGCCAGCTGCGCGGGAAGTCGGAGGTGTCCCTGCTGGAAGAACAGATCTTTCCTACATAGGAGTTCATATCTGCTGTTAACCCGCCCAAGACCATAAGAAGACTTACTCGGTGCCGTCAATTTGCAGCGGGATGGCTCTCAGGACCACCTCGGGTCCCATGCTCTCCACGGCCGCTCCCACCGCACGATCAAGCTCTCCGGTATGAGGGAAATGGGCAGATATCCGCAGGTCAGCGAGTGTCTGCAAACACTGCAATGGACAATGGTCAGATGGTCATCGAGCACACGGGAGAAGATGTTACTGTATCGCCGTCTCATCGCGTCTCCGCTGATTACCTTCTTCATGACTGGGTGGCAAAACTTCCCAGCAACTTCAAAAAAGGTCTGTAGGACCTGGAGGACGAAGGCCCAGGAGGCATGGAACTTGTACGCTAGGCCTTCTTCCACAAACCTGTGAAGATATACAGATATAACCAGTGATATACTCCATATATCAGACACCACATGCCACAACGGCGGCTCCTGTCCGGCTGTTATACGTGGTGACCCTCTTGAAATGTATACGGCGTGTACTATATATGTGTATAGAAGGCAACACAGGGAAGGTTACTTCTTGCGGCTGCGTGCAATAGGAGGGCAGGCATTGTAGCAAAAACGGACGGGGCTTCCGGTTATGCAATGGGAAGGCTTTGGCTGACAATTTTTGGTCACATTAAAATGAAATTATGGTTGGCCATTGGATGGGGAAGGTGGACTATTACTGAAGGGAAGGAGATTGTGCCTGGCAGCATATTACACGCCGCAGATCCTCATTTTGAAGAAGCAAGCTATTCACTTGGACATGAAGGGGGTCATTTACCATACTGAACTACGCCTAAATTAGGCTAAACGGTTAGTTGCGCAGCTATCTGCATCTTTGTCCAGCCCATGCCAGGTCTAAAACTGTGGGCTTGGCATGGGCGGGCAGGCCATTTGGAACTGACTCTGGATACGCCGAAGTTATGGAGAGGGTGGCGCATCTTCATAACTTTTACCTCAACGCCATTAAAGGGGTTGTTCCGGGTTCAGAGCTGAACCTGGACACATCCCCTCCTTCACCCAGGCAGCCCCTCTGAGTGGAGCATGTCATGCTTTTTCAGTAGATCCGGTGACGTGGGCATGCTAGGCGGAGGCTTCCGCCTAGCAGTGTGCCTGGTGACGTAGTAAAACAGGCTAGGGCAGTGCTAAAGGTTGCCCATTAGGGCTCATGCACACAAACGTATTTTCTTTCTGTGTCCATTCCGTTTTTTTGCAGACCGTATGCGGAACCATTCATTTCAATGGGTCCACAAAAAAAACGGAAGGTATGCCGTGTGCATTCCGTTACCGTATGTCCTATTATTGTCCGCATTACGGAGAAGGATAGGACTGTTCCGTTCCACAAAACACGAAATGCACACGAATGTCATCTGTATTTTTTTGTGGATCCGTTTTTTTCATGCGGTCATGTGCATGAGGCCTTAGTGCCGGGGACATCATCGGGAACACTGCTAGGCGGAAGCCTCCTCCTAGCATGCCCATGGCGAGACCTGGTACGTCAACGGATCTGCTGAAAAAGCATGAAATGCTCCGATGCCCCACCTGTAGATGCAGTGTCGTTTATGAAGGAAAAAAAAGGCCATGTTTTTCCAATCTTGTACCACCCCTTTAAGAACAGTGGAAGTCCTGTACATCTCTGCTTGCTGTCAGTAAATGACAGCGTTTCTTGTTCACATTCAGAACATTTCATTGACATGGGTGCATAGCTGCAGAAAAGGCGTATTCAGACAACGTGTTTGAGTGTTGTTAAAGGGGAGCAGAATACTGTTGACCTATCCTCATATCTCATCAATAGGTGATCAGTGGGGTCAGACAACCAGCACCCACTCCGATCGCCTGATTCAATAGCCCGCGCGCTCACCAGGGCGGTGACGTCACGCTCATCGGTCACATGGCCTACGTGCAGCTCAGCCCCATTCAAGTAAATGGACCTGGGCTGCAATACCAAGTACAGCCACTGTCCAATGTACGGCGCTGTGCTCATCCTGCAGTGAGCGGACCTCAGCGCTCACCAGAGCACCGCTACCCTCTTCAAACAGCGGACCAACAGGAAGTAGCCCCCCTTCCGATGAGATATTGATGACCATGGGTTTTTGTCATGGTTTCCAATGCAGTTGTAGTTTTTATAGGTGAAACTCCCACTGAAAACCATGGCAAATATCCCAAGCCTTTCTCTTCCCGATGGGGCCCCATTCATATGTGCTGAACAGTCATTTGCAGAACCTTCAGCCAACAAACCTGCCCCATGTGTGAACTCACTCTCAGAGCAGAGGGGGCGCTATACAGTCAGATGTGAAAAGGACGAAGAACAGGCGTATATGGGGGCGGGGGACTCACTTAAACATTTTATAGATGTGCCCGGCAGGTCCGGCTACCGAAGAGGAAGACACCGTTCCAATCTCTGCAATGTGGGGCGCCACGCATTCTGTAAGAAGAGACTGAGGAAAGGGCAAACACAGAAGAACTCATGAAACGCAAACAGCAGAACCGTTATTTACCAGCAGTTAAATGGTTAAACAATTTCCTCGTAAGATCTGAGGGGGCATCACTGAAGAACCTGCTTGTGTTATTAACCCATGACTAAATGTGCATACCTTCAATGTGCCGGCAGCTGCTGACACCACCTGCTTGTGGGGGGACAGGAGGCAATTCATGGACGTAGAGAACAGACGAGGAAGGTGACCAAGACACAAGTCGCTCTGCAACCTGCAAAGAAATGAGACATTAGCACAGCAGACACTGCTCAAAGGCTACGGCCATCGGTGCAACCTCATTTTTTTTTTTTGCGGACCCATTGAAAGGAATGGTTCAGCATAAGGTCTGCCAAAAAAAACGGAATGGACACGGAAAGAAAATACGTTTGTGCGCATGAGCCCTTAAAGTGTGCAACTGCAACCACTAAACATAAGTCAGTGTCAAGTATTTTAACTATTCGCTTCCTAAAAATAAATGCTGTTTGCTTTTGTCAAAGACAGGGATGACTCATGGTCACCACTGCTGTGTACTAACAGCACATGTTATCTGCCATCTAGTGGTGAAACACCAAACTGCAGAATGGGACATTTAACTAGATAGCGGCACATCTATGGGAATAAATTTAAAAATTTTAAATGGCTTCTCCAGGACATTGTTGTCTTATCAATGTTTGATTGGTGAGAGTCTAACCTACAAGGGCCCAAAGATAAGCCACTGAAAGGGACCGCACCCATGCCTAGTACAGCATATCATCCCATTCGCCACGCGGTGGAGCCGTGCTGGCCCCAGCTGTGCATCGCTCCAAGGGACAAGCCTCTGAGGTGCCGTATTCACATTTAACCACTGCACCTGATGGATTAAAGGCCTGTGATCGGCATTATTACCAATCGCAGATAGTGTTGAGGGAATGGAGCTTCAGTCAGATCCGAAGTCAATTCGTTCAAACGCTTCATTTCTGCATCATCAAAACATTTAAAATGAGCAATCTGAAGTCGTGTTTGGTACCAAGATACCAACCGGGGCCAAACCCGACTTCAGATTCTGATTGTTAAATGTTTTTAAAGATGCAGAAATGAATACCGAATTCATTCATCAAAGTCTCGCACGACTTCGGGCGAAACGAATTTTGCCTCCACGGAGCCCATACATTTTAACCGATCTCCGGACAGCATTAAGACAAATGTTTGAACGAATTGATTTCGGATCTATGATGCGAAGCTCGATTCGCTCAAGCCTAGTCGCAGACATTACCCCCAGGTATCTGCCGTGTGAAAGAGCAGCACCTGCTCTGCCCTAGTAGCCATCTTCAAAGACCCGACCATCCGCTGTACATGTACAGGGGATGTCCGGACGGAGTTAGTGGTCTTTCCTGATGTTAGTCCCATAGATACTGATAAAAGACTATCCCTCATACATAATTCGCTCCTTACCTAGACAAGTTTCCGTGAGCTTGCTCCATTACCGCCAGCCACGCCAGCAAGGGCTGCAAGTCGTTCTCATTGGGCAGGTAGTCATACAGGGCCTGTCAGAAAAGTAAAAAGCACCTCTATATCAGGCTGTATAATAATAAGCACATACTGCTATACAACTGCATGTGTTACATGAGATGAAAGAGCACGGAATATACTGACCGTGATGATCTGGGCATTGAGCTCTGCAGTCAGGGCCTGGGTGCCAGGCTTGGAGCTGAAGAGGGCATGAAAAGCTTGCATTGCACAGGCGGTGATGAACTGCAAAATGGAGAAAATAAAAGACCATGTATTATAGTAATGTGTGGATACTTCACACTGTATACCGCAATATGCACACAATGACTCCCACTGCCGTCATTCTTCCCACAGCAGGAATTCCCTGGCCCTTAATATCATCCTGACGCTGCTGTCATGGGCAGAATAAAAATAGGGATTTGATGTGTTACTGCCAGTTCGCCCCAGTTCAAATCATCAAAATTCAAATTATCCTTCTTTCCCCAAAATGTAAATAAAATTATGTAAATATAAAAAATAATAAATTACACATCATGGGCATCTCCGCATGTGAAAACGCCCATATTATTAAAATATTTATTCCATATGGCGAAATGGAAAAAAAAAAAAAAAATGTCAAAATGGATGGCTTTTTGGTCACTTCACCTCCCACAAAAAATTAAAGGGGTTCTCTCGCTTCAAGAAGTGGCATTTATCATGTAGAGATAGTTACTACAAGGCACTTACTAATGTATTGTGATTCTCCGTATTGCTTCCTTTGCTGGCTGGATTCATTTTTCCATCACATTATACACTCCGTTTCTATGGTTACGACCACCCTGCAATCCATCAGTGGTGGTCGTGCTTGCACACTATAGAAAAAGCACCAGCCTATGTGCGCTCCCATGGTCCCGGCCACCAGAGAGGCTGATGCTTTTTCCGATAGTGTGCAAGCACAACCACCACTGATGGATTGCAGGGTGGTCGTAACCATGGAAACGAGCAGTGTATAATGTGATGGAAAAATGACTCCAGCCAGCAAAGGAAGCAATATGGAGAATCACAATACATTAGTAAGTGCCTTGTAGTAACTTTCTCTACATGATAAATGCCATCTGCTGAAGCGAGACAACCCCTTTAAATAAAAGGGATCAGAAAGTCGTACAAACCCTAAAATAGTATTAATGAAAATTACACCATCGCCCCTCAAAAAATAAGCCCTCACGCAGCTACATAAAAAAAAGTTATAAAGGTCATAATATGGCGATGAAACGATAAAAAAAAATAATTTTTCTTCAAGGTTTTTTTTTTTTTCAGTATTAAAACGCAAGATAAACCATAAATGTGTGTTACCACCGTAATCTGACTGACCTGGAGAATGAAAGTAACAGGTCGGTTTAACCGTATAGGGAACGTCATAAAAACAAAACGGAAAAGACTGTTGCGGAAATGCATTTTTTTTCCAATTTTACCCCATTTGGATTTTTTTTCCAGCTCCTCACTACATGCAATATTAAATAACGGAATTAGAAAATGCAAAAATGCAACTTGTTTCGCAAAAAACAAGCCCTCATACGAATAAGTGAATGGGGAAAAAAAAAAAAAGGCAGGGAGTGAAAAACAAAAACATTTGAAAGGGTTAAAGGGGTTGTTTCATCTCAGACAATGGGGGCATATCGATAGTCTTATAGGCACGGGGGGGGGGGGTTGCACCTATATCCAGAACAGAGCCCCGTAAGGTGGTGGCTGGAGGACTCCGGTCCGTCCACTACCAATCGCTCTCCCCATAGAAATGAATGGGATCACACCGCGCATGCGCAGTCACCGCTCCCATTCATTTCTATGGAGCCGACAGGAAAAGCCGAGCCAGTGCTATAGAAAATGAATGGAGGGTGCTCTCCTTCGCTTTTGGTGCTCCGTTCCGGATATAGGTGCAACCAACACCTATAAGACAATGGGGGCATATCCTAGCGACATGCCCCCATTGTCTATCATGAGACAACCCCTTTAATGTTTCCCTAACATGCATGGAGACTGCACGTCGCTGTGTAACCTATCTTCTGTGCGCTAGTAGAAGGGTGGGCACCTGCGGAAAGACTAAGGGGGAACCCCATATGTTCTAAGCAAGGGGGATCCATTGTGATATGCTAGGCTTAACTTAGGAGACTCACCACGTGACTCAGGGTCATGACTTTCAGCAGGGTCTCGCAACAAGACTTCACTAAGCTGACAGGGAAAGAGGGCAGCACGTCCTTCAGCAGGGTCAGCATGTGCAGGGTGGTGGTGGCTTCTTTGCTGCCTGAAGACAATGAAAATTTAAGGGTGAAGTTTTATCACAGAAACTTCTATAATGTTAGATGATGAGCGGTAAAATGCAGACGGGGCGTCTGATAAGGAGCAGATGACGACCTCTCCAAATGCGTACCGATGTCCTTTGCAACTGCATGCCAGGGCCCAGTATGTAGCCCTTACTGTCCCTTTACGGTGCCGCTCACAATGCATTAAATCTAATTGCCATGTAATACAGCATTACGCAGCACTTCACATATAAGTCATCAATATCAGATCGGGGGGGGGGGGGGGGGACCTCCACCAATCAGCTGTTAGAAGAGGCTGGCGCTCTGCGAGTGCCGCAGCTTTTTCTAGACACTGATGGCTAACCTCCGGCACTCCAGCTGTGGTGAAACTACGACTCCCAGCACGCTCCACTGATTTCTAAGGAGTTCTGAGAACAGCCAAGCAAGTGCACATCTTGGGAGTTGTAGTTTTACCACAGCTGGAGTGCCAGAGGTTAGGCAGCACAGCCCTAGGCCATGTGACATTACCGTACATTGATCACATGACCTAGTTGCATCTCAGCCCCATTGAAGTGAATGGGACTGAGCTGCAATACCAAGCACAGCCACTATACAATGTACGGCGCTGTGCTTGGAGAGCGGTCAGAAGACTGTAGCGTTCATCAGAACTCTGGCGAGTGTGGCGGCTCCCTGAAACAGCTGAGAGGCGGGGGTGCCGGGACTGGGGCCTTCGCTGATGTGATAATGGAGACCCATCCTGAGGATAGGTCATCATTATCCATTCCTGGATAACCCCTTTAAATGAGTTTCAATGATGAGCAAAGCAATGGGCAGCTACTATTTTGCATTACCGCCTGTGACTTAGGAATCATAACTCTCATTCTCCACATCACTTACCTCCAGACTTCTCAATTTCCTGGATACAAAATTTAGCTGTGGATGACGCAGCTGGGTGGTGAGCGGGGGCCGAATCAGAAAACATGAACTCGCTGCCCTTTAGGATGGAGCATACACCAAGCTGGGCTGCCTTGCGAATCTATTAAATGCACAAAAGCCACAACTCAGTAAACCGCACACATTCTTTTCCCCCTGTTATGGCGTCACACAGCACGGTCACCCTATGCATCATCTTACCTTTGGTTTTGCATGGACAGTGAAGCTCAATAACCCATGGTACACCTGCAGAGTGGACGGGTAACTCCACACAGAGAGGTCCTGCTTGCGTAACAATACAGCCAGGCAAGAGATGATCTGCAACCAAGAAATGCAACATGTCAGTCCAACACTGCAAACAGAAACGGTAAAATACTACTTTGGCATCAGTGTCACATCTGCCACAGCAACTACCTGCAGCTGCCACAAGAGGGAGCTCACGGTATACAGAGTCATACATTCTGACCGAGTCCTGGAGACGACCGGACAACGTTCTGTTGCAGATTTGTCACAGATTTTCCTCCTTTGCAATGAACAGGGTGATACCTGCTGCTAATCCTGCAAATTTCCTGCAGAAAATATACACTACATGTGCAGCAAACAGCGGGTCCGGCCGTTCTGGCACCACATCACGGATGTGGACCTATTCACTTGAATAGGTCCGAAATCCGGAAGCTCAGTGCGGAACAGAGGCAAGAAAGGTAGTGCTTCCGTGGGGGTTTCTGTCCGTGCCTCTGCACTGCAAAAAAGTAGTGCATGCATTACTTTTTTACAGTGTGGACCGACGGATGCAGATCGCAGACCCCATTCAAGTGAATGGGTCCACGTTCCACATGTGACAGGCGCATGGTCGGTGCCCAATTTGCGGTCCGCAGCACGGGCCTGGCCAGGTGGTGTGCATAAGCCCTCATAAGCAGACATAGAATTGCCATCACTACTATCGGTGGGAGTCGTCAAAGCTGTGGGACCCTCCAGCAATCCTGAGAAAGGGCCGCCTAAAGGGGTATTCTCATCTCTAGTACAATGGGGGCATATCGCCACTGATGGGACCCGCACCTATATCGAGAACAGAGCGGGGAGCGCTGCGCCTGGAGGACCCCAGGTTTCCCGGGGTCCGGCCACCACCAGGCACAGCTCCCCCTGCTCCCATAGAAATGAATGGAAGCGTACCGCACATGCACGGCCACCGCTTCCATTCATTTCTATGGGAGCAGACGGAAATAGCTGAGCCAGCGCTCGGCTATTTTCAGCGGCCCCATAGAAATAAATGGAGGGCGGCTGCGCATGCGCATTCATTTCTCGGCTCCGTTCTCTATATAGGTGGGACCCGCATCTATGAGACAATGGGGGCATATCCCAGCGACATGCCCCCATTGTCTAAGATGCACAGTGGTGCCCCAGGTACCCGGCAGTGCAGAATCAAGAACGTATTACTACTTACCCATCTAACAGCAGAGACACTGGCAGTGTTGGCTTGGGACGCTAAGATGTCCATAAAAGCTTTGGATGTGTCAGAAAACTTCTTAATCAGCACCGGACCTGGAACCCTGATAGACAACATATCGTCAAGCCACAAAATAATGATGAGGTGCTATGGAGTAAATTATCGCATAGATTTAAAGATAACCCTACGGACCTCTTCATAACCAGATTGAGCAGATAGGCAACGGCGGCCAAAGACTCCGAGGACTCGACCGCTTCCAGGGTGGTCATCTATGAGCAAACACACAGCAGATCAGACCCACTTCTGCATTGCAACATTACCCCGATGTTCCACAGCTGACCCCCATGGATGCAGGAGAAACACTCACCAGGGCTGCAAAGTATTCTGTCTCGGTCTCGTTTCCTCCCTGGGAGCGAATCACCTCCGTCACAGCGGCCAGCACAGCGCAGATCTGAGGCAGGGCGAAATCAGACGTTAGTGGAAAGTGTCGCCAGACGCGGCCATTATCACTGTGCCATTCAATATTAAAGGGGTTATCCCACGAATAATGTAAAAAATGATAATCAGACATAGTTACATAGTTGTTAAGGTTGGAAAAAGACACAAGTCTATCAAGTCCAACCTGTAATACTGCTATATCCATTCCTGTACATCATACAGTACATGACAACCTCTTTCCAACAAAGCTAGAACCAGCCCTGTACCTCACATGGGTCCAGAGATCTCCACATTCATTGCTCTGCTAGATTTATATCAAGCTGACAGCTCAATGGGAGTGTCTTTTCTGCTGCAGCTCAGGGGGCGTGTCCGTGCTCTCCCTATCACAGCTCAGGGGGCGTGTCCGTGCTCTCCCTATCACAGCTCAGGGGGCGTGTCCTGCGCTCCCTATCACAGCTCAGGGGGCGTGTCTCTGCTCTCCCTATCACAGCTCAGGGGGCGTGTCTCAGCTCTCCCTATCACAGCTCAGGGGGCGTGTCTCAGCTCTCCCTATCACAGCTCAGGGCGGGCCCATCAAGCTCGGGGTCTCAGCTCTCCCTATCACAGCTCAGGGGGCGTGTCTCAGCTCTCCCTATCACAGCTCAGGGGGCGTGTCTCAGCTCTCCCTATCACAGCTCAGGGGGCGTGTCTCAGCTCTCCCTATCACAGCTCAGGGGGCGTGTCTCAGCTCTCCCTATCACAGCTCAGGGGGCGTGTCACAGCTCTCCCTATCACAGCTCAGAAGGCAGTTAAAAGATGAAACTGAGCATGTGCGGCCTGCTCAGTGAATAGGTCAAAGAAATAAGAAATGAAGTGGTCCTATACAGATACAGATTAGTACATGCACCTGAGGAGGCACACAACATGTCTACGTGGTGCTTGACCAGTTTCCATCTTAATAGGCAGCACAGTGCAGGATCAGAGCATCAGAGGAACTTTCTTGTAATTTGAATACTTAATACTGAGACATCATTCTCTCATTAATATTCAGGCCCTTTGAAATTCATTTCGCATCCTGCTTCTAGTTTCAGATTTTTATCACGTGGACGTGTCCCTTCCAGTAATACATGCTGGATCTGTGTGTCCAGGATGCTGCTTCCTTCTCCCTGAAACTGCCTTGTTTACAGTCTAAATGATTTGCTTTCCTTGGATCCTCTGCCCTGCCTTCATAGTCTGATCTGCTGTTTACTGCACCTCTCTCTAACACTGGGGGGGAAGGGGGAGAGCAGAGAGCTGTCAAACAGGACTGATTTCTGTCAGAATCAGCAGCACTGCCAGCTAGGTGAAGGACTTACACACACTCTGAAGAGGCAAAATGGGGACATATGTTTACTATAGAAAAACTGCTTAATTTCACATTAGGGATGCAAATGAACATTAAAAAAAAAGTAGTGCTGAGATGTCCATAGATTATTAATTCCACTGGACATAATGTGAATAACCAGGCAGAGACCGTCATACATTGGGATTCATTCAGTATGTACACACACTGCAACAAGCTATCAGGACAGGAGTGAGGATTGTGCTGTTGGTACGTTTAAGGCTATATGCACACGACCGTATTTTGAGTCTGCTCCCAATCCGCATTTCTTTGCACACAGACCCAGTCATTTCTATGGGGCCACAAAAAATATACGGATGTTATCTGTGTGCTGTCCGCATCCGTGTCAGTTGTTCCATTTTGCAGACTAGAACAGCCACTTCAAGTGAAGGGAGTAAGAAAATTGCGGCCGGTATCCGTAATCTGTGGATACGTGGTTTGCGGACTGCAAAATTTGTACATTTGTGTGCATGTGGCCTAAATCAAAGGACTGTCCACACTACTGTAAGAGCCTCAGCTGTAAGAAGTATAGGTCACTGGTCTGGGTGTTAAAGAGTGATCCACAGCAGGATATGGCCTATGAAGGCATATGGAGACAGTCAGCAAGGAATCTCTCCATTCAGGGCCTAACGCATCTGTAGTTAAATCAAAGCAATGATTTTTCTACGACACGAAAAAGCTGGTGGTCCTCATCTAGGACGCTCCTACCTCTTTATGAGCCGCTGAGTTGGACTCCCAGTACCTCTGCACTTTGCCAAAGGTAACATTGGTGCAGTCGGACAAGCCACTCAGGAAGGTGGCCCCTGACTTTTCTGTCACCGCCATTTCGGCGTCCTCCTCCATGTCTTCATCAGGTTTCTTCTGTATGGAGAACGTCCCGGACTGGAGATCATTGTGGAGCTTGAGTGCGTCCACCGTCAGGTCACTTTTACCTGGAAAGAGAGTCAGCAATCAGAACAAGGTCAGGACTACACAGATAGACGGACGACGTCACATGCTTAAAAACGCCCACGTGCCAAACCTATAACTGTGCGAGATGAACACAGGACGGTCTGTGCTGGACATTTATAGGGGGCAATGCACAGCTTCACAAGCAACGTTACTGCTCCAAAGAACGAATAAAGTTTCCAAATAGTCTTAACTCCTTTAGTACCAGGCCGATTTTTGGTTTTGCATTTCTGTTTTTCCCTCCCCTCGTTCCAATAACGATAATTTTTTAATTTTTTCAGTCACATAGCCATAGGAAGGCTTATTTTTTGCGTGACAAGCAACTTTCTTTTTTTTTTTATCACCACCATTTAATTCACCATTTCTGTTATTGGAAAACAGGGAAAAAATTCTTTGTGGGGTTAAATTGAAAAAAAACAAAAAAAAAAACACAATTCCACCAAGGTTTTTCGGGTTTTGACATTCGTTCACGGTATGCTAAAAATGACTTGCCGTTCTTATTCTGCAGCTCAATACGAATCCAGCGATACCAAACTTGTGTAGGTTTTTTATTTTTTTACTACTTTTAAAAAAATAAAAACTTTTGAAAAAAATTTAAAAAAAATCAAACTTTTCTTTGCATCGCCATTTTCTGACAGCCATAACTTTTTTATGTTTAGTTTTACAGAGGGCTTGTTTCTGGCGTAATGAACTGTAGTTTTTATTGGTACCATTTTTGCGGAACATACAACTTTTTGATCACCATAATTTAATTTTTTTTTTTGGGGGGGGGGGGGAGGTGACTAAAAAAAAATGGCAAATTGTGTGTTTTCGTTTTTTATGCTGTTACGGCGTTTACCGGACAGGAATTTAAAAAAATATTTTAATAGTTCAGACATTTTTGGATGTGGCGATACCTAATATGTTTTTCTTTATTGGATATACCGTATTTTTCGCTTTATAAGACCCAAAAAAGTAGGGGTGAAATTGCCGTGCGTCTTATAAAGCGAATACTAGAGAGCGCTTCCATTATGGAAGTGCTCACTAGTATGTAGTAGGTGCCGGGACCCCCATCAGACCTCAGATCAGCCCCATAAGGATAAAAATAAAAAACTCTTACCTCTCCTGCGCCGCGGCTCCGCTCTGGGTCCAGCGCTCCTCTGACTTCTCTGCCCGCGCTGCACTGTCACCTGACTGCATGTAGCGTCAGGTCATAGTTCGCACACTGCGTCCTGACGCTGTACGCGGTCAGGACAGTGCAGCACCGACAGAAGAAGACAGAGGAGCGCTGGCTTCCTCACTGCGCCTGCGCCGATGACGTAATAGAACACCCGGAAGAGACGGCGCGGGAGCCCGGTGGACAGCGGCACTCACTGCGCCTGCGCCGAATGAAGGCCGCCCGGGATTTGCAGCACGGACAGAGCCGGCAGCAGATAGAGCGAGCTGCCTGGCCCTGTCCATCAAAAGAAAGGAGGCGTAACTAAAGGTGGGAAAACGGCGCTACTAGGTGCAGGGTTACCGCCCCTTGCACCTAGTAAGGTTAATTTGCATATCAGAAAAGTTTATTTTTTTACAAAAACGGGGACACGAAGAAGAAAATGATTAACGGATTGGGCATCAGGTGACATTTGCACATTGCAAATGTCATCCTGTTTTATATGCCCAAAACTGGTGACAGAAACCCTTTAACTATTAGCCCCCTTAGGGGCTAGAACCTGGGATCTTTTGATCCCCTCTCCTATTAGATCTCTATTAGGGTGAATAGGTTTTTCACACTGTCCATTCTGAGCTGTGCCTCGTGCATAGCTCAGTATGGAGAATGCCATGGCAGGCCTGCTTCAGCAGCTTCCAGGTTGCCATGGCAACCGATTGGAGACTCGCAATTTCACTGCTGTAGCTCCGATTGGAAGGCAGAGGGAGCCGCATCCCTGTCAGAGCGGCCGGGTGCGGGCTGTGTGATACAGCCACAGTGGTACGTCACAGTGGCTTAAGGGGTTAAAGGGTATTCCCATCCCGAAATTTACATCATATTGACAGGATATGCCATAAATTTCCAATAGGTGCGGGTCCCACCTCTGGAACCTGCTCCTGTCTCCAGAAAAGGTTCCTGAATTGAACGGAGAGCACAACGTGCAAGTGCGGCTTTTACCATTCACTGCTATGGGAAAACAGACGAGCGAGCGTGTCTGGCTATTTTCGGAAGTCCCGTACCAGTGAATGGAGGGGTGACTGGGCATGTGCTGCGTCCTCTCCATTCACTACCAGGGGATTTCCGAAAAGAGTCGAGAGCGCTCACAACTGCACAAATCTCACTGGTACAATGGAGTCCAGGCTGTTTAGGTCACTGAGCTATATCCTATACTAGATATAACTGTGCGCATTTCTCAGCTGAGAGCGGGACTACATACAGTATATAGAACCTGTCCTAATCACAACAGGAGGACAAGTTACTTCACAACACTGAGGTAAAGAGCTGCCTCATCCTCCTCTCTGCTCTGCTAGTCAGGGGTTATGATCCTGAACACAGATAAGATGAAGTTCATGAGGAGATGTGGCTGATGAGCAGCAGCTCTTGTCTGCAGTCTCCATTACCACAGTCCATCCTTTCTGTACTTCATGTCTCCTCATGAACTCCATTCCCACAAAGATTCAGCTAAATATCATATTAAACTGTATTCAGGGTCATACCCCGTACATTGTATAGTGCCTGTGCTTGGTATCACTCTCAGTCCCATTCACTTCTCTGGGGCTGAGCTGCTCCTCGGCCACGTGATCGATGAAGGTGTTATCACTTGTTCTAGAAAAAGCGGAGAGAAGGCCGCGGCGCTCACAGGACAGCCCGCTGCCTTCTCAAACAGCTGATCAGCGAGGGGTCCTGGGTGTCGTATCCCACCGAACAGATACTGATGACCTGTCCTGAGGAGAGGTCATCAGTAAAGAGATCTCAGAAAACCCCTTTAACATCAACACAAAGAAGGGCGTTTAATAATGCCAATTTGGTGTATAAAAAAAAAAAAAGACCCCTTTCTGCAACTTTTTTTTTTAATGCCCATATAACAAAATATACTCAGAGGACGTTTTTTTTTTTTTGCCATCCTGACCACTGGCAAATCACCTGGAAACAGGAGTCAATGATGTATGAAATCTACCCCGGGCAGCGTGCACCTAGTCATAAATTAGGTGCACCCTGTGGCACAAACTGTGCTGTGCCAGGAGCTTCATAGCATGGGTTTCCATGGCCGAGCAGCTGCACGCAAGCCTTATGTCACCAAGCACAACGCCAGGCGTCGGATAGTGGTGTAAAGCCCGTCATCACTGGACTCTGGAGCAGTGGAAACGTCTTCTGTTGGACAATCACACTTCTCTGTCTGCAGTAGGATGGATGAGCCCGGATTTGGTGAATGCCAGGAGAACGTTACCTGCCTGACGGCATTGTGCCAGCTGTAAAGTTTGGTGGAGGAGGGATGATGCTATGGGGTGTTTCTCAGGGGTCAGCCACCTAGTTCTGGTGAAGGTAAATCTTGATGCTTCAGCACGAAGACATTTTGGGCACTTGTTGCTTCCAACATTGTGTGAACAGTTTGGGGAAGGGTCTTTTCTGTTCCAGCATGACTGCGCCCCAGTGCACAATGCAAGCTCCATAAAGACATGGTTGGATGCGTTTGGTGTGGAAGAACTTGACTGGCCTCACAAAGCCCAATCCCATCCGACCCCAGAGCAGAGACTGCGAGCCCGGCCCTCCCTCCAACATCAGTGTCCGACCTCACAAATGATCTTCTGGATGAATGGGCAAAAATTCCCACAGAGACCTCCATAACCTTGTAGAAAGAGCAAAGGGACGGACCAACTCCATATTAAGGCCTATAGATGTGGACTGGGATGTCATAAAAGGTCCTGGAGGTGGAAGGTGTAGATGTCCGTATACAGGATGTCACAGGGGGACAAACCTACTTTCAAGACCTCCCATGTATTAGAGTGGAGAACCGCTAGAAAGAGCAGCTTTAGCCGTGTGATCATGTGTTACAAGGCTGACATTTACTTCAGCAGGCGCTGTGTAATACCAGGTCTCTTCTTTAGGCCGGTTTCACACGACCGTGTTTCACTGTACGGCGGCTGCCTCAGGAAGCGCACGGCGTCATAGCAACCAATGACGCCGTGCGCTCCCGTCCTCTGGAGGAGCACAGGTCGGGCTTTCACGGCCCGTATCGGGCCGTGAAACACGGTCGTGTGAAACCGGCCTAAAGCGGTATTCTCATCTTGGACAATGGGGGCAAGTCACTAGGATATGCCACCATTGTCTTATAGGTCCGCTGGGACCTGCACTTATATCAAGAACGGAGCCCCCCCAAAGTGAAGGAGGGCGCACTGCGCATGCGCAGCTGCCCTCCATTCATTTCTATGGGGCCACCGAAAATAGCCAAGGGCTGGCTCGGCTATTGCTGTTGGCGACATAGAAATAAATGGAAGCGGTGGCCGTGCACTCCCATTCATTTCTATGGGAGCAGTGGGGAGCTGCGCCTGGTGGTGGCCGGACCCCGGGAAACCTGGGGTCCTCCAGCGCAGCGCTCTCCCCTCCGATCTGGATATAGGTGCGGGTCCCACCGCTAGCTAGCTAGCTAGCGATATGCCCCCATTGTCCAAGATGAGAATACCCCTTTAAAGAATTGTAACCCCCCCCCCCCTACAAAGATGACAGCTGATCTCAGGGGGCCTGAGAAGCCAGACATGTAAATCAGTAGATCCCTGGGTGGCTCCAAGCTTAATTATCATTTTCAAAAACTTTTGCCATTTCATAGTGACCCGTCAAAAGCGTTGATCTGTAAAGGTCCAGGTGCTGAGACCCTAACAGATCACGATCAAGGCTACTTTCACAAGAACGTTTTTTGCAGGATCCGTCGTGGACCAGTAAAAACGCTTCCGTCATAATACAACCGTCTGCATTCTTTATGAACCGATCCAGTTGTATCATCTCTAAAACCATTGACAGATCTGAATGGCGGAAAGGGAAAGCGCAGAAGTGAAAGTAGCCTAAAGCGGTGGCAGAAGCGAGACAACTTCAGGGGCGTTCCTATATGATTACATTTTACTAATTTCAGGCTTAAATCATTTTTTATTAAACATGTTCAGTTGTTTCTTAGAACAGGGGTTAAAAATCAGTCTGTTTGCAAGCTGTCACTGTGTTTTCTTTGAGTCTTGTCATCCGACAGCTCATGTGCAGCTCTTAACTCGTGACCTCAGAAACACTTTATTAAGCCATACACTTATCAATTTGATAAGAACTGAGCTCTAAGTTGTTATTATGAGGTCAGATGACAGGATTCAAAGAAAACACAAAGTGGCATCTTGCAAATAGACTGATGTTTAACCCCTGTATCTCAGAAATAGCTGAACATTTTAATAAAAATTATTTTAGCCAAAAACGAGTAAAAGTAAATCATAAAAAAAGGCCCCCCAAAGGTGTCCATAGCCTTTAAATCTGAGAATGTCGCAAACTTGGAGCACCCCGATAATCCAGCTGCTGACCGCGATGGGCCCAGATGATGAACCCCAGGTGGTCCTAAGTCTCCACAGAAAGGAATGAGCATCAGCAGTCTCCTACAGACGTCCACTCTCTCCAAACTGGAGACCCTCAGCACACACATTAGCATTCATATCTCCCATGAGGGATAAACCCTTTAAAGGGATGTTCTAATAACAAGTTACCTCCCCATGCACTGGATAGGAGTTACCTGTCGGACCACCAGGGGTCCTAATAATGCAACTGCCTCAGGAACAGGGGTCTCACACGCCCCCGTATGACTGGAGGGGGGACAGACCAGCATGTACTCTATTCAAAGCCTAGAGCAGCGGTGCGTATGCTGGACCTGACGCCCCTCAATGTAGGGGACATGGGACCCCGTTCTCGTGATCAAGAAGAGTCCCAGTGATCAGACCCCCAGTGTTATCCCCAGAAGACCCCTTTAATGGTGTGTGCCAGCTGTAGGAGGGTCAGATCATTGGGACACCCATGAACGTAAACAATCCATGTTGTCATTCACAGACAGCAAGCAGAGATCTGGAAAACTAGCTGAAGAATGTCCCATCTATCTTGAGGACCCGTGACAGTTTCTGTATCAGCACGGCTGTCTCTTTAACACAGCAGTGAGGGGGGAAAACGCAGCTGACTGTTCTCACCTGAGGGGCGGCTGAAGAACCGGCTTCTCGCAGCTTCCCGGTGCCGCTTGGCCTGTGGGTTGGATTCGCTGCTGTGTCCCTTCTTCCAGCGCTTCACTTTGCCGGCGGTACCGGAGCGGAGCTTCCCGGTCTTCCCCATGATTCCTGAGGACAACCTATCCACGCCGTATCCACGTGTGGCCTCCAACACACAGCGATCACTTCCGGGCCCGAGCTCTATGGTGCCAGCGCTGCCAGTAGACGGGACTGCGGAGCAGCGGCCTCTGGTGGCCAGAGAGGGTACTGCAGGGGGAAGTCCTCCTGGAAGATTCTGCAGGGATTACAGACCCCCTCAAAAAATAAAAAGCAACAGCCTCAGATTCTAAGAGGTCTTTTACACTGAGTTTTGTATTACTCCTTTAGTCAGGGTTTTGCATTGTGTTTTTAATGCATCAAGGAAAATAACCTTTTATGGGATTTAAAGAGGTTATCACATGGCAAATGTAAATCAGCCATCATATAGTACATGACAATCTCTTTCTACGAAAGCTAGAACCAGCCCTGTACCTCACATGGATCCAGAGATCTCCACATTCATTGCTCTGCTAGATTTATATCAAACTGACAGCTGGAGGGGAGTGTCCTTTCTGCTGCAGCTAAGGAGGTGTGTCCTTTCTGCTTGAGCTCTCTCCTCTATCACAGCTCAGGAGGCAGTTCATGGATGAAACTGAGCATGTGCAGCCATCGAAAAAGAAATAAGAAAAAAAGAACAAACAGCAGGTGGCGCTATGTAGATACATTTTACTGAATAACTTAGTGGCTATGCTAAATGTTTAATGACATGCAATTACAAAAGTGTTCAGATCCAGGTGCTGGTTTGAAAACTGTAGAATATTTTTCATGAGACAACCCCTTTAAACATTTATTTGTTAAATCTTTGTTTATGGTTTTTTTTTATTTCTAAAATATATTTGGTTTTGTCACAAAGTGAAAAACAATGGCAAAGAGATACTTATCCACAGTACAGTGCCACAGTACAACTGCCCCAAACATACGGCTAATGTCATTAAAGGGGTTTTCTGAGACGTTTATATTGGTCATATCATTATTTATTATTATTATTTGATATATAGGTCATCAGTATCTGATAGATAGGGGTCCGACACCGATCAGCTGGTTGAGACGGTACCGGGGCACAGTAGCGGGCCTTTCGCAGCTTTCCCTAGACCAAGTCATGTTCATCATTCACGTGGCCTAGGAGCAGCTCAGCTCCATAGAAGTGAATGGGGCTGAGTGCGATGCCAAGCACAGGCACTATACAATGTACGGCGCTGTGTGTGAGCAAGGAGAAGGCGCTCCAGAGGATGGGTCATCAGTATAAAAGTATCAGAAAACCCCCTTTAAGAACTATCTTCAGGACAAAGAAGAACAAGGAGTCCTGGAAGTGATAATATGGCCTCCTCAGTCCTGATGTTAACATCATGGAGTCTGGGATTACATGAGGAGACAGAAGGATTGGACCAGGCTGAAGTTGGTTTCTTATTCGTCAGTTTCTTATTCACATCATTTGTATTTTTTTTTAATGAATTTTGAGGAGAAGAAGAAATAGAAAAAGTTGCAGTGAGCTGTGATCCGTTGAAAGCGGCATTAAAATACAAATGACGGGCACAAAATGGGCATAAAAATGTGTGATTTAAAGAATTAAATTAATTTGGGCCACTGATCTCGCCATGCCAACATATAGGGGGTGATGTCCTGGCATCAGATACAGTGGGGTTCAGCCTGGTCCAGACAGGTTCTGGACAGAAGAACTGGCATCAAAATGGGCAAACAGACACTTTTTACAGATTTGAATAAGTAACGTGTTTTTAAAGGGTTAAATTAGTTCAGGCCAGTGACCTCGCACTGCCAACATACAGAGGGTGATGCCTGGCATCAGATACAGTTGACTTTAGCCTGGCCTGGACAGGTTCTGGGCACAAGAACTGGCATCAACATGGGAAAACGGACACTTTTCAGGCATTTGAATAAGTAACGTGTTTTTTAAAGGGTTAAATAACTTTGAGCCAGTGACCTCGCACTGCCAACATACAGAGGGTGATGCCTGGCATCAGATACAGTTGACTTTAGCCTGGCCTGGCCAGGTTCTGGGCACAAGAACTGGCATCAACGTGGGAAAACTGACACTTTTCAGGCATTTGAATAAGTAACGTGTTTTTTAAAGGGTTAAATAACTTTGGGCCAGTGACCTCGCACTGCCAACATACAGAGGGTGATGCCTGGCATCAGATACAGTTGACTTTAACCTGGCCTGGACAGGTTCTGGGCACAAGAACTGGCATCAACGTGGGAAAACGGACACTTTTCAGGCATTTGAATAAGTAACTGGTGTTTTTAAAGGGTTAAATGAATTTGGGCCACTGAAATCAAATGAATATGATACGAAGCATTTCCCTCCATAGGTTGGCAGTGCGAGATCACTGGCCCAAATTCATTTAACCCCTTAAAAACACCAGTTATTCAAATCAGTGAATAGTGCCCGTCTGCCAACTTTGATGCCAGTATTCATACCCAGAACCTGTTCGGGCCAGGCTGAACTCCACTGTATCTGATGCGGGGAACACCCTCTGTTTCTTGGCAGTACGAGGTCAGTGGCCCAAATTCATTTAACCCCTTAAAAACATCAGTTACTTATACAAATCAGTGAAAAGTGCCTGTCTGCCCACTTTGATGCCAGTTCTTGTGCCCAGAACCTGTTTGGACCAGGCTGAAGTCAACTGTATCTGATGCAGGGCATTGCCCTCTGTATGTTGGCATGGCCAGATCACTGGCCCAAATTCATTTAACTCTTTAAATCACACTTTTTTTCTGCTCACTTTTATGCCCGTTTTGTGCCTGTTATTCGTATTTTAATACCTTTTCAACTGATTTACTTTACTTGGGATAAGGTCTCCTCAAAATTAATTTAAAAAAAAAACCAAAACAATAAGTGTGAAGAAGAAACTGGCCTATACCCACCGAAGATCTGTAATTGGTTCTCCAAAATGTTTGGAATAACCTCCCTGCCCAGTTCCTCCAAAATTTGTGTGCAAGTCTACCTAGAAGAACTGAAGCTGCTCTGAAGGCAAAGGCCAAATATTGGTTGGATATAGATTTCTCTTTTGTTTATTTACTTTGCATGTTGATAAAATTAATTATTAACACTTTTATTTTTCAAAGCATTTTTCTTACTTTGCAGCATTTATTCCATACTTGCCTAAGACTTTTACACAGCACTGTATATCTCTCCCATTTTAATATAAATTAACTTTTTTTTTCTTTTTCGGCATAGAATGGGAAGAAAAAGGCAACAAATTCATAGTTTTATTCATTTAATTGTTACCAGCGTTAGGCCTTGTTCACACTTCAGTTATTTGATCAGTTATTTCCATCAGTTATTGTGAGCC
Source organism: Rhinella marina (assembly GCA_900303285.1). Classification (NCBI taxonomy): domain Eukaryota; kingdom Metazoa; phylum Chordata; class Amphibia; order Anura; family Bufonidae; genus Rhinella; species Rhinella marina. The sequence continues at coordinate 30,982 of ONZH01010515.1, read as the reverse complement.
AAAACCAAGTGCCGGTCAAAAACACAGAACAGGTGCAGATCTTTTCATTATAGCTTATGTCTGTGTAGCCTCCACTCCTGGTTTTTGGCTCACAAAAACTGATGGAAATAACTGATCAAATAACTGACATGTGAACAAGACCTTAAAGAGGTTGTACCACAAAAAATATTCTACAGTTTTCACACCAGCACCTGGGTCTGAATTCCTTTGTAATTGCAAATAATTAAAAATTTTGTATAGCCGCTGAGTTTTTCAATAAATATATCTGTATAGCGCCTCCTGCTTTTTGTTCCTTTTCTTATTTTTTTGACCTGCTCACTAAGATGGTCGCACATGCTTAGTTTCATCCTTCACCTGCCTCCTGAGCTGTGATAGGGAGAGCTCAGACACGCCCCCTGAGCTTTGATAGGGAAAGCTGAGACACACCCCCTGAGCTGTGATAGGGAGAGCTGAGACACACCCTCTGACCTGTGATAGGGAGAGCTGAGACACGCCTCCTGAGCTGTGATAGGGAGAGCTGAGACACGCCTACTGAGCTGTGATAGGGAGAGCTGAGACACGCCCCCTGAGCTTTGATACGGAAAGCTGAGACACGCTTCCTGAGCTTTGATAGGGAGAGCTGAGACACGCCTCCTGAGCTTTGATAGGGAGAGCTGAGACACGCCTCCTGAGCTTTGATAGGGAGAGCTGAGACACGCCTCCTGAGCTGTGATAGGGAGAGCTGAGACACGCCCTCTGACCTGTGATAGGGAGAGCTGAGACACGCCCCCTGAGCTTTGATAGGGAGAGCTGAGACACGCCCCCTGAGCTTTGATAGGGAGAGCTGAGACACGCCTCTTGAGCTTTCAGCTTGATATAAATCTAGCAGAGCAATGAATGGGGAGATCTCTGGATCCATGTGAGGAAAGAGATGTGAGGAAAGAGAAAGAGATCGTCATGTACTATACGATGTCTGATTTTCATTTTTTACATTACTCATAAAAGCAATATATAACTCCAGTCATTCTGAGATCATGGGGCTGAGTGGGTAACACCTAGAGTTTGTTTTAAGATTTTTTTGGCCATGCTGGGGGGAAAGGGGGTCTGGTGGACAAGGGTGGCAAACAACCATTTAGTCGAGTACCTAGGGCCCATTGATGCACATGGGGGGTGAAGCCACCTGCCTGGTCCAGTCCCACAGAAGGGATACTATAGTACAGATTACTATACTACCCGGCCCAGGAACCTGAGGGGCCCAAAAGATTCTTGTGCCGCATAAGAGGACACTGGTATTATAGAAAATGCATGCTGGTCAAGTTACATCTCCGGCTGGAGGGAGGGCGTTAAGTCAAGAATTTAGGCATAGCCACATAGCCAAAATGTTCCATCATAGGATCTCAATACCGGAGAAAAACGCTTCCCATTGACAATGAATGGGGACGAAACGTAACTGAACAGAACGGAGTGCTCCAAAATGCATTTTGTTCCATTTGGTTGTGTTCCCAGACCGGAGAGCAGCATGCTGAGGTTTTCTTTACTTCATGGGGCGGAACATGACGGATCTGTCATGACCCTGAATGCAAGTCAATGGGGACGGATCCGTTTTCTCTGACACAATAGAAAACGGATCCGTCCCCCATTGACTTTCAATGGAGTTCATGACGGATCCGTCCAACCTCAACGGGAACAAAAAAGGGGCATTTAGCATCTCAACTTCTGCAATATTTCCAGCATGGTTGCTTGGACTTTGTTTTCAGTAGGAATAATTGGATGATAATTTTACAGTGATTGTGCAACAACTTCATGTCACCTTAAACCCTATAATTAAAAAAAAAATGGTGCTTTCCTTTTAATACCAGCAGCTATGAGGTCACCGGCGATCAACTGTGCAAGAATTAATTACAAGCATCAGATCCAGACTGTTAGAGCCTCATAAGAGGCCGGCCCTGCCCACAAGCAGGACCTGGGAGACACTTGGCTTCTCAAAGCCTCCTGAGGACTAGTCAGCTGTTCTCCGGCTGCTTGTTGTAGATACCATCACCAGGCACCATTCATTATGCTGTGACAGAGAGGGACATTCAAACAAGCAGCAGATCAAAGCCTTTGTTAGAGCAGGGAATCTAAACATAAACAGCCCTGCATCCATCCAGTCTATACAGATCAGCCCTGCAATGTCCTGCGCTCTGGAGGTGGATGTCCTGCAAAAGGTCAGCAGTGACCAGGACGCTGGAAGCTGTGACAGCAGCCTGGATGAAGTGCTGAGCTTTTCTCCAGATCTGGGGCTGTCACCTGTCACCTGCCTCTCTGGAAGCATGGGGCATCTACACTGCGAAGACAGGTAACCGGGCTGAGAAAGTTACATTGTATTGTAATGTATTATATAGCATCATGTTATGTTACATCGTATTGTGATGTACAGGTATTTCGTTGTGTATTGTGTTATGTTGTGTTGTCCTATCTCATTTTATGTTACATTGTATTGTAATGTATTACGTTGTGTATTGTATGGTGTTATGTTGTGTTGTCCTATCTCATTTTATATTACGTTGTATTGTAATGTATTCTTTTGTTGCATATTGTGTATTATGTTGTATCATCTGATTTTGCATTATGTTACATTGTATTATAATGTTTTATGTCGTATCGTCTGATTTTGCGTTATGTTACATTGTATTGTATTATGTTTTATCATCTGATTTTAGTTTAGTAAGGCTACTTTCACACTAGGCAGGGATCAGCAAAATCACTTCCGTTACTGATAATACGACCATCTGCATCCGTTATGAACGGACCCGGTTGTATTATCTGTAACATAGCCAAGACGGATCCGTCAAGAACTCTATTGAAAGTCAATGGGGGACGGATCCGTTTTCTATTGTGTCAGAGAAAACAGATCCGTCCCCATTGACTTGCATTGTGGGTCATGACGGATCCGTTTTGCTCCGCATCCCAAGCTGAGGTTTGCTCTTCAGTATGAGAACAGAACAGAATACATTCTGGCACACTCCGTTCTGTTCAGTTACGTTTTGTCCCCATTGACAATGAATGGGGACAAAACGGAAGAGTTTTTTTTCCGGTATTGAGACCCTATGACGGATCTCAATACCGGAAAACAGAAACGCTAGTGTGAAAGTAACCTAATAAGATAGGATTCAAGTGGGAAGTTTGTAAATGAAGACATAGGATGTTAATATTATACATGTGCTTATACAATCCTGAGACCCTATGCAACCAGTGAATTAGGTCCAACCACTGCTCCCCTCAGGGCTCATGCTCAGGACCGTGTGCTGGCCGGGCCCGTATTGCGTCCTGAAAACAGCGGGTCTGCAAAATACAGGCCCCGGCCATTCTAGCACCACATCACGGATGCGGACCCATTCATTTGATCCAGAAGGTTGGTGCGGAACGGAGGCAGGGAACCCCACGGAAGCACTGCAGAGACTACCATGGGAACTGCCGGGCTCATGTACAGGAACGTATTTTTTTTTGCGGACCGTATGCGGAACCATTCATTTCAATGGGTTCGCAAAAAAAAAACGGAAGTTACTCCGTGTGCATTCCGTTTCCGTATGTCCATTTTGCAAAAAGTAAAACATGTCCTATTCTTGTCCGCATTACGGAGAAGGACAGGACTCTTCTATTAGGGGCCAGCTGTTCCGTTCCACAAAATACAGAATGCACACGGACGTCATCTGTGTGTATTGCGGATCCGTGTTTTGCGGACCGCAAAAAACATACAATCATGTGCATGAGCCCTAATGTTTATTTGGCCATACAAAGCCCATACAGTACTACCATTCAGTAGCTAAATAATACCGTCTCATTCTGGGAAGGCTGGCTGACAGCCAATATGGTTGCAATCCTTTGGATTACCTTTCCCAGACTCCTGAATGACCGGTCTGTGCCACAGTTGTGCAGTGATATGTCCTGTCCTCTATTCATACTGCATAGCTAATCAGATCTACTTTACAGGGTTCAAGGGAAGCTGGGTGACAACCAATAGGGTTGTAATTGGAACGCTTATATGGGTTGTCACTCAGCTTTCCCAGACTCCTGAATGTCAAATCTGCTGACATATGAAGTTATATATCTTATACTCCCTTACTGCATAACTAATTATGTTTTCTATCCAGGACTCAAGGAAAGATGAGTTGTTACCCAGCTTTCCCAGCCTTCTGAATGGCATATCTGCCTAATTATGCAGATATATATACCCCATATTCCCTTATTACTGCTTAACTAAGATTGGATGATCAGAACCCAAGGAAAGCTGGGTGACAACCTATATGATTGCCATTATAATGCCTAATCTGGTTGTCACCCAGCTTTCTGGATGACAAATCTTCCTATTTATGCAGCGCTATATCCCAAAATCAATTATTACTGCTCAACTAAGAAGATTTTCTCTTCAGGACTCAAGGAAAGCTGAGTGACAACCAATATGGTTGTCATTAGAATTCCTAATCTGGTTGTCACCCATCTTTCCCAGAATTCTGAATATAAAATCTGCCTAGTTATGAAGTGGTACATCCTGCACTCCCATATTACTGTAAAATTAATCATTTATGCTGATCAGGACTCAGGGAAAGCTGGGTGACAACCAATATGGTTGCTATTAGAATTCCTAATCTGGGTTGTCACATAGCTTTACTAGATCCCCTTAATGTCAAATCTGCTTTTGTATATAGCAATATATTCCCTTATTACTGCATAACTAGGAAGATTTGCTCATCAGGACTCAAGGAAAGCTGGGTGACAACCAATATGGTTGTCATTAGAATTTCTAATCTGGTTGTCACCCATCTTTCCCAGACTCTTGAAGAGAAAACCTGCCGAGCTACGAAGTGGTACATCCTGCACTCCCGTATTACTGCATAACTAATCATTTATGCTGATCAGGACTCAGGGAAAGCTGGGTGACAACCAATATGGTTGCTATTAGAATTCCTAATCTGGTTGTCACCCATCTTTCCAAGAATCCTGAATAGAAAATCTGCCTAGTTATGAGGTGGTACATCCAGCACTATCTTTTACTGTATAATTAATCATTTATGGCTGATCAGGACTCATGGAAAGTTGGGTGACAACCAATATGGTTGCTATTAGAATTCCTGATTTCCGGACCCCCTGAATGGCACATCTGTCTGGTTATGCAGCAATGTATGCCACATGACGTTATTACTGGCTACTTTCACACTAGCGTTTTCAATTCCGCTATTGAGATACGCCATAGGAACTCAATAACGGGGGAAAACGCTTCAGTTTTGTCCCTATTTATTGTCAATGGGGACAAAACGTAACTGAACGAAACGGAGTGCTCCAAAATTCATTCTGTTCTCTTTGGTTGCGCTCCCATTGCAGACAGAATAACGCGGCAAGCTGCGTTTTTCTGTCCGCGATGTGATGCAAGACGGAATGCGGATGGATCCGTTGGCGGAAGGATCCGTTTTCTATTGTGTCAGATTGTGTCAGAGAAAACGGATCTGTCCCCATTGACTTGCATTGTGTGTCAGGACAGATCTGTTTTCTCTGACACAATAGAAAACGGATCCGTCCGCCATTGGCTTTCAACGGAGTTCATGACGGATCCGTCTTGGCTATATTAAACATAATACAACCGGATCCGTTCAGAACGGATGCAGACGGTTGTATTAATGTAACGGAAGCGTTTTTGCAGGTCCATGACGGATCCGCAAAAACGCTAAGAAGGTCTGCTCCCATCAGAACTCAAGGAAAGCTGGATGACAACCCCCAGGGAGCTGCAATGTAAGATATTGGTTGACACCCAGCTTTTCCAGAAGCAGATAACAGTAAGGATTTTTTTGCAGGTATTAGAGAACGACTCAAAAACTTATATCCATTGGATTCTTTTTATTGGATTAAAATGCTGTAATTCTTCCTTTTTGTGTAAAACAAGCGCTGCGCGGGCTACGTCTTGTGGTTTCACGCCTGGATTCATTTCTGTTTGATCGGTTGCCATTGGTTTGGGCTGAAGCCACAACAATAGACGCTTAATTCCCTTTGTTATCTTTACTCAGGTTCACTCCAAGGAGAAAGCTGAAATTATCCCCAGACTCCCAGCAATCAAGCCCGACGGAGGCACCAAGCCTGCAACAGACTACCATGGGAACTGCAGGGCTCTCAGGTCAGCCGCATCACTCCCACACAAAGCCAGGGTGACGAAATGCACACAGTGTGTCACCAGGAGATGCAGAGTCACAGCATCGGCGTCATGGAGGAATCAATGCATTGACTGCACTGCCAGCGCGCGGTGGCACTGATCTGTACGCCGCGGCTACTGCTCTCCACTCAAGTGTTTGCCTGTTTTACAGATTGAGTGGCTTTAAAGGGGTTGTCCAGTCTTCTGCAAATAAATCACTGCAGCTTTCTAATTCACGTTCGCTTGTTAGTTTTCAAGATCTTCGCTTGCTGTCAGGGACATACAAGTTCAGAGTTTGAAATCTGGCAGAGATCTAATACTCAGTTAATATCTAATATACAGTTTATTTCCAATCTAGGCAAGATAAATACATTGGCAGCACAGAACTGTTACAATGTATCAGCGCAGGACGGAGGCATGAGCCTGGAGGCTACAATGTTTAGACTGGATACAAATGTAGCAATCTGGGGAAAAAAAAATTACACTTTGTATTCTGAATGGAAACTAATGTGTTCCCATTTACTGACAGCAAGCAGAGATCTTACAAACAGTGAAGAATCGAAACCCACACTCAATGAAAGATGTAAAGGGGTATCCCCATCTCATATCGCTCGGTAGGGGGTCTGACTTCCAGGGCTCCCATGATCCTAAGGCCTCATGCATCCATTTTACGGGCCGCAAATCGCAGATCTACAAAATATAGATGCGGTCTGTGCGCCGTCCACATTTTTTATGCAGACTTATTGACTTCAATGGGTCCGTGGCCTGTATTTTGCAGACATGTTCTATCTGTTTGCAGATGCGGAAAGCACATGGATGATCCGTGTACTTTCTGTGTCTCTATGTACATTCCACAAAAGGATAGAACGTGTCCTATACTTAGCTGCAAAATGCCAACCACAGGCCCATTAAAGTCAATGGGTCCGCAAAAAAAGCGGATGCAATACGGACGCTATCCGTATTTTGCGGATACGCAATTTGCGGACTGCAAAATGCATACGGTCGTGTGCATGAGGCCTAAGATTGAAGTGGACGCAGCTCATCTCTATTTCAGTGAATGAGGCTGACCGCAGTGCAGGGATGAAAAGGCAGCTGTGGTGGATAATGCAGCGAAGGAGCGACAACGCCTAAAGGTGTACTGCGGTCAGGGGTGCACCACCAATCAGGCCAGGTGAGGCGATCGCCTCAAGCAGCACCAAGTAGGGGCAAGAGGGGGGCAGCGAAAGGGCCATGGGCAATCAGCGCTTTCATTTTGGCACAAGGGTTAGGTTAAGAAATTGGCATGGGAGGGGGGGGGGCGCCATTTCAGTTTTCGCCTCAGGCAGCAGAAAGGCTAGGTGCACCACTGACTGAGGTTATGGGGGGTCATCCCCTATCCACAGGTCTTATCCGACCTCTGCGACCTCCACTGATCACGGAACGAGGACGATGAGCCGTTGATTGTGCATGTGCGCTGCGCTCCATTCATTCTTTATTAGACTGAGTATGGTGCTCAGCTATTTTTGGCAGTCCCATGTAAATGAATGGAGAGGCAGAACGCATCCACAAACAGCCGCTCCATTCACTTCGAGGTAGGGGCTCTCCCATTCTTATGATTGGTGGGGGTCTTAGTGGTTGGATCAGATGTGCGAATAGGGGATAACTTCACGTCAGACCCCCACCAGGGGTGCACCACCAATGAGGCCAGGTGAGGAGATCGCCTCAAGCAGCACCAGGTAGGGGCAAGAGGGGGCAGCGGAAGGGCCATGGGCTTAAGGGAAGGGGTTAGGTTAAGAAATTAGCGTTGGGGAGGGAGGGACGCCATTTTAGTTTTCACCTCAGGCAGCAGAAAGTCTAGGTGCACCCCTGGCCCCCACCGATCTAATAGTTGTCTCCTATCCTGTGGGGATAACTTCTGATAACTGAAATACCCCTTTATTCTCAAGAGCAATGAGGGTCCCAGCAGTCAGACCCCCAACAATCAGCATTCTGCAGATATACCATCACTTCATACAGAGGAAAGACTCCTTTAAAGTGTAACTCCAACCACTGATGTAAGCAGGGAGGTGACTGATGACATCACTTATTATCCGTCACATCACGTCAACCAACCGACTTCAATAAATGAGGGATAAACAAATGAATGAAAGACAATGGATCCTTGTGTCTGAAGTCGAGAATGTCATCTGTAACTGCATGTGTCAGATATGGATGACATGTGGCAGTGTAACTCACCATGATGACATCACTACAGCCGACAGACGCATCACTGCTACAGCAGCAACTGTAGCTGACAAATGAGGCGTCACCCCCATGAGGACTGATTATGTCACTACCTACTGACTTCACCTCCATAAACTTTCTAGGAATCTGTCCCAGGAGAGCTGAACTAAAATGAAGGGGTACAGAGCTCAGCTGTTCAGGCCTACCCCTCGTTTGAGTGAATGATGTGGGTCTCAGCACGCAGAATCCCACCAATTAAAATTCCTGATATATCACCGTGACCTGTCAGACATTTGGTGTTCATTATGGGGAATTTGCGTTGAGTGCTACATTACCCTGCAGCGCCTCCACAGGGGAAATGAAACATTGCACTGCGGCCTTCAGAGCTCTCCACTGCGGCGAATAGAGGAGGATCATGTTCTATTGGAGGCTAGCCGCGGACCGCAAAATAGGGAATTTACACGGACTTCATCTGTATTTTTTGTGGACCGCAAAATACATATGGTCGTGTGCATGACCCCGAAGTGATTGGCTCCGCTGCCTACCCGCCGCCGATTGACAGCTTTTTTCCTATGCACCATAGATGACAGGCCATTCAGATGGCCGTATGCTGTCCGCAAAAATGCAGATCAGTTTTTTTGCTGATTAGATGCGGACTGATTCACTTCTATGGGGCCCTTTTCTTCTGTTCTATGGCAAAAAAAAACAAAAAACATGTCCTATACTTGTCAGCGAAAATCAGGACGTGGCCCTATTGAAGTCTATAGGTCTGCAAAAATGCGGAATGTAATCCGTTTTTTTTTTTGTGGACATGCTGAACTGTCTGCAAAAAATCGGATCCGCATTTTTGTGGACAGCATACGGCCGTCTGAATGAGCCCTAATAGGGAGCAATTTGTCAATTAGTAGCGGGAGGGTGGAGGATGACCATATCAAGGACTGATATGAAAGGTAATTTTATGAAAATGGCTGCATATCGATGTACATGACCCAGCGCTGTAATCGGGGTCTGTGCCACGACTTTATGCTGCCTTTATGTAAATCTGGTAAATGCCTGGTGTCAAAGACATATTCTTGAATACCACATTAGGGATCCCTTGTTCACAACCCTTCTCTGTTAGCTCTGGAGGGCTTGGGCCATTGATTTTAATGGGCGCTGTGTAATGACTAATTTCTCCTGTGGTGGCGCTGCAGGACAACTGCACACTCACTGCCAGGTTTTATTGCAGATTGCAGTCGATCACTGGGGGTTTATGCAGTGAACACTTCCAGATCATCTTATCTGCAGGAGATCTGTCGATGAAAAAAACTCATATAGAAATGAATGGAGCATGCTGGGAATTGTAGTTTCACAACGGCTGGAGTGGGAAGGTTGCTGATCCCTGCTCTATAAACTGCCATGTTGTTACCATGCGCGGTTACTAAGTTGCGTGTGACCGCCACTAATCTCTATGGTGCTCTGACCTACGTGGGTCACTGTCTATGCCAGCAATGCAGCAGGTTATGTCTCTCGTTGCTTAAAATCTTCATCGCTTTAGGACTATTTATACTTGAATTGAGGCTTTACATCTATTTTTTATATATTTACTGTTATATTTTAGATTTCCCAAGTGAATTGACTCCTGTCTTAAAACCGCACGTCTGCAATACAAGGTAAGATGGACACCCACTCGGGGCGGGAATGCCTATCCTTAAAGTGAAACTCCTCTTTCAGGTGCATTTTGCACAATGGCATTGTGTAGTATATATATATACTGGTGGAAAATGAAAAAAGAAACATTTGGAAACCTAAATATGCCAAGATTGACAGAGAACAAATTGCTAGAGCTGCTTGGTCAATGATCACACAAGGTGGTGTCCCCTTTATTTTGGGTATATGTTGGGGCAGGCAGGGTCACATTAATACTGGGTGGCATCTCCCCTTGCTGCCACTCTGGCATGGTGATGGTCATACAGATGCTGGATGTCCTCCTGTTGTATGTCACTATGAGGTACTATACATGATGCAGTAGGCGCTGTGACGGGGAGCCGGCGGTGCGCTCCCTCCCTGCAGCGCCGCCGGTCTCCCGCGTCTATGCAGGAGCGAGGACACGGCGGGTGTCCTCGTCTCCATGACGACAAGGGGGTGGGGAGGACCCAGCCATGCACGCATCCTCTGCAATGGGTCGGCGCTCAGGTATTTGAATATATTAGAGGGGGGTCACGTGGCGCTGGCCATGTCACGTGACCCATCTATTAGGCCTATTTAAGCAGGCAATCTGCTGGCCACAGGTTGCCTGTGATTGGCCCTATTACCCTCACCAGCGTTTTGTGTACTATTGTGATTTCTGTGTTTGACCTCGGCTTTGAACTTGAACTCGTCCTTGCATCTCCCTTTGTACTACGTGATCTCTCGGTTCCTGACCTCGGCTAGTATTTGACCTCGTTCTCGTGTTATCCCTTGTACTGATGTTACCTCCCGGCTTCTGACCTCGGCTCATATTTTGACTCTGCTCCAGTGTTTTCCCTTGGTGTTGACGTGACCTCCTGGCTTTGACCTCAGCTTGGTAATATTCTCTTGTCTGTGTGTTCTGTCTTTGTTGTTTTCTTCCGTTTTTTCCCCTCCCTGTAAGCCCCAGCACATACGTAAGCTAGGGACTGCCGTCCAGTTGTACACCGTCAGATAGGATGGACTGTGCAAGTAGGCAGGGACAGTGGTGTGGGTTTGCACTATTACCATAGCGGCAGACCATGCGACTACAGGGCAATAGGGGGGCCCAGTCTTAGTTGGGATCATCTCCTCTTCTACTGGAGGTGAAAACTTGGTCAGGACTCTACCCTCTAAAAAGGAACAACTTTTACCAAATGAGGCAGTAGAGAAATGGCCCAAGGGTGATTGAAAAGGGTTTAGGCAGAAACCCTTCTGTCCGGTGTGGGGGGCCTGGTCTGATCCTTGCTATGGGGCCCCTACTTCTCTATGTACGCCACTGATGGCGGGCATTCGGGTTCAGTGATGAAAGCAGGTAATGATGACCGCATCAGAGTTTGCAGGATTGAGGGCTGGAGAGAGCCTACTGCCATCATGCATAGTGCCTGATAGTGACATACCACAGGAGGACATCCAGCATCTGTATGACCACTACCATGCCAGCAAAGGGGGATTGCATGCAGTACAGTCATGGCCAAAACACAGAATGACACAAATCTTCTATTTTCACATGATCTGCTGCCCTCTGGTTTTTATGTGTGTTTGTCAGATGTTTTTATCACATACAGAAATATAATTGCAATCATATTATGAGTAACAAAAGCTTATATTGACAGTTAGAATGAGTTAATGCAGCAAGTCAATATTTGCAGTGTTGACCCTTCTTCTTCAGGACCTCTGCAATTCTCCCTGGCATGCTCTCAATCAACTTCTGGACCAAATCCTGACTGATAGCAGTCCATTCTTGCACAATCAATGCTTGCATTTTGTCAGAATTTGTAGGTTTTTGTTTGTCCACCCGTCTCTTGATGATTGACCACAAGTTCTCAATGGGATTAAGATCTGGGGAGTTTCCAGGCCATGGACCCAAAATCTCTATGTTTTGTTCCCTGAGCCATTTAGTTATCACCTTTGCTTTATGGCAAGGTGCTCCATCATGCTGGAAAAGGCATTGTTGATCGCCAAACTGCTCTTGGACGGTTGGGAGAAGTTGCTCTCGGAGGACATTCTGGTACCATTCTTTATTCATGGCTGTGTTTTTAGGCAAGACTGTGAGAGAGCCGATTCCCTTGGCTGAGAAGCAACCCCACACATGAATGGTTTCAGGATGCTTTACAGTTGGCATGAGACAAGACTGGTGGTAGCGCTCACCTCGTCTTCTCCGAATAAGCTGTTTTCCAGATGTCCCAAACAGTCGAAAAGGGGATTCATCAGAGAAAATGACTTCACCCCAGTCCTCAGCAGTCCACTCCCTGTACCTTTTGCAGAATATCAGTCTGTCCCTGATGTTTTTTCTGGAGAGAAGTGGCTTCTTTGCTGCCCTCCTTGAGACCAGGCCTTGCTCCAAGAGTCTCTGCCTCACAGTGCGTGCAGATGCACTCACACCTGCCTGCTGCCATTCCTGAGCAAGCTCTGCACTGCTGGTAGCCCGATCCCACAGCTGAAACACTTTTAAGAGACGGTCCTGGCGCTTGCTGGTCTTTCTTAGGCGCCCTGGAGCCTTTTTGGCAACAATGGAACCTCTCTCCTTGAAGTTCTTGATGATGCGATAGATTGTTGACTGAGGTGCAATCTTTCTAGCTGCGATATTCTTCCCTGTTAGGCCATTTTTGTGCAGTGCAATGATGACTGCACATGTTTCTTTAGAGATAACCATGGTTAACAGAAGAGAAACAATGATGCCAAGCACCAGCCTCCTTTTAAAGTGTCCAGTGGTGTCATTCTTACTTATTCATGACAGATTGATCTCCAGCCCTGTCCTCATCAACACCCACACCTGTGTTAATGGAGCAATCACTGAAACGATGTTAGCTGGTCCTTTTAAGGCAGGGCTGCAATGATGTTGAAATGTGTTTTGGGGGATAAAGTTCATTTTCTAGGCAAATATTGACTTTGCAAGTAATTGCTGTTAAGCTGATCACTCTTTATAACATTCTGGAGTATATGCAAATTGCCATTATAAAAACTGAAGCAGTAGACATTGTAAAAATTAATATTTGTATCATGACTGTATTAATGTGACCCTGCCTCTGCATATACTCTGCTGCAGAACCCAAAAATAACAGCACCACTAACAGTTCATACTTTATCAATCTCAGCTCAATCACATTAGATATTCCAGATGTTCTTTTTATCATTTCTGGTAGTGCAGATATTAAGAAAATATAGTAAGCAGCAGCAAGACACCATGGACCCTTGGGTGACCCTTCATCACCCTTGGATTTAGGCCTCATGCACACATCGCAAAAAAACGGATCCGCAAAAAATACGGATGACGTCCGTGTGCATTCCGTATTTTGCCAAACGAACAGCTGGCCCCTAATAGAACAGTCCTATCCTTGTCCGTAATGTGGACAATATTAGGACGTGTTCTATTCTTTTGTGGAATGGACATACGGAAACAGAATGCAGACGAAGTAACTTCAGTTTTTTTGCAGACCCATTGAAATGAATGGTTCACAAAAAAAAAAAAAAATGGACACAGAGAGAAAATACATTCCTGTGCATGAGCCCTAAAGAGGTTGACTATGAGGACACAAGCAACTTAAAGGGTTGTGTTATGTCACAATAATGCATTCTTTTATTCATTCATTTTGCAGCGATTCTTCTTTCCAGTCCAGCCACAAGCCGGTGAGTGTCCTCCGTCTATAATAATATCCTATAACCTAATCCATTTCCTTGTGTGATGTGGGGGGTGGGGGTGTCTGTATCCAAAGCTTCTTTTCTAAAATTTATTTCTGTATCTAGAGAAAGGCGTCTAGAAAACTCAACGTGAGAGATCATGAGAACATATGTCGTAAGGACACAAGAAAGGTACGATGGTTAATTATCGGCCTGCGTGCAGCCAAGATCCATGAAGGTTATACCCACATTTATTAAAGGGGTTTTACGGGATTTTACTACTGATGACCTCTCCTCAGGATAGGTCATCAGTATCTGATCGGTGGGAGTCCGACACCCAGGACCCCGCCGATCAGCTGTTTGAGAAGGCACCGGCGCTCCCGTGAGCTCTGCGGCCTTCTCTTAGGTTTTCCTAGGTCAGTGACATCACGTTTATTGGTCATGTGGCCTAGGAGCGGCTCAGCCACATTCAAGTGAATGGGGCTGAGCGCGATACCAAGCATGACCACTATACAATGTACGGCGCTGTGCTTGGTAAGATGTGAGAAGGCAATGGTGCGCCTGTACCTTCTCAAACAGCTGACCTCCACTGTTCAGATACTGACGACCTATCCCGAGGATAGGTCATTAGTAGTAAAATTCCGGAAAACCCCTTTAAGACCGGAAATTTTAGATGCCAGTCTTAATAAAGATCCTGCATTGGCGGTGGATCGCCGGCCTCTACATAACCGCCACTTCTAAATCTACGCCAGCTTGCTTGCTGTCTTACATTTAGACCATTTTCTACACCCCCGTCACAACCCCTGTCTAGACCTGCCGAGAATGGGAAGAATTCGCAGATTCTGTCGCAAAATGGCATGCGACAGAATCTGCGCCAGATATACGCCACAAAAGTGACGTTTATCTGTTCATAGATGACCCCCTTTATGTCTGATTTATTTTCTCTTGTTTATCCAGAAAAAATCTCGCCTGAAGCTTCTAGACTTGTTCCAAAGCCCAGAGCTTGTTACAGGACATCAGGTTCAGAGACCGGAGAAACACCACAAAGACGTCCATAAAGAAAGCAACGAGATAGAAAATACACAATGTTCTGAGAGCAAGAGGGTTTCGGTAAAAGATTTCTATACTAGTGCGGATTTAATTACACCCAGTTGTCAGTTTTTTCATAAATTTCTAGGAAAGATAACAGAGGATCATCACAATGTAGCGTCTTAAAGGGGTATTCTCATCTTAGACAATGGTGGCATATCGCTAGAGACCCGCACCTATATCGAGAACGGAGCCCCCAAACTGAAGGAGGGCGCACTGCGCATGCGCAGCCACCCTCCATTCATTTTTACGGGGCCGGCGAAAATAGCCGAGCAGTGGCTATTTCCGTCGGCTACATAGAAATGAATGGGAGCGGCGGCCGCACATGCGCAGTGCACTCCCATTCATTTCTATGGGAGCAGAGGGGAGCTGTGCCTGGTGGTGGCCGGACCTGGGGTCCTCTAGGCGCAGTTCTCCCCCCTCCGATCTCAATATAGGTGCGGGTGGGACCTGCAGCTATAAGACAAATTGTCTAGGATGAGAATACCCCTTTAAGAAAAGATGCTTCAGAATTATTTCCTGGAGTATACAAGTATTTAATAAAATAGACACGTCCTCTTTAAAAGATACCCGTCCCCTCTCCTGACATGTCTGTGTTAGTATCTACATGCATTCCAGATGCAATATTAATTCTGGAGCATCTATTATTATGACTCTATGTTGTGCCATTCCTCTATTATTACTGCTAGAAGTTATGAATGAATTGCTGGCAGTTTGCAATGAAGGTCCAGATAGGTGTTACTAGTTGGTGTGGGGGGGGGGGTATTCCTGCACAGTATGACACTATCCAATCAGTGCTTCCAGTGTCAGACTGTGCAGGGACACACCCTTAACTGGTAACACCCGGAAGGACCTTCATGCATAAAATTCAGGTAGGAATAATAGAGGAATGGCACAACAAAGACTCATGACATGTTATTACATGGGGAATGCAAGTAATTACTAAAACAGACAGGACAGGCGAGGTGACAACTCTTCTTTTAGCTGGCCATACATCTTAGATAGCCCAACAGCTATTCCTTTCGACCCCCTGGGTTTGGCCAATAGGACGAGGAAGGTTGCTGCTGGACACCTCTGTCAGCTTATCTCTTTTGAGCATAAAGGTTCAGGAACGTTAAAGTCCAACATCCTGATCTTTTTTTACCCTCGTATCTGCAGTCCAGGGAAAGTCAGCACTCCACCATGCACATCACATAGTGACCAGTCCCATCAAAATCAGTGCTGACGTGAACCTTATGTCTGTGCCTCTTTGCTTGAAGGGTTGATGATAAACTACTGCAAAATCATGTGGCCATTTTCTTCCGCTGTTAAGCATGACTTGGCCCAGGGGTGGACTGGGAACTTAAAGTGGCCCTGGAAAAAAATACTAAAAGTGGCCTTGTTTTGTAGTTGGGTCCAAACTGTTGGAAGGTAGGGCCAGCGATACTATATTGCGGCACATTATATTTCCCCCAACAGAGCCAAATACCACAGTCTATCACAAAATACTGCCAGCAGCACAAAATACATCCCCAAAAACTTCCACTGGCCGGCCGCGAGGAGGGTTCGGGTGGACCCCTGGGCATTGGCCCACCGGGAAATTTCCCTTGTAAGGTCTATGGCCAATCTGGCCCTGGACTTGGCCCCATGCAGCCCGCCACACCATCGGGTCTCATCCTAACAGGGTGAAGATTTGCTTTCTAAACCAGATTACACCCTAATTGTCTGTACTAGTAAAGTTCACATGTAGTGGTTTAACCACTGTTAAAACTGCATCAAAACCATAGTGAAAAAAATGCGCCAAAACCACTACAAGTGTAGGAACATACCATTAGTGGTTAATTGCTGATGCTAAGCAAAAAAAAGGAAACAAAACAAAAACTGGGAAAATAAATGCAAAATATAAAAATGGTCACTTTGTTGTAGCTCTGCATTCATGGATAAGAAAATCTTTACATTTGCTCTTTTCTCCGCTATTCTCTTTAGATGGGAGACATCAGCCCAACGTTCAATGAAGACGATAGTGAGGACCTCATTGGAGACTTCTCAAAAGTAGGTGATAAACTGTTAAAATATTGAGAAAAACAAAATAAAAGCGAATAGGAACAGAGCCGCAGTATGACTTCCGTCCGCTGTAGATTTTCCGTGAATGTGGTTGCCCAAAACAGTTGATCAGTGGTGGTGCTGGGTGTCGGACCCCCATCCTTCTGATAATGATGACCCAACCTGAGGAAAATCCACATCCTTGTACAGTGCCAACAACCCGAATCCACACGTCGCATAAAACGCTACAGCATAAACTGACCTGCAGTGCAGATATTAAAGGGGTATTCCCATCACATACAATGGTGGCATATCGCTAGGGACCCGCAATACTCTGGGACCCGCACCTACAAGGAGAACGGAGCGGGGAACGCTGTGGCTGGAAGACCCTGGTTTTTCCGGGGTCTGTCCACCACCAAGTGCTGTTCCTATAGAAGTGAATGGAGGGGACACTGCGCATGCGCAGCCTCCGCTCCCCTTCATTTCTATGGAGCAGACGGCGGCAGGCGGATTTTCGGCGGCCCCATTGAAATAAATGGAGGGTGGCTGCAAATATGCAATGTGCCCTTCATTCATTTTCCCGATCCGTTCTCGTTGTAGGTGCGGGTCTCAGAGCTGGGACCCGCACCTATCAGACAATGAGGGCATATCCTAGCAATATGCCCCCATTGTATGTGATGGGAATACCCCTTTAAATCCACATTGCGCCAATTTATGCTGCGGATCTCCACTGCAGATTTCACCCTTTGCAATAGACAGCGTGATATCCAAAGTAATTCACGCTTTTTTTTTGGTCATGGTTTATCCAAAATCATCAGCAAACTTTTTTGGTATATTTTATGTCTTTTAGGCTACTTTCACACATGCAGCACAGCGATCTGGTAGGCCAGGGATGCTGACCCTGCGGCCCTCCAGCTGTTGTAAAACCAAGCACTGCTGGAGGCTGATAGCTGTAAGCCGTCCGGGCATGATGGGAGTTGTAGTTTTGCAACAGCTGGAGGGCCGCAGGTTGGGCATCCTTGTGGTAGGAGTTCTCTGGATCCAGCATAGCTGGATAGTGCCGCTTGCCAGCTGGACCCTATTTACAATAATGGGAATCAGCAGGGATCTGGTTGCACCCCGGCATAAATGCTGGGATTCGGTCAGACAAAAACCGTTGTGCGCAGTGATGTTTGACTGGCTGAATCCCCGCCGGTTCGCATTATAATCAATGGGGTCCGGCGGGCAAGCAGCACTATCCGGTTATGCTGGATCTAGATTGCTGTGCCGCGTGTGTGAAGCTAGCCTTAGCTTGCCTGCTGCGTTTGGCAGAAAATACACTAAGGCCTCATGCACATGAACGTATTTTCTTTCCGTGTCCGTTCCGTTTTTTTTGCGGACCATATGCGGAACCATTCATTTCAAGGTACTCCGTGTGCATTCCGTTTCCGTATGTCCGTTTTTCTGTTCCTCAAAAAAATAGTACATGTCCTATTATTGTCCGCATTCTATTAGGGGCCAGCTGTTCCGTTCCGCAAAATACAGAATGCACACGGACATCATCCATATTTTTTGCAGATCCGTTTTTTGCGGAACGCATAATACATACGGTCGTGTGCATGAGCCCTAATAGTTACAGTGTAATTTTTATCTTTGGAAGCAGTCAGCAGGGAGGAATTCTACTCTATTCTATCTAAGAAATCTAAATGTTACCAGAACACGTTACAATGTAACAGGAGTCAATGTACTCTTCACAGCCTTACAGCCTACCTGTAGAGAAGGGAAACCACCAGGACCTGAAATATATAACATGCGGCACGGTAAGTAATGCTCTTCGTGGGGCTATTATACATATACACTTATCGGTACAAAAACCTGACTTCTACGGTAGGAAGAAAAAAATGTATAAGCTCTGCCAGCCTTCTGATGAGATGAAGACCTGACCTGATTGTGAGGGAAGAAAGAGGAGCATGGTAACAGCCATATTTATATGTGAATATACCGCCATATAGTCCCTGTACAGTGCCCAGTGAACGCAATACCCTAAGAGTGCCATGTGGTGCCTTTACTTCAGTGCACATATATTACCGGAGGTGCACCACCAATGAGGCCAGGAGAGGCGACGGCCTTAGGCAGCACCAGGGAGGGGCAAGAGGGGAGCAGCCGAAGGGCCATGGGCAATGAGCGTTTTCATTGTGGCAAATCGGTTAAGTTAAGAAATTTTTTTTGGGGGGGCCGTTTCAGTTTTTGCCTCAGGCAGCAGAAAGCCTAGGTGCTCCCCTGTATATTACATACATACTTTGTCCACACACAGAGCCATAAGCTGCCCAACTACAGGCAACCAGTGCTCAGTGAGCGCCATAGTGTGTCCTCTGCTCCTTCTAGTCCCTACAGTCCTCAGTGATGCAGAGAAGCTACAAATTACCTCCGCATCATATCTGCAGCTGGCTATACTAGTACTGTCTGACTGGTCCTAACATTACTAGTTTTAATAGCAAAGGTTCTCCTAGTTGATGGTCCTGGACAAGGGACATTGTCAGGGAAGAGCTGCCAAGCAATCCCACATATAAGGATGTTCAACATTCAACAACTTTATCTCATGTATAAAGTTGTTCAATGGCGGGGGTATATGCTGTTCCAATACAGTCTATTGTACTGAGTGTATAATAACTGTATTACCAATCTCTTGGATGTATTTCCTATATTTTTCTTTTACTAATTAGATAGTGTTATTTATTCTGCCTTTTCTAGTCTGTTTTAATTTTCTGACAGTAGAATTTTTTTCTTCTATTTTCTGTATGAGACATCCATCCATCCTGAGCTGCTTTTAGTAAAATTCAGAGACTTTCAGCAGGCACGTGGACCACAGGAACCTGTAGTCTGGAAATGACTGACTGACTTTCTTCTATGGGAGACTGTTGCAGGCATGCTCTGTGAAGAGTTCATTGTGCAGGGAGGGGGAGGAGATGAGCTGCGGCAGTGTTACCTGTTGTTATAATCCTGTCTGTGATAATAATGAGAAGTGATCTGTATAGAACAGGAAGTGTTAGCCAATTGTGAGGCTCAATGGTCAGAGTGAAAACTGCAAGGTCAGAAATTTTTCAGTATAGTGACCCAAAAAAAATTATCATTTTCTGATGATGCATTCCCATTCAACACACCCTATAGCTCACCATACAATATTGCTATCCATTATTTAAAGGCTATGGACACCTTCTGTTATGAATTTGTTATGATTGCATTTGACTCTTTTTGGGCTAAAAAATATATTTTTTTAGATTGGTCTTTATTAAAAATGTTCAGGGGTTAAAAATTAGTCTATTTACAAGCTGTTACTTTCTGTTTTCTTTAAATCCCATCATCTGACAGATCATGTGTAGCTCTTATTTCTAATCTCCTGACCTCATAAACACTTATTAGATCTCATTTTTTTATCAAACTGTTAAGTATATGGCTTAAATAAGTGTTTATGAGGTCAGGAGATCAGTGATAAGAGCTACACATGAGTCGGTGGATAATGGCATTCAAAGAAAACAGAAAGCGACATACAGACTGATATTTAACCCCTGTATCTCAAAAACGGCTGAAAATTTTTAGTAAAAATGATTTTTAGACCAAAATTAGTAAAATGCAATTAGAAAAAAATTCCCCCAAAGTTGGCCTTAGCCTTTAACTCTTGATGCTTTGTTCACAGTTAGCACATGTACTCGGAAGAGGATATATAGACATTGTACAGACGTACCATATTGTGGACTGCCGCTATCCTTATGAATATGCTGGAGGACATATCAAGGTATGCTACTGACCCATTGACAGGACATAAATTATAATGTATTCATAAAGTCATTTATACAACAGCTTTCACACAGTGAATGAATGGATGGATGCACTAAGTAGTGAACGTCTGGTGCTGTGAATGTCTGGATGAGATTTAGCAAAAACCTGTGTACATGCCACGTGACAGATTTATTTTTTACATATATTTTATAGATTTCATATATTTTTTTGCCTCTTCAGACAGTTTTGAAAAGTGTCTACAAAAGGGAGATGGTCAAAAGGATTCACAAAATCAGATTTACCAGTGGCGATTCGGCATGCACATAAAGATGTGGTATATCTAGAAAGATGCATCAAATTAAAGGGGTTTTCTGGGAGTACCATATTAATGATCCATCCTCAGGATAAGTAATCAATATCAGATTTTTGGGGGTCCGACTCCCTGCACCTGCTCCAGGTAGCTAATGGAAAGGGCTGCAGTGCTTATCCATATTTACCAACATTACCCCGGGAAAGTCCCAAACCCACCAGGGCCGCCCATTTACGGACAGGGCTTACATAGTTGCCACACATTTTTGGCCTGGGACAACCCAGATTTGCCGGGACTGTCTCTGAAAATTAGGGACAGTCCCTGCAAATTTGGAACTTTTAGCAATTAAGGTCCTCTTCTTCACAGCATACCAAGCATAACGCCATAAATTGTGTAGTGGCAGTACTTGACCTATTCACTTAAATGGGACTGAGCTGTGTCTAGGTCACGTGACCGGTGAGCGTGACGTCACTGGTCTAGAAAGAGGCCGCAGCGCTCACCGGAGCACCACTGCCTCCTCAAGTAACTGATTGGTGCAGTTGCCGAGAGTTGGACCCCCACTTAGGGTACATTCACACGACCGTAGTTTTGGGTCCGCATCCGTTCCGCAATTTGCGGAACGGGTGCGGACCCATTCATTTCAATGGAGCCACAAAAGATGTGGACGGCACACAATGTGCTGTCCGCATCCGCAGGTCCGATCCGCGGCCCCGCAAAAAAGATAGAGCATGTCCTATTCTTGTCCGCAATCGCGGACAAGAATAGGCAGTTCTATCATAGGGCCGGCTACATTCACACGGCCGGTATCCGTGTTTTGCGGATCCGCAATTTGCGGACCGCAAAACACATACGGTCGTGTGAATGTACCCTTAGGGTACATTTACACGACCGTGTTGAGTCCTTTCCGTTTTGCGGTCTGCAAATAACTGAACCGTGTGTCCGCACTTTGCGGAAGAACGGCTTCCGAATGTGTTCCGCATGTCATCCGTTTTTTACGGTCCGCAAAAAACGGAAGGTTTAAAAAAAAAAAAAAGAGAGAGAAAAAAAAAGAATAATTCATAGTTGTCAAGGCCTTCAATTATACGGATCCGCAAAAAACGGATAACATACGGAAACCATTCCGTATGTCATCCGCAAATTGCGGATCAATAGACTTGAATGGGGCTGCGGACCGATCTGTCCGGACAATAGTAGGACAAGCTTCATATTCTTGCGGACCAGAAATGCGGAAATACGGATGCGGACAACATACTGAATGTTGTTCCATACATTTTATTCACCCATAGGAATGAATGGATCCGCATCTATTCCGCAAAATGGGAATGGATGCGGACACGGATAAAATTATACGGTCGTGTGAATGTACCCTTAGGCCCCATTCACACGTCTGTATTTTGCGGATCCGCAAAACACGGACAGCGGCAATGTGCATTCCGCAATTTGCGGAACGCACATAATAGAAATGCCTTTTCTTGTCCGTGTATTCGGACAAGAATAGGACATGATCTATTTTTTTCGGGAGCCGCGGAACGGAAGTGCGGATGCGGACGGCACACTTTGTGCCGTCCGCATCTTTTGCGGCCCCATTGAAATGAATGGATCCGCATCCTATCCGCATAATTGTCCGCAAATGCGGAAACGGATGCGGATGCAAAATACGGACGTGTGAATGGGGCCTTACCCTTAGGATAGGTCACCCATATTTTACTTCCAGAAAACCCCTGTAATCACACACGAGACAAAAGTGGAAGAACCCTTTAATAGTCATTTTAAAGTTAGAGTTTCTATGCTAATGAACTGGATCAGTGGACATTCACATTTTTTACCATTTTTTAACATGCTCTCTAATGTGCCTTTGCTTTTAACAGGGGGCCCTGAATTTATACAGAGAAGACCAGATTTCGGAATATTTTCTTACGAGTCCATCACTTCCCCAGGGCAGAAGACTAGTAATCTTTCACTGTGAATTCTCCTCTGAAAGAGCTCCCAAACTGTGCGTATAGCCAATTACTACTCCTCTATCCTTCATCCGTATCGTTGAAGAGAACCAACACTCTCTATGGTAGCGCCTCTCAAACTGGGAGTCAGATCTCACCGGTGAGGCGCCCCCCTGTTTGTGAAGTGCTGCTCAGGACTTATGGTGGCCGCACACCTTAGGTCAGAGATCATTGCCATGAGACATGGATTTATTAAAAGCAATAATAAAGCTGTATTCAGTAAGCTCCATAGCTCCCCCTATGGGTGGTTGCAGACAGACAGAATTTTAACACTTTGCTCCATGGAAGCGTGAAGATAAATGCTGGAGCTCATAAAAACAGATACACGACCCCTATGAACCTATGTCAGCATTCAGCATTTTGGAACTGTTTAGATTAAATAAAATTGTCACCTGAAGATGACCATACACATTAGGTGAACGTCAACTGAGCTCACCGAATTTGACAGGATCAGCAACCATCTAAGCCTACTTTCACACTTGCGTTGTTAATTCCGGCAGAGGATCTCAATACCGGAATTAAATGGATCAGTTTTGATTTTGCACATCAGGATGCATCCGTTCCATTAGGATGCGGTTGTGTAAAATCAAAACTGAAAAAAACGGATCAGGCACTAAATACATTGAAAGTCAATGGGTGACTGATCCAGTTTTTTAGTCTCCTAAAAAAACGGATCCGTCACCATTGACTTACATTCGTTTCAGTGCCGGATCCGTTTTTTTCCGTTTTTATGACCGGACACAAATTAAAGCTTGCTGCGGTTTTGTGTCCAGTCACAAAACTGAAAGCTGCCGGAACTGAAAACATCCTGATACATCCTGAACGGATCTCTTTCCATTCAGAATGCATGAGGACAAAACGGAACCGTTTTTTTCCGGTATTGAGATCTTCTGCCGCATCTCCATACCGGAAAACCACAACGCAAGTGTGAAAGTAGTCTAAGTTTAGTAGTAGTGCATCGACTCTCCCCCGACAACAAGAGGAAAGAAGGATCAGCATCTTGAATTCAACATAATCCCTGGAGGTGCCTAGTAGAGAACCCATGCATGCTCGGCCAATACAAGAGTGCATATGTATTGGGGGGTTCTGGATGAATAGCTGGCAGCTGGCAGTTTTAGAGACCCCCGCTGTTCTCTTCTAGGCCTTTTTGCCAGTACATTAATTATGATCCACCACCTGTCTGGGGCCCTGTTCTTAGCCACTTCGGGTCCCTGGCAGACCATAAGTGCTTGGTCCCATAACCACTGCAGCCATTCACTGGTCTCAGCAGTCACGGCTAGAATGCCTTGTTGTTTCTAATGACATGCCATTGTTGCACACGTGACCCCTCAGGTCAGTGACTGGCCATAATCGTTACTGGACCCAACCACTACATAATGGATGAAGCCCATTAGTTTCCAGGACGGGTGATCGGTGGGAGTGCCGGGTGTCAGTCCCCCACATACCTAATATTAATGGCTTATCCGGATGATCCAAAAGCTGGACTATCCCTTTAAATTGAGTCTGTCATCTCCCAAATTGCTTTCAAAGTAAGCTTACTACCATGGAGGGTAGGTGCCCTGAAACATAACCATACATTTCTTGTGAACATTCACAGTGCACCATGATTGGGGCTGCTCCTTTTGGTGCGTCATCGCTCAGCCATAAAGATGCCCTCCTTGTTTGATTAACAGTTCCTGAGATTTCAGAGCTGGTAGCGATGATGCAGGGAAAGCCAGGTGCAATGACTGCAGTGGCTCCACCCACAGTGCACCAAGCACATTATTTGCATAAAAATAACACTACTGTTTTGCATTTTAAAAGCTTTTCTTTTTGCATTCAAGGTGTCGAACATTAAGAAACCTAGACAGGAAAGCAAACTTGTATCCACATCTCTACTACCCTGAAGTCTATCTCTTAAAGGGTGGTTATAAGGAGTTCTATGAAACATGTAAAGTAAGTATTTCATTAGGGGGAAAAAAGGAACAAAATACCAAAAAAAGTACAAAATAGGAGTACAGGAAACAGGATGGATAGGTCTTTTTAAAAATATTGTCAGGGGGATGAAAGAGTAAATTTAGAGATATTAAGCAGGAATATAAATCATGTGAAGCAGATTTAAATGATATTCCTGGAGTGTCCCAGGGTTTCTTGGGTTGTACTATTTAAAGGGGTTCTCTGGGATTTTCATTTTGATGGCCTGTCCTTAGGATAGGTCATTATTTTAGATTGGTAGGGGTCCAACTCCAGGGACCGCCACCGATCAGCTATTCAAGGAAGCAGCGGCCTCCTCACAGCTTACCAAGCACAGTGGAGTACATCTGATAGTGGCACTTCAATGGGACTGAATGGTATCTAGATCATGAGACCAAGAAATGTGCCATCACTTACCTAGGAAGAGGCCTAAGCACTCATGGAAAAGTATAGGTGTGACAAATTTGTAATGGAGGGCATTGGAAGAAGCTTGACAGCAATGCAGAGGTTGCTTTTTAGGTTAGTGACAACTAACCTGAGTCCAAGGTATTCTTCATTCGCCACCCTTATAAGGGTTACCCAGGAATTTATATTGATGACCTATTCACTGGATAGGTCATCAATATCAGATCGGCGGTGGTCTGACACCGGGACCCCGGTGATCAGCTGTTAGAAGAGGCTGCGCGATCGATGAGCGCCGCAACCTCTTCCTTGGCTATGTGACATCGCTGTACATTGGTCACATGGCCTAGTTGCAGCTCAGCCCCATTGAAGTGAATGGGGCTGGGCTGCAATACCGAGTACAGCCACTATACAATGTACAGCGCTGTGCTTGGGAGAGATGCTGGGAGGCGGTTGTGCTCACCAGAGCTCCGTAGAGTGCAGCGGCGGCTCCCCGTAACAGCTGATCGGTGGTGGTGCTGGGACTAGGACCCCTGCCAATCCGATAATGATGACCTATCCTGAGGATAGGACATCATTATATATTACTAGATACCCCCTTTAACACTTGCAATGAGGTATAGATTATTATTTGGGTACCCGGTAGGACAAGACCCCTGGATAGTAGAACAACTGGGAGCAGGTCGGTATAGAGGTGTAGACAGGGTCAGTAAGGGGCAGGTAAAATGTCAGGTCTAATCATGGTATCAGAAGACAAGGGTAGAAGTTCAGGCCCGGGTCAGTACATGGACTATTCAAGGGCAAGTAAAGTCAGGTAAAACCAGGAACATCACCGAAATTCAAACAGGAAAATCACCAGGAAACTCTCTACTGGGGTGATGAGCAAGCACTGGGATACCAGAGTGGTTCCTGGAACAGTGACATCACGTGCTCCACTGGGTTATGGTCCTGAGATGCACCTCGCAAGCAAAAAAAAAAAATTTTGGAGTTGCTTTAACAAAAACACCTTAGCTCTGGGTAGGCTGACACGCTTACTTTTCTTATCATGTATACAGTATGTTACAGTGCTGCTGCAAGCCACCACTACCCTGCTTACCTCACCCGCCGGCCAGAACCCGCCTCCCACTGCCTTCTTGCCAGCGAGTCCAGTCGACAATCTGCTCTGTGCCTCCAGGGAAGCTGTGACTTGCTTGCCGCAAGGCCTCACTTCCTCTGCCCATAGAGTGCACACGTGTGCTCCCTCCGACTCATAAAGGGCAAGCACACACCCCCTAATCTTCACCAGCCAATGGCCGGCAACCCTGGGGGAATTAAGGCACCTTCCTCTGTGGGATGGTGCCTGAGCAATAGATTCCTTAGCTTTCTAAGTTTTTGCCCATTTACTGGATTCTCACCCACTGCTGCCTGACCTGACCTTCACTGCCTGCCATGAAGTCGGCCTTCCCTGACTACTATTTTGCCTGACTTCCAGGTGCTTTGCACCAAGGTCTCTGACCCCCGTGGGTCAGCTGTCAATCACACAGATACTATTCCAGGAAGTAGTGGCCTGGTGGTTCCCCTGCTGCGAAGTCCAGATCCCTGTAGAGGGGTTAAAGGATGAATACCAGGGAACTGCCAGGATAATGCCCTTAAGCTTAGACGAAAGACAAATCTATTCGTTAGCCCAGTGGTTCCACACCCACTGCCACAACACAGTATGATCCTGGTGATCTAAAGTGTTAGCATTAGCTACTTCTTCCTTCATTGATAGCTCTTTTAAAGGCTATGGACACCTTTTCAGTGAATTTTTAGATGTATTTTGGACTAAAAATAAAGTTAATGTTGTTTTTATTGAAAATGTTCCGTTTTGGCTTCTACAGCTTCTGCGGTTCATAGTACACTGCAGCTGCAGAAAGGCATTCTGTGATAAATCTGTCAAATGCTGTCTGATGACTTATTCTCCAGCCCCTTATCTCCTCTCCTGAACGATCTTCTTAGCTGATATATGACCACATCAAAGTTTTATTTGGTCATAAATCACCTTAGACATTCATTCAGAAGAGGAGAAAGGGGCTAGAAATCAAGTCATCTTGTGTCACAGACTTACCACAGAATTTTTTTTTGCAGCTACAGTGTACTATGAACCCTAGAAGCTGCAGCAGCCAAAACTAAGCAAAATGATTAATAAAAAGGTGCCCATAGGCCAGGGGTAGACTGGCCATACACCTTACAGGGAAACTTCCCGGTGGGCTGATGCCCAGAGGGCCGCCCGAGCCCTCCTCATGGCCTCCAGCTGGGTACATAATGATGGTGGTAGCTTATGCATCTGGCCATTGACTGCAGGTGCCCTTCTGAACTGAACTCCTGGGACGGTGATACAGTTGAATAATGTGGTGAAGGCGGCAGTATATTATGCTATACTGTGGTATCTGGTTCTGCTGGGGCGGTATTTTGTGCTGCACTATGATATTGCAGACTCCACCTACTTGTGTTGCTCCACCTTCTGTCAATTTGGACCCGCCTACAACATGGGGCCACTTTTATTTCATTTTTTTCAGGGTCACTTTAAGTTCCCAGTCTGCCCCTGCCATAGACTTTAAACTACGCTTCCAAACCCCTTGATGCAAATGGATGGATTTGCACAGCATTAGTTATATCCCAAAATGCTGCCTACAAATCTTTAAATTTGGCCCCTCAATAAATTACTTATGCCTTATTTTTCTCTTCCAGCATCTGTGTGAACCGCAGGGTTATGTGAAAATGGTTCACAAGGATTTCCAAGACCAATTAAAAAATTACCAAAGAAAGAAGAAGAACTTGTCGGGCCAAAGGATCCGTAAAGAGCTGTTCAAGCCTCTGACCTCCAGTAAAAGCTTCAGTCCTGTTACAACGCAGAGCGTACCGAAACTGTAGAGCATGGCCTACAGTGACTGAATGGACCTCCACTGACAGCAATCATGGCAACCTGACAACCAAGGAAAATAAAGCTATACCATAGTACTGTAAATGGTTGTCACCAATCAGAGAGAGGTCAAACTATACTATCGGTGGGGGATCTACACAATAGCTGTAGTGCCCACCATCTTCCCTCAGGAGACCACCATAGTCTATTCTTCTCTATAAAGCGTATCTCCAATTACAAATAAATTATCACCTGATGCTGGATATACCCAACCTTACTGTCTACAGATCTATCTCTAAGAAGACCTTTCAGGACCTTTCTTTTTAAGGTGTCACATTAAAGGGAACCTGTCACCTCCTGTAGGGAAAAAAAACTGTTAGCAGTACCTTAATCTGGTGGCCAGGGTGACGCTAAAGAAGGTCTTGAAAAGGAGAAGAGATTCCTGTAAATAGAAGAAATTGATGTTTTAATCCTGTTCAGAACGCTGACTTGACTCGGCTTTGAAGTCAAGGGGGCAGCGGCTAGCCAAGAAAACCACTCCCCCTGGTCAACTTGAATGACAGTTGCCGTTGGGCCGGGGATCGCGCAATTCTCGCGCATGCGCGGTGCGCAATTTCTCCCTGCGCGATCCCGGCCCCGGCTCTTCACTTCTGCGGCGCTTTTGTCCCTACAGCGCATGCGCCGCAGAAGCAAGCGAGCGCGCGCGGGGACGGCGGGCGGGCGCGCTCTGGCAAGCGCGCTCGCTTGCTTCTGCGGCGCATGCGCTGTAGGGACAAAAGCGCCACAGAAGTGAAGAGCCGGGGCCGGGATCGCGCAGGGAGAAATTGCGCACCGCGCATGCGCGAGAATTGCGCGATCCCCGGCCCAACGGCAACTGTCATTCAAGTTGACCAGGGGGAGTGGTTTTCTTGGCTAGCCGCTGCCCCCTTGACTTCAAGCCGAGTCAAGTCAGCGTTCTGAACAGGATTAAAACATCAATTTCTTCTATTTACAGGAATCTCTTCTCCTTATCAAGACCTTCTTTAGCGTCACCCTGGCCACCAGATTAAGGTACTGCTAACAGTTTTTTTTCCCTACAGGAGGTGACAGGTTCCCTTTAATAGTTTGCATAAGGTCTATGCGCTGTGATCGGCTCAGCAGAATACAGCGGCTTCAGATGACTTCTCTTGGAGAAAATCGGCTATTAGAAGACATTCAGTGTACTGGAGAAAGACACCGGAAACTGGCTGGCGTAGACTTAAGTTTCTAGCGCACGGACTGCCAGAGATGCGACTAATTTATTAAGAGGCATCTGTCTCTTAATTAAGCGTATCTTACTTCAGCACAGAGAGATGTAAACTCCAGTCTTGATAAATTTCACAGGCTTTTTCTATCAGTGTGTGGAGGATGCAGGACTCACAGGCTTTCTCTGTGAATGTGTGGAAGATGCAGGACTCACAGGCTTTCTCTGTGAATGTGTGGAGGATGCAGGACTCACAGGCTTTCTCTATGAGGGGGTGGAGGATGCAGGACTCACAGGCTTTCTCCATGAGTGTGTGCATGATGCAGGACTCACAGACTTTCTCTGTGAATGTGTGGATGATGCAGCACTCACAGGCTTTCTCCATGAGTGTTGTGGATGATGCAGGATCATAGGCTTTCTCTGTGAATGTGTGGATGATGCAGGACTCACAGGCTTTCTCTGTGAATGTGTGGAGGATGCAGGACTCACAGGCTTTCTCTACGAGTGTGTGGAGAATGCAGGACTCACAGGCTTTATCTATGAGGGGGTGGGAGGATACAGGACTCACAGGCTTTCTCTAGGAGTGTGTGAGGATGCAGGACTCACAGGCTTTCTCTGTGAATGTGTGGAAGATGCAGGACTCACAGGCTTTCTCTGTGAATGTGTGGAGGATGCAGGACTCACAGGCTTTCTCTATGAGGGGGTGGAGGATGCAGGACTCACAGGGCTTTCTCTATGAGGGGTGGAGGATGCAGGACTCACAGGCTTTCTCTATGAGTGGGTGGAGGATGCAGGACTCACAGGCTTTCCTTATGGGTGGAGGATGCAGGACTCACAGGCTTTCTCTATGAGTGGGTGGAGGATGCAGGACTCACAGGCTTTCTCTATCAGTGTGTGGAGGATGCAGGACTCACCGGCTTTCTCCATGAGTGGGTGGAGGATGCAGGACTCACAGGCTTTCTCTATCAGTGTGTGGAGGATGCAGGACTCACAGGCTTTCTCTATGAGTGGGTGGAGGATGCAGGACTCACAGGCTTTCTCTATGAGTGAGTGGAGGATGCAGGACTCACAGGCTTTCTCTACGAGTCTGTGGAGAATGCAGGACTCCACAGGCTTATCTATGAGGGGGTGGAGGATGCAGGACTCACAGGCTTTCTCTATGAGTGGTGGAGGATGCAGGACTCACAGGCTTTCTCTATCAGTGTGTGGAGGATGCAGGACTCACAGGCTTTCTCTATGAGTGGGTGGAGGATGCAGGACTCACAGGCTTTCTCTATGAGGGGGTGGAGGATGCAGGACTCACAGGCTTTCTCTATGAGTTGATGGAGGTAGGATTCGCAGGACTAGCAGAATGAATACATTTTTACATCAGAATACTGAATCCGCTGCCCCATCACCTTCATATTTTGTATAGTCACAGCAACAAGTGCCAGGCTTTCTGTGTGGAGGATGCAGGACTCACAGGCTTTCTCTATGAGGGGTGTGGAGGATGCAGGACTCACAGGCTTTCTCTATGAGAGGGTGGAGGATGCAGAACTCACAGGCTTTCTCTATGAGGGGTGGAGGATGCAGGACTCACAGGCTTTCTCTATGAGGAGGTGGAGGATGCAGGACTCACAGGTTTTTCTCTATGAAGAGGGTGGAGGATGCAGGACTCACATGCTTTCTCTATGAGTGTGGAGGATGCAGGACTCACAGGCTT